>CM051258.1:57738768-58271268 GCA_027921565.1 Artemia sinica | reverse complement strand
ATATAAATATATATATATATATATATATATATATATATATATATATATATATATATATATATATATATATATATACATATATATATATATATATATATATATATATATATATATATATATATATATCTATATATATATATATATATATATATATACATATATATATATATATATATATATATATATATATATATATATATATATATATATATATTTATATATATATATCTATATATATATATATATATATATATATACCTTAAGCCTTAAAGCCCCTGTAAGTCCCTGGACCGAGAAACCCTAATGTATAAACAAATTTAGGCTAGAGAGACAGGCACCCGAAACTGGGGCCCGTAATTTGTCCCATTCTTTTCTAGCTTGAAACTTCCATGCGTAGGCTCTTGGGTCAAGGAGACCCCACTATAGAGAACAAACTTAAGTAACAGCTTTTGTTAACGTGAAAATGGGAGAAAAAATCTTCTCTTTCTCTTTTTTGATCACCCTAGACCAAAAGACTAAGCGATACGTGATAGCCAAAAGTGAGTCAATCGATTTTGTGTCTTACGTGGGCTTTTGTGTCTTTTTGTCTCTTAGGTTAGGTTTCACAGCTGAAAAAAGTTTAGAAGAATAGGAAGATAAGTAGGCAAACCAAGATTAGAATATTTTAAGCTAATGCGATGGCGGCGTTCAAATGTGCATGGTTCTGAAGTATGGGCGCTCCGAAAAGCGCATGAAGATTTGCTGGATGTCTTTCAGAGAAATAACCTACAAATTATTCTGGGTATCCGGCTAACTGACTGTATTTTAAGCGGTAGACTGTAAGGAAACTGTGGTTCAATCCGCTTTCTTAGGCTATAATGAGAGAAAGGTTGAAATGGCTAGGGCACGTTCTGAGGATGAAGGATGGCAGATTGCCGAAGATTGTCCTTTTTGGGCCAACCGTCTAAGGCTAAATGGAAAGCGGGTCGTCCACGGTTGGCGTGGGAGGATGTCATAACCAAAGATTTAAGAGAAATGGGAACTTCCTAGTAGGGTGTCCAGGAGGAAGCTTTGAATAGATTGGGATGGAGAAGGAGCGTGCGTAGCTTTCTTGCCCTCAGGAGGCTTGGTGCTGCGGTGAGCTGTTAGATGTAGTAGTAGTAGTATAACACTGAGATAGATAGGTACTTAATCATTTAAGCTGCAGAGTTTAAAAGCTAGCCTAAAACTGTCTTATGGGCTAATTGAAAACTGAACAAGGCACCAAAGAATCGATACTAAAGTTACAACTACTTTCTAGGATGTGATTTAATATTGGTTTAATTGGCATATCAGACTATTTGTTAATTGACATATCTGAACTAATTAATTGACATTATTATTATCAATTAATTATTACTGATTATTGTAAATGGTAAATGGACACAACATATATCAGCAACTACGACAAAAGGGAAAAATGCACTTTTCGGTATTTACAGAAGCAACGTTACAACAGGAATAAGCGATCTCAGCCTTCATAAGCATATATTTATCACAAAAGTTTTACCCATACTGCATTACGGGGCAGAAATTTGGGGCTACCAGACTGCACAAGGATTAGAAACTCTACAACTACAATACTACAGGCATGCATATGGGCTGCATAAAACAACTCACTCTAGTATTGAAAGGTGACCTAGGCATCTACAGTTTAAAAATACGAAGAAAGATACAGATGATCAAGTTTTGGCTCAAAATCCTGAATTTACCCGAGGAAAGACTTATTTTTGCTGCTTATAAAGGTCTTCTCACCGAAAAAAGTAAAACCTCTTGGACAGCACAGATCAGAAAAATACTACAGGAAACAGGCTTTTCAGACGCGTGGAATGAAGGACAGGGACCACTGGACCAAGAAAACTTCATAAAGGAATTCCAAGCAAGATTGCACGACCAGGAAATTCAACTTTGGTGGACAGCTTTAGATAAGTCGACTAGTCTTACTTTGTATAGAGATATAAAGCGGATTTATGGACAGGAGACATATTTGAAGCTGGGATTACCTAGTAAGTATATGAAAACGTGGATTCAGCTTCGAGCCAATTGTCTACCAATACAAGGAAAAGAAGTTTGAAAAATTAGAGAAGGTCCGGAAACGCAGCGTACTTGTCTAAAATGTGGTGAGATTGGTTTTGGGCTGGGTCATTTCCTCCTGCGATGCCGGCGGCTTTCTCACATAAGGGGAGAAATTTTGAAAGAGGGTAATGATTGGCTACTTCGGAGGATTTTAAGTTCAGATTCACCACAGACAGTAGTAAGTGTGGTAAATTTTGCATTGAAAGGTATGAATGTTGATTAAGAGGATAGTGATTTTAGTATATCTTCATTTTATTTATCCTTTTTCTTTTTTGTTTTGCATATGGCTGTAAAAAAGCTTTAATAATACATTATTATTATTATTATTATTGATAAATGGTTATTATTGTTATTAATATGTATATTCAGTATTTATCATGAATTATTAATTGCATTGTTACAATAACAAATATTATAAATAAATACTGTTTGAAAGAAGAAAAAAGAAACTATTCTCACTTTCAGATTTATGACAGATACCACAATTAATTTGTTTCTTTATTTCCTTTAATCTTTTCATATTTCAATTTCAAGAACTTTAAAAGATGAAAATGAACAACCAAAATAAACTTTTTCCAAATGGAACATTCACTTATGGTTCCCACTTTTTAAAAAATGTAGTAAAAATCTGAAAGAAAATTTCCGAGTTCAATGGTTCCCGTCTTTAATTTCAAGACATCAAACAAAATGCAAAACAGCAAGAGTTTGGCAAAGAATGGGAGGGTGAAATGGAAATTGCAGTGATGAAAAGCTTATACGGACAGAAGAAACACATACGTAGATTTCGATCTCAAGGATATACCAAGAGCCAGAAATTGTACTTATCGAAAGGGACATGTTCCATTAATTTTACTATTTATATCATTATAAAATCAATCCCTAAACATCTAAAGATTAAAATGAAGTAGCAATTTGGTCTATTATTTAAATTAATTTTAATTGAGAAAATTAGCTTTTTTATAGAAACAGTATCATACCCTTTTTTCTAAGGGGGGGGGGGTTCACTTACTCTTTCGTTTTTTGCCGGTATAAAACTGTTTAGTGTTTTAAACGTCATAAATATCATTTAGGTACATTAGATACCTAAATGATATTAGTCACTGACCGACAGTTCATGGCTATATAATACACTTATCTAACTATCTATCTATCGATAAGGCCGGCAAAGGTGACAATTTTCTCCTAAAGTCCCTGAAGGAGTCAATAGCCAAATCATTAACCAAGTACAAGTAATCACAGTCAACATAGTTGCGTGTAAAAGCCTGTATAAAGAATGGTTGTAATTAAATGATATATTGATTGATTAATGATGATGTACAATAATGGATTCGCGTATAAGCGCCTGAAATCAAAAGGCTATTTATGCAAACTTTCAGCTCAATCGGACGACGAGAAGTGGGTGAAATATTCATTACAAGATTTGTACAAGAGTTGAACCTCGACCTACAGACAAAAATAAATTAAAGCGTTTGAAAAGTTACAAAACAGATATTCTAGCACTAATTCTATTACTCTAGTATTCTAGCACTATTACCGACACACTGGCGAACGCGGTTATAGGGGAGACAGAGGGGCACTTGCCCCGGGTGCAAAAATTTTAGGGCGCGGAATTTCAAATAAATAATCTAACGGTGAAGGTCATTTTGTAATTGTGTTTTTTTTTTAATAAAGTACAGGGCGCAGTTGACAAAATGTTGCTAAATTTTGGCCTGAAAATTTTTGAGAGACAGGGGAAGGGCTAATCAAGATTTTGCCCCGGGCACAGGAGTGGCCGGAACCGCCACTGCACTCTCGTGAATATTCCTGCGTCCTACTTTAGTCAAGCGACCACCCTAAACCATCACCCGTGAAATACCCCAAGTTTCATTTTAGCTCATTTTATATCTCCTCCTCCACTGAAAAAAGAATTAGGCAGAAAAATCGAGACCAGTCTCCTTTTGCCCTTTCAAGTCGGTTAATACTTCCTCTCATTTGACGAATATTAGCTAGCATTTTTTTTTTCTGGGCTCACCTAAGATATCCTTTTCTCTCTGCTCTTACGAATTATTTGGCTGAAGAGAACTAGGGGATTTTAGCTTCCGAGCCAATAAAAACGGTAACTTTACATTTAAAGAGTAATCATAATGCGAAATTAAAATGAGAATAGTTAGTAGACCAGATAAAAACAACTTGACAATAACAAAAAGTATAAGAATAAGGAAACATAGATTAATTCTTGCCATTGAGCAAAAATACATTTAAGTTGGCCACAAGGACTAAAACGAAATCCCGCGATAAAAAACTGTTTCAATTAACGGTTCATATGCTAAACTGACCACGTCCACAAAGCACACAGTGGAGGAAATTCAAAAAGAAGATTCTTTGCTAGTTTATACTTGAATGTACCCTGGTGAAAAAAAAATCATAATTCTGGGATAAGGAATTTATGGTAAATTATGGTAGAGGCCAAATTATGGTAATATGAGTAATAACCAAAGCTATGGGCTGGACCATTTTTTCCTCTGATGTAAACAACTTTCTCATGTAAGACGTTCAATTTTCATTGACGGGTAATGCAGAGGACTTCACGGGATAATGAAGCCTAGATCACCTCGTTAAGCGACAGCGTTAAGTAGCGGTAGTACACTTTGTATTACCGGGACTGATGTCAAATACGCTCTAACTTACTCAGTATTTGTGTATATATATCTTTTCTGGATATGGCCTTTATATAAAAAAAATTCTATACAGATTACTATTATTACTAATGTTCTAAAATGTATTTTAGAATAGACTTTCTAAAAAAGGATTCACAACTCGATGGAAAAAACCGTTAGGCTTTTATATCTTTTAATGATTATTTTAAACAAAATATCCTTGTCACTGTAAAAAGACAAGAGGCAACGCCTTTGATGCTATACTCCCAGAAACGTAAAAAGTGGAGTCGTTGATATTGACTTCTGAAAGATTCAATCATTACTTTTTGTGAAACTCCGATGGAAGCTTTTAATTTTCTCAAGTTAACGAAACTTTACCTTTTTAGTCAAAAGGAAGAAATAAAATAGTTTTAGCTTTTGTTATAACCAGAAACTTAAAGGATAAAGTCAAACTCAGGATAAAGTTCATGTGAGATTATTCAGACCTAAAAAAGGCGTAGGAAAAGTTGCTTCCCAGAGAAAGGAACCAGGGGAAATTAAAAAGTGAGGAGTCAACGGAAGCGCAGCTAAAGGCCTGGAGGTAGGGAGAGAGAGAGGTGAAATTCCCCAGGAGTAGTCCGAAGAGGACCTGAATTTTTTTTAGCATAACGAGGTGTATCGTTTCGTGTTTCCTACCCCAAAAAGCTTATTGCTTCCCTAAGGGCGGAGCCTACATACGTCAACAGCTACTAGTTTAGAAAGGCACACGCATAAGTGTTTCAGGAACAGGGGTAAATTAAAAAAAATTAAGCGAAGGATCAAATTTATCCAAACGGTAAGAATTGTGGATTTTTTTTTTCTTTTTTTTTCTTTTGCATTTTCGGTGTTCCAACGCCAGGGCGCATTTCTTGTCAGACCTCCTAATGTAAGGTAATTAAAAACTGGACAAAGCCCATTCTTATAGTTCTGACAACTTGTCTAAATAGATCCTGAGCTCTGCAACGGTGTTGATGGATATTTTTTAAATTTTCACTAATAATTTAAAAATTTTCGACTAATCCACTTAAAATAAATGCTAATCACCAAGAAAATATAGATTAACCTTAAAAGGTGCCTTCCAAACTTCAAAAAGGTAAAATTTTGCGGACAACACTATCATCCCACGAAATTCACAAAACTGAAATATCATCGGTATTTGTGCATAATATATCACCCAGCGCTATAGACTGTACAAGGAAGCCAGACACGAAACCCGTCAAACGGCTATTTGCAAGAGAAAATGATTGAAAAGCGTGGTTTCTGATTGAGTTTACAATATTTCAACGATTGTTTTTGGGGTTTAGGGGGGGGAGGTACCTAGGTTACGTTACCTATTTAATATATGCTATGCTTTACCCCCCCCCCCTAGTGTGCAAATATATAGCCCAAATTTGTTTCTAAACCATTATATTTTCATCCTATTTTATTTCATTAGCATTAACCAAACCTGACTTCTTTCGTGTATAGCGGGGGGGGGGGTGAGATATGATGCACAAGTACCGAATTATCTTGTCGAACAGTGTTTGTAGAACATTCTTTGTAGTCAAGAAGAGTCATTAATCAATTAATGAATGAGCCTCAGATATGAAAAAAAAAAACCAACAAGTCGATTTACAACTTACCACCACCTATAAACTATAGTTATCCACAATATACTCCAGGAAGTGTTCCTACCTCCACCAAAAAGGAAATTTGAGAGGCTTATATGAAGAGGTTAAAATCTGGTCGCCATCATAGCAACTTCCCATTCCCAATTCAGGTCAAATCAAACCTAACCTATGCAGGGGCGGGTCCAGGATTTTTTTTAGGGGGGGGGGCGCAAAATAGGTTGACCCGATAAAAAATTTTAGGGGTGGGCGCAAAATAGGTTGATCGGATAAACTTGCGTTAAGAGCAAGTTTAATTAACACAAACTTGCGTTAATTAAGTAAATTACACTACTTTATACTACGCTAGGGGGCGCGCGCCCCGCTCCCCCCTGGATCCGCCACTGAACCTATGCAACAGTTATATTGACATACACCATGACTAAATACTCCCCCTATCAATCAATATCGGTCTTTATCAGTTATTAAAGAATCCTTCTGTTTAATAACTGATAATGAGGTCTGATAACTCATTTGGTTATTAAAGAGGCTTAGCGGATATGTATATCAGTAACAGCAGATAATAAGAGGCTTCTTGCAGCAGAAACGCTACACATTAACAACATAATGAAAGCATCTGTCACTTTACGATAAATCAGCACTGACCTAGCCTCCAATAGAACTGTTTGCACATAACTACAAGAATCTAAATGCTGTCATGACCTTGTAGTACTAGAAGATCATGACTGCATTAAGCTATCTAAGGCAACCAAAGTGAGAAACTCAGTCTCAATAGTTTGATGCTTCTCCTCTGTCCAGCTCCCAAGAGCTCACTACACCTACTACTACCACAATTAGCAACTCATTGCGGCACCAAGCCCCCAAGGCCAACACAGCTGGACACGTTCCTCTTCCCCCCATAAACTATCGAAAACTCCCTTTCGTGAAGTTCCAATTTCCTTTAAAACCTTTTTTATGACCTTTTGCCACCCCATTCCGGAACGACCTGCTTTTCATTTCCCCCAGATGGATGGTCAAAGAGTAAAATCTTTGGCAATATGTTAACCCTCATCCACAAAACACAGCCTAGTCATCTTAACCTGTCTTTTATTATAGCCCAAGAAAGCGGGGTCGAAACGTATTTTTCGTAAAACTTATTGTCTGATATAAGGCTTGTCAATTTAGTACCTAAATTATCCTTGAAACATTTAACTTATATTCCTCGACCATTCAAAGCTGATGACATTACAACCTAAGTTATTTTAGGTAATTTTCATAATTACGGAACGCCATTTTTTATATATCTCGGAACGCCATGTGTGCCACACAGTTCCACCAAGCTTGGTACACTCCCCAAAACACTTGGCAGACGCCACCTGGCTTACATGATTTCTGAGAGATTGGCTCCTCGCCCTAGGGATACGGTCATTTTGTTTCCTGAGAACATAAAGCTAAGCCGTTCTTACGTGATTTCAAAACATTATCGCCAAATTCGAACTGGTGCCAGCCCCCTTCCCAAAAAAAAATATAAACAACAGATTTTTTTTAATCCAGAAGTAGACTACTTGATTGCTTTTTCGTACTGATACCTGATAAAAAAAAAGCCGTAGTCCTCATCCGAAAATCCAAAATTCGGCATAAACGTCTTAAGTCACATAGAAATATCATTAATAACAAAACGGATACAAACAAAGGAGCTTAATATTCTTATTTCTGACATGCTCTACACTTGTGTGACTAGGCAAAATAAATGTTCGTTTTGTGTATCCGCACGCTTGGATACTATCATGGTTGCAGCAGCAGCTGCAACCTAGTAAAGAGCGAACCACAGCCCATAGTAATCAAAAGTTGAAAAACGTATTTTCAAAAAAAAAAACTGCCGGGTGAGAAAAAATTGCCATTTGACACTGAATCAGGAATGGTAACTATTGTTTCGGTTAATCTTAGAAGTAAAAGTTTATTGCGAAAAGAAATTTATGGTGATTTCGAAAAAGAGCCTGAAACCCCTTGAAAATGGCGTCAAATCGAAATAAAAAGTGCACCATTGGAATTAGCATGGTCCAAAACCATTTGTAGGATAATTACAGTCCCCCACCTTGAACACCAAGGAAAATGACTTTTTTGCATGGGTAGAACTGATCTGTCTCCCCTTTTTCTTTCTTTTTTTTCTAGAAGGGCTAGGGGGTGGCCAGAGCATCACAGGGAGGTGTGTAATAGCTCATTCGTAAGGGAATTAAATTTGTAAGTGCCCTTTTTAAGTGACCAAAAAGATTGGAGGGCAAATAGTCCTCCCTCCCTACAGGCCCCCCCCCCCCAACTAGTCCTATAAAATTTTGAGATAGCCATTTTGTTTAACATCGTTCAAAGGTCCAATATATATAGTTTTGATGATGATATGGCCCTCCATAGTCCCTGGGGATGGGCTGTATGTGGTATCAGGCGTATCGATATCGCGCGTATCGGTATCGTGCGCATGGTATCGCATATATCGTATCGGGAATATTGGTATCCGCTTTAATTTTGTTTAAGTCATTTTCTAGGCTTATTTTTTTAAAATGACAGGTCTATACTTATTGAAATTTTGACAAAACAACATTTTACCTTAATTTTTAGTTATCACGTTTCTTTTTCTCAAGGTTTAGTTCCAAAAATGCAATTCCTGTTATTTAAGTAGAATTTTAAGCCATATCAACGTTTTTTTTTTCTTCAAAATTTAGGAAACGTATTTGCATATCTTTAAAACCTTATAAATTGGGATTGAGCAAAGTTGTGAAGCTGAAAACAATTTTGTTGTACTTCATCTAAGCAGAAGATCTATTTTGCAAGGTTTCAATTTTATAACACACAGATTTGATGAGGAGGCGAACAAGAGATTTGATGAGATCTGATGAGTACGTCAAAGGTATTCAGAAAAGACAGGATTCCTGGCATTATTATTGCAACCGTCCACCTCTGGAGGTAGAAAAAAGGGGGGAAGTCTTTCTTTTAATTGTGCCTCGATTTGATTTCATCTTCACTTCAGGTCTGAGTGTCACTATTTTCCTGATTGGAAGATATTTCTTACTCAAGTGTCTTCTGTCGGCCTGCTACTACGCCATTGGTTTACTGATTCCCACCATGAAAAAATCTAACAGTTAAGAGGTGTCATAATATCTGGGAGAAATTTTTTGTTGTAATTTTCTGTTCTTGTAAAATAAATGAGAATATTTTTTTATATTTATTGATGCTTCAGAAAAAAGAAAGGGAAACTGAATCCTGAGAACTAGATATTAGACTGTAGACCTAGGAAATTGAACAACGCTAGTGATGGAAATCCAATAAAAGAACAGGAAGTCCAGCAAACAAGATGTAAATCCAATAGGGATCTTAAAATCCAACATGTTGTTTTGTCAACAAACTGAAAATTCAATTTGGGTACGGGAATTCAACATTTTTGTTTCTCAACGAATTGGAAATTCAATAATGACCATGGAATTCCAAAATGGTCTCCATTATTCAATTTCAGCTGTTGAAATTCAAATGTTTTTGTTGATAAACATTACAAACAATTTTTGTTGAATCTCAAACGATTTTTTTTTTACAGTGCGGGGCTATTGGGCTAGCAGAACTTTAAAAAGTGATGTTTAATGGCACTCATTTTAAAGGCATATCCCAGGAAGGCAGGTTTTAAACCTATTAATCATATCTACGTGCTTTTCATCAATTTTACCATCCAAAAGTGCCATATAGCAATAAAAAAGGCACTTTTGGTACCACTTCTTAAGTGGAAGAGTTTGGAAGCATAAAACTGTATCATTGCAATAATTATGGTCCAAAGCCCTTAACTGGAGGCTAATAAGATCCCCTCACATATACTCACCCTCCAAACCATCTTAGTAAGTTTTATAAATCAACTAGTCATATTAAAAGTAAAAGATTATTACGAAAGCAAATTAACTAAACCAAAAAAATTTTCACTAAACATCTACCAAAAATAAAGCTTCATTGATCAGCATTTTTGAATTGAACCTTCAAAGTTCACTCTGTGATGAAACCTGTGTGCTAGTTCTAACGACGGTAATTGAGGGGAAGGGACGTCCTTGCCCCCTTAGTTTTTGCTCTTGCCTAGGTTTTGAAATCACCTTTTTTGGTCATTTCATTGGAAAAGGCACATGTTTCATTTAAAAAAGTTGGGGAAACAACCGAAAGTACACTTTGTGGGAATGTATTATCAAGTCAAATTTATGAAAAGCGATTAAGTATAAATATAAGCTTTTAAATTAGCCCTTAAACAGCTTTCTTTTGTTACAGTAGCCTTCTAGTTTCTGCTAATCAGTAGGTGATTTATAAAGCCCTGTCTTCATTATGGGTTTTTCAGGCGAAGTCAGACGAGTAAAAACAGCTTTTTGCTCATCGAAAAACAAACGTGTCGTAGACTAAAATTTTTCTTAGCTGTCAAGGTTGTTTGCAGTATTTTTTAGAGCTGTCTTATCTCCCTAGATCGGTGATAATTAGAAATTATATTAAAAATAAGTTTTCAACTGAAACTAAGAAGTGACATTAAAACTTAAAACGAGCATACATTATTCCGTATAAATAAAAAAGATCATGGCAGCGTTGTTTCTGCATTAAATTTTAATCAAAAACGAACAAAGATTAATTTAGAAAAAACAAAGTTTTTGTTTTCATATGATCTATCACTCAGATAATTCTTGTACAAGTCCTTTCTCCTTCTATTAAACATAAAGCTTTTTCACTAATATTCTTAGCTGCAGTCCTAGCTTTCTTCCCTACGATACCTTCAACAACTTCACAAATTATTTTTCTAAAATTATTCCAGCCATCTTCCACATTATCAAATTTTAAACTCTCAAGTTTAGCATTCAACTGTTCCTGGAAAGTGTCTCTCAAATTCTCATCCTGGAGTCTACCAACATCATAACTTCCCGGGAGGTAGTTACCCTTCCGAAACTTGAGCTTTAAATTAACCCTTGACACTACCAGATGGTGATCTTTAGTTTTAACATCAATAACAGCATTCCTATATACCCTAGTATCCTGTTTTAATCCTGCCAGTCTTCGGTTTACTATAACATAATCAATAAGATTTGCTGTCTTACCATCACGCGAATACCATGTTAACTTATGAGCCATTTTATGACCAAACACCGTGTTGGTTATAACTAGATTGTTATACCTAAAAAATTGCAAAAGTCTGTATCCATTACTGTTTTCTCTTCCTACACCAAATTTACCTAGGCTAAGATACCATCTATCCCTATTTTAACCGACCTGGGCGTTAAAATCTCCTATTAAAAACACCATATTTCTGCCTGGGACCCTGTCTTTTTGCTCCTGTAACTGTAAGTAAAATTCATCTGAGTCACTAGTATCTCTGTCAGTTGGTTCTACAGGGGCATATACTACTATAACTGATACCCTGAACTTTCTAGTCATAAAATGAGCAATTAGTATTCTATTATTAATACCTTCCCGGCCTAAACAAGACTTAGCAGCTTCCTTATTCATCATGAGCCCTACTCCCTGTCTATGTACCCCATCCTTCCTGCCTGAGTAAACAAATTCTATATCACCTAATTTCAGGCTTCCTACCCCTGGGATATGAGTTTCTGGAACTCCTAATAAGTCCAGTTCGAATCGTGTTCATTAAATCATTGAAATTATTTTGGCCTCAGGAAAAGCAATGATCCCGGATACCAGTGCAGGACGGGGATCACATATCTTCTCAAGTCTACATCGAAGTGCTTAAGCCGGCTTAGAACCGGACAGCAAGAAGTCCCTGGGACCTCCATGAATGGAGGCTTTGTGCAATCCTGGGCCCATCTTTGTCAAAACATGGTTTTCAGCACTTGGCGATGCTCTTCTATCAACAAGAGTCGAAATCCTGCACAGACAATCTCAAGCCTATTACCTCCGACTCATTATGTATTCATGCCTACAAATATTATGCTACTACGGGGAGGCAGCTCATAGTAGATAAATTAGCTAGGAAGAGATATTTCAGCCCGAAGACGAACTTCAAAACATACCAAGCCCAGAAGAATTATCCATTGATCAGAATCCCGTGCGAATGCTGTGTCGTTTATTGCAAATATACAAGAAATGAATAAAACCTGCCTAGGGATCTCTTAGGAGCACAACAACTCCTTTTTGGGCAAATTGGAAAAATTGAGCAAGACAAAATTTCTTCTACACCAAGCATATCAGTTTTATTCTTTTCAATTTATAACCAAATCCTTAGCTTAAAGGCAAAGGATTCTTATATAAATAATTTAAAAAAACAAAGTTTTTCCGAGGGAAGTAAAGAGCGAAGTTGAAACTTAAAACGGACCAAAATTATTACTTCACAGCCTATTTGATATATATTAATATAACTAGTACAAACAAACCAACTAATTATGTTTCCCTATGCTTTCATGATTATACAAAACTAGCGCTGTACTGAAAACACAAAATAATATACGAGGTTTGGTACAGTAAAAGCAAACCAATTAAGGACATCTTTTATAGAATCAAAATATTATCAATCCCTTTAAAGGTAAAGCAAAAATCCATTTTAGCATTTTCTTTATTATTATTTTTTTTACGTTTAATTTGGTATCACTTCTGCACAATGGCTCAGTTCAATGACTGGCTCTTGTTTTGGTTCTTAAAAGGACATGTCATCATTAGTTTGTACACAAGTTCAAATTAAGGCCATCTTGATAGTGTTAGGACTATAGACTAGCTATAGAATTTGTATCATAGCTTGAAATTTACTCTTGTATAGAGAGAAATAATCGGATTTCCAGAGTTCATATTATGTCATATTTGATCTTCATTTCAAGTGATACTAAAGCATATTTCTTACAATTTAAGAGTATGTTACCCACGATTGGTATTATAGCTGGTGAGAGCAAAATACTGCTTGATAAATCAATCCAATATTTCTGTATGCTGTTCAATTACTTCGCGGCTATTAAAAAATATTTAGTTTTACGCTTATGTTTTTAAGATAATGTTAGTTGTATACTGAAAGTTAGTAATGTCACAACTGGTGCAAGACTATGAAAAGCTTTATAGGTTCGTCTAGTGTTGTCAGGCTACATACTCACTTTTAGCTCTTAAATCAATAATCCTGTTTTTTATACTTGACTTTTGTGTTTTGAGTAAAGCGCTAGTTTTGTATAATCATAAAAGCATAGGGAAACATAATTAGTTGGTTTATTTGTACTAATTATATTAATATATATTAAATAGGCTGTGAAATAATAATTTTGTCCGTTTTAAGTTTCAACTTCGCCCTTTACTTCCCTCGGAAAAACTTTGTTTTTTTAAATTAATTTTTCTTCAGTATCTATCGAAACATTGTTCTCACTGACTCGAAAACTCCTAGAACCCAATCTTTCATTTTATCGTTTTTTTTTCAACTGCAGCTAAATTTGCAGAATTTGAATGCACCCTAAGCGGAATTTTGTCAGCTCGTTAAAAAATTGAATATTCGGGCTCATATTTCGTTCCAGTTTGCAAAACAAAACGTATTATTTAATGAAGAAAATAGAATCGAACCGACTAAACAAAATTGAAGTCTCGCATGAGTTTTGAAGTTTTATCAAAATATGTGCCTCTTACCGACATAGCGCCCCTCCATTGTCATTATCTTATCTGTTCTGTTTTTGGTACTTTATTTTAGAAATAGTGAGGACTATCAAGATTTTAAGTGAATTCATCGCACTTTCCGGCAAATTTTCGGGGGGGGGGGGCGTGTTTACTGGTGACAATTACTTGCTATAATTGAAATAATAGATGGCGCCATTATGTATGGGGAAGTTTTGAATTTAAAAACCTCCAATGTGTTCACTTTATATTTGTATACACTTCTTAGCTAAAACTTTCAGGAATTGTATACTTGCCTTTTTGGACTTGAGGATAGCTGATGCAGCAGCTATCCTCTATTTTTCCTCTCTTTTCAAGGATAGGCTGCGCATTACATAGATTTTTCGAATTACTACCAACTTATAATGATAAAAAAAATAAAGGGCAAATTGACATTCCCATTAGGGATATACCGATTTTGTTTTCTCGTTGTTGTTCCCCGTTGCCCCGTTTCCCAATCATTCCAAAATAATGTCATTATTCTCAGAAAGTTCTTTTTTGGCCTTTTCCATGTTTAACTGGTTGTATTTGCCGTTTCCAGTGATATATAAAAGTCTTAATATCCCACGTATTTTCTTAAATAGTTTTTGTTTTTGGAAACAAAAATTAGTTAGCTTTGTGATATTCCGTGAGAGAGTATTATGTTACAAAGGAAACAAACATAATAACGACAAAGGAGGCAATCAATAAGATCAGCTCAGTCCAATTTCCCACCCGAATTGCATTGACTAACCTTTGGAAAATGTAATTTTGACAAGAAAAGAAATAAGAAGATTTAATCAGCCTACAAAAACAGACATAGATTGTCAAACCTTTTTTTCAAAGGGGATAAAGGTCCTAGAAGATCGCAAGATACATCATTCAAGTGGAAATTAAAAGTTCTAGTGTCCTGTTTAAGTTATTAATTAAAAAAAACTTTTTCCACAAAACAAGTTTTTCAAAGAAAAGTAAAGAACTCCATTAAACCAAAAAAGAGCAAAAATAAAATCAAATAATCTATCAAGCGTAAAACTACAACAAATCAGCATCGATAAATAAATGAAACCCAAAACGAACAGAAATTAGAATAAATAACCGAGTCAAACTCAAAACGAACAGAAATTAACATGAGTAGGGCTCAAAATCCCTATGCCTTCCCAAGGCCAGAACATAATTTGCACTTTACTGAAAAATATAAATGTTTTTACTTTTATAACTTTAATAAATCAAATAATGTTAACACTTTGATTAATAAATATCAGTATATGTACATTAAACTGACAATGCATATTCATTTTTTTTTTCAGTTAAGTGCAAATTATGTTCTGGCCTTGGAAAGGCAAAGGGATTCAAAATTTTGATTGGATGTGTTTGGGGAAATTGTGGGTGTGAGAAGGGTGTTAGTTATCCTCCAATTACTTTCGACTATTAAAAAGGGCACAAGCCCTTTGAAGTTCCGATCGAACGAGCCTTTTTTGAAGTTTCTACGACAAAGCTTTCTATAAAAACCTTATATGCCCCCAGGGCATAACTTACAAACCTTGCCCTGAGGGTTGTGGGGGAGTTTCCTTCTCAAAAACATAATTTCTATGTGGAAACCAACTACGCTGAACAAAATGGCTATCTCAAAATTTTGATTGGATGTTTTTGGGGAAATGGTGGGTGTGGAAGGAGTGTTAGTTGCCTTCCAATCACTTTCGACTATTAAAAGGGCACAAACCACTCCACTTTCCAATCGAATGAGCCTTTTCGAAGTTTTTACGACAACCCCTTCGACACTAAGTGCCCTGGTCTAAGACCAAGAAACAAAAAAAAATATATATATATATATATATATATATATATATATAATACATTGTGCCAATATCGTTCTTTACTTAGGCAGCGCTATTGCGCCGCCTATGATCAAAGAGATTGGAGGGCAACTAGCCCCCCTCCCACATCCTTTTTTTCCCAAGGACATCCAATAAAAAATTTGAGACAGCCAATTTTTCCGGAATAGTAGAAAGCTCCCATAACTATGCCGCTGAGTATGACAAGACCCCTCCCCCAGCCCCTAGGGAGAAGACTGTAAGATATGAATTTGCCCATTGCTTACATTGTTATTGGGAAATATACGGACACATTTCGGGAGGATGGGAATTTTATGTGGGAGGGAGATATTCTAGGGGTAGTTTTCTATGGAGGAGGAGAGGGATTTCCCGGCTTAATTTGAAAAACAATCTTTTTCGATTGAAAATAAGGAGCAAAATTAAAACGTAAAACGAACAGAAACTATTCCATATATGAGGGCGTCTGCCCCCTCCTCAATCTCTCGCTCTTTACGTAAAAGTGGACTTTAATGTCCCAGATCTTTAAGAACAACTGTTCAAACAGTTCGTGGTAACGAACTGTAAGTAAGGAGCGACCCGGCTCAATGGTAACCGAAACTGTAAAAAACGGAATTTTGATACCAATAGATACATCAAAAGAATCAAATTTTAATTCTGATTTCAAATATATAAGTTTCATCAAGTTTAATCTTACCTATCAAAAGTTACGCGCCTGAGAAAATTCGGCTGATTTTCGAAAAAAGGCGGAAAGACCCCCTAAAAGTTGTAGAACCTTAATGAAAATCACACCATCATATTCAGCGTATCAGAGAACCCTACTGTAGAGGTTTCAAGCTCCTATCTACAAAAATGTGGAATTTTTCATTTTTTGCCAGAAGAAAGATCACGGATGCGTGTTTTTTTTTTTTTTTTTTTTTTTTCTTTCTTCTTTTTCCCAGGGGTGATCGTATCGACCCAGTGGTCCTAGAATATCGTGGGAGGGCTCATTGGAACGGAAATTAAAAGTTCTAGTGCCCTTTTTAAGTGACCAAAAAATGGAGGGCAACTAGGCCCCCTCCCACGCTCATTTTTTTCCCAAAGTCACCCGATCAAAATTTTGAGATAGCCATTTTGTTCAGCATGGTCGAAAATATTATAACTATGTCTTTTAGGATGACTTAATCCCTCGAAGCCCCCAGGAGAAGGGCTGAAAGTTATGAACTTTACCCGATGTTAACATATAGTATTGGTTATTGGGACCCGGCTCAATGGTAACCGAAACTCTAGAAAACGGTATTTTGATACAAATAGATACATCAAAAGAATTGAATGTTAATGCTGATTTCAAATATATAAGTTTCATCAAGTTTAATCCTACCCATCAAAAGTTACGCGCCTGAGGAAATTTGGCTGATTTTCGAAAAAAGGGGGAAAGACCCCCTAAAAGTTATAGAACCTTAATGAAAATCACACCATCATATTCCGCGTATCAGAGAACCCTACTGTACAGGTTTCAAGCTCCTATCTACAAAAATGTGGAATTTTGCATTTTTTGCCAGAAGAAAGATCACGGGTGCGTGTTTATTTTTTTTTTCCCAGGGGTGATCGTATCGGCCCAGCGGTCCTAGAAAATCGTGGGAGGGCTCATTGGAATGGAAATTAAAAGTTCTAGTGCCCTTTTTAAGTGACCAAAAAAATGGAGGACAACTAGGCCCCCTCCCACGCTCATTGTTTTCCCAAAGTCACCTGATCAAAATTTGTAGATAGCCATTTTGTTCAGCATGTTCGAAAATATTATAAGTATGTCTTTTAGGATGAATTAATCCCCCGAAGTTCCCGGGAGGAGGGCTGAAAGTTATGAACTTTACCCAATGTTAACATATAGTATTGGTTATTGGGAAGTATACAGTACAGACGTTTTCAGGGGAGATTTTTCCTGGTAGTGAGGGGGGGGGGGGGGTCGGGCAGGGACGTACGCAGGGAGGGGGGCCTCCGGGCCCGGGCCCCCCCCGAAATCTCACGATTTTTTCATTTTCCCATAATTTTCTGATTTTTCTCACAGAATAATGGGTTTGAAGGATTTGCCCCCCCCCCGAAACACCCCCCCCCCCGAAACAAAATCCTGCGTACGTGCCTGGGGTCGGGGGTTATGTAGGAGGATCTTTCCATGAAGGAAGTTTTCATGGGGGAAGGGACATTGCTATGAAGGGGACGCCGGACTTCCCAGCATTATTTAAAAAAAGATCAGAAATTAATATAAAAAAACAAGTTTTTCAACTGCAACAGTAGCAACATCAAAACTTTAAACGAACAGAAAATATTACATATATGATTGGGTTCACCCCCTAGTCAATACCTCACTCTTTAAGCCAGAGATTTTGTAGTACTTTCATAAGAGCTATTTATTCTAATTAACGGCCTTTGTGATTAAGCGGTCATTTTTGAAGAATTGGAACAAAATTCGAACTTTCGCTTAAAGAGCAAGGTATTGACTAGGGGGCGAACCCCTTAATATACGTATTAAAAATATATGAATATAGAAGTTCGTTACGTAAGTTAATTCGTAAGTTACGTATATTTATTACTAATAAAAACGTTCGTAAATAAAATGAAACAAGTTTCGAGAAAGCCATTTAACCAAATAAAAGTAAATTAATATGAAAATTTTGTTTTAATTATTCATGTACTGTGAGCCAAGATCAAAACCTGCATTTATTCAAAAACTTTCAAAAATCAAATTAAAAAAACAAGTTTTTTTAACTGAAAGTAAGGAGCGACATTTAAACTTAAAACGAACAGAAATTATTTCGTATATGAAAGGGGCTTTCCCCTCCTCAACGCCTCGCTCTTTACGCTAAGGTTTTTATTGTTTTAAAAATTAAAGTTGTGAGACAGAGTCAAACTTTAGCGTAAAGAGCGAGGCATTGAGGAGGGGACAGTCCCTTTCATATACGAAATAATTTCTGTTCGTTTTAAGTTTTAATGTCGCTCCTTACTTTCAGTTAAAAGAACTTGTTTTTTTTAATTTAATCAAGCACAAGGATCGTTCATTTCGAATAAGAAGTGTTTTTTAAGCACCAAAAAACGTTATCGTAGCGATCGAGGGGTATACGGAAAAATTTCTGTTCGTTTTAAGTTTTAATGTTGCTCCTTACTTTAAGTTGAAAACGCTGTTTTTTATTTCCCATTTAAAATCTCAACTTCAGTATGAAGGAGTTAAATTTTTCTTCTTTGAGAGTAGACCGGAGATATGACTTGAATCTTTTTAACTCTGAAAATGATCTTTTTGCTAAATAGTTACAATAGGCTGTATAGAGGTACATCCTAAGAATAAACTAATATCAAAATTGGATAAGGTTGTCTAAAGATTTCCTTTCCAGATGAATATGTTCAAATTCAGAGACGTATCTCCGACTTTGACCCTTGGACAATCCTCCTCAGCTCTCCCTGCTTTTTTGCAGAAAGAGAGGCATGTAGCACCTTGTTTGAAACCAAATCCCGCAAAAACTTTCAATCTGTACGCATAAAGTGTACCATTCACTCCTCTAATTTTCTCTCACCCTGCTCCTACCAACTTTCTGTCAGAAAAGTAGGCTTGTTGTACCTTTTGTGCAAAGAAGTCATGCAAAGATTTTTAATCCCTTTTAATTTACTTGAATCACCCTTACTCTATACATATCTATCTTAGTTCAGCCCTTGGATGGATAATAGACTATCTATCAACAAGTGAAATGTATCATACTTATACAATTCTGAAAAATTATGCCCACTTTGCCTCTCACAGAGACCATCTGTCTTGGCTTCACTCTAATTAGCCATGGCTCTGAAGTTTTTCATCAGTTCCACCAAGTACAAAAAAATTCAAAGGGTCGAGAATATTTTCAGCTGAAATGAAATCTCAGCTTTTTTAACTCATCTAAATGCTTCTTATACTGCTATGGTTTGTTAAGTTTATTAAAACCCAAACTTAAAATCTCTAAAAATTAAGTTGTGCGTTTCCCGTGTTCTTTATATTTCAATTAAATTTGAAAAAAACAAGCTTTTTTTAACTGAAAGTAAGGAGCGACATTAAAACTTAAAACAAACAGAAATGATTCTGTATATGAAAGGGGCTGTCCCCTTCTCAACGCCTCGCTCTTTAAGCTTAAAGTTTTTTATCGTTTTGAAAAGTAGAGCTGTAAGAAAAAGTCGAACCTTAGGGTAAAGAAGGAGGCGTTGAGGAGGGGACAGCCCCTTTCATATACGGAATAATTTCTGTTCGTTTTAAATTTTAATGTCACTCCTTACTTTCAGTAAAAAACTTGTTTTTTTTTATTTCTGAACGTTTTTGAATTCATGCAGGGTTTTTTTAATTTGGCTCAGAGTACATGAATAATTAAAACGAAATTTGCACATTATTTTTACTTTTTTTTTAACTAATAATAACCTAATAGCTAAATCACCAAAGAGAATGACTCCTGAATCACAAAGGCTGTTTAATTAGAATTAATTTAAAAACAACTTTTTCCACATAATAAGTTTTTTCAAAGAAAAGTAAAGAACTCCATTAAACAAAAATGAGCAAAAATAAAATCAAATAATCTACCAAGCTCGAAACTACCACAAATCAGCATCGATAAATAAATGAAACCCAAAACGAACAGAAATTACAAAAAATAACCGAGTCAAACTCAAAACGAGCAGAAATTAACATAAGTTGGGCGCAAAACCCCTATGCCTTCCCAAGGCCAGAACATAATTTGCACTTTACTGAAAAAAATACAAATTTTTTTACTTTTATAACTTTAATAAATCAAATAATTTTAACATTTTGATTACTAAATATCAGTATATGTATATTAAACTGACATTGCACATTCATTTGTATTTTTTCAGTAAAGTGCAAATTTTGTTCTGGCTTTGGGAAGGCATAGGGGTTTTGCGCCCAACTTATGTTAATTTCTGCTCGTTTTGAGCTTGACTCGGTTATTTTTTGTAATTTCTGTTCGTTTTGGGTTTCATTTATTTATCGATGCTGATTTGTGGTAGTTTCGAGCTTGGTAGATTATTTGATTTTATTTTTGCTCATTTTTTGTTTAATGGAGTTCTTTACTTTTCTTTGAAAAACTTATTTTGTGGAAAAAGTTTTTTAAATTAATTTCTGTTCGTTTTATATTGACATAGTCTTTTCAGGAAAAAAGAAAATAACAGTTTAAATCTTTTCGTTTTTTAAGACTTTATAGTTTGGCCTGCTATTTGTATGCTGGAGAAAAATTTTCAGCAATTTTTAACAACATACACCATTTTGAAAATCTGGACACAAATAGTACTGTTTAACTTAGTTTCATACCTCCTCTAGTTGACCTGAAATGGAAAACTTGATACCATTGGCAAAAAAATCTGTTTACTCTCTTTGATAGCTTGGATATACTTACACTATTTTGATTTGGTTAAATTTTAAGAGCAGAAGTAGCCTCGAAAGTTTGAACATAATACCCTCAGTCGTTCTTGGGATACTGCTGAGATGCCTTATTGGGAATTAGAATTATCACAGTGCATTTTGATTTAATCTTAAGGCAACATTTAGTTTTGAAACATAATGGGCAAATGGGAGGGAGGAGGTTTGAGTAAAAACCTCCTCAAAAACATATTTTCTATCTGGAAATTAACTACGCTGAACAAAATGGCTATCTCAAAATTTTGATTGGATGCGTTTGGGGGAATGATGGGCGTGGGGGGGGGGGGGGTTAGTTGCCCTCCAATCACTTTCGACTATTAAAAAGGGTACTAGCCCTTTGAATTTCCAATCGAATGAGCCTTTTTTGAAGTTTCTACGACAACGCCTTCTATAAAACCTTATATGCCCCCAGGGCATAACTTAAAACCCTTGCCCTGAGGGGTGTGAGGGAGTGTCCTCCTCAAAACATATTTTCTATCTGGAAAACAACTACGCTGAACAAAATGGCTATCTCAAAATTTTGATTGGATGTGTTTGGGGGAATGATGGGCGTGGGGGGCTAGTTGCCCTCCAATCACTTTCGACTGTTAAAAAGGGTACTAGCCCTTTGAATTTCCAATCGAATGAGCCTGTTTTGAAGTTTCTACGACAACGCCTTCTATAAAAACCGTATATGCCCCAGGGCATAACTTAAAACCCTTGCCCTGAGGGGTGTGAGGGAGTGTCCTCCTCAAAACATATTTTCTATCTGGAAAACAACTACGCTGAACAAAATGGCTATCTCAAAATTTTGATTGGATGTGTTTGGGGGAATGATGGGCGTGGGGGGGGGCTTGTTGCCCTCCAATCACTTTCGACTGTTAAAAAGGGTACTAGCCCTTTGAATTTCCAATCGAATGAGCCTGTTTTGAAGTTTCTACGACAACGCCTTCTATAAAACCTTATATGCCCCCCAGGGCATAACCTAAAACCCTTGCCCTGAGGGTTGTGGGGGAGTGTCCTCCTCAAAAACATATTTTCTCTCTGGAAATCAACTACTCTGAACAAAATGGTTATCTCAAAATTTTGATTGGATGTATTTGGGGGAATGATGGGCGTGGGGGGGCTAGTTGCCTTCCAATCACTTTCGACTATTAAAAAGGTAATAGCCCTTTGAATTTCCAATCGAATGAGCCTGTTTTGAAGTTTCTACGACAACTGCTTCTATAAAAACCTTATATTCCCCCAGGGCATGACTTAAAACCCTTGCCCTGAGGGTTGTGGGGGAGTGTGCTTCTCAAAAACATATTTTTTATCTGGAAATCAACTACGCTGAACAAAATGACTATCTCAAAATTTTGATTGGATGTGTTTGGGGGAATGATGGGCGTGGGGGGGCTAGTTGCCCTCCAATCACTTTCGACTATTAAAAAGGGCACTAGCCACTTCAATTTCCAATCGAATGAGCCCTTTTCGAAGTTTCTGCGACGACCCCTTTGATATGAAGTGCCCGGGTATGGAGGAAAAAAAAACACACTGTGCCCACATCGTTCTTTACTTAGGCAGCGCTAGCGCGCTGCCTATGATAATAATCTCTTTTAAAAGTTAAAAAAACTAAATCGTAAGAGCGATCTATTCAGGAGAGGCAACCCCCCTTATATACGTAATATTATCTGTTCGTTTTAAGTTTTAATGTTGCTCCTTACTTTCAGTTGAAAAAAATTTGTTTTTTTTACTTAATTTCTGATTGTTTTTTAAATAATGCTGGAAAATTCATTATGGAATTTCTATTCCCCCATGAAAAATTCTTCCATGAGAAGATACTCCCTCGTCACAGTAGAAAGGCCCCTATTGATCGTGACAGCACACCATATATGGGCATGGAATCCCTAGGGAGAATGATTGCGTAATCGATTGGGAATTTGGAACATCTGTGCTGTCAGTCATAAATCAAATTGTTTCCGGGCCAATTTGATTAATGTCTGACAGGTGCTGTCAATCATTCATCAAATTGTTTCCAGGCGAAGTCTATTAATGTCTTTGATGTATTTCCAAGGAGAATTGTTTCTGGAAGTTTATTAATGTCTTTGGAGTTCTTCCAAGAGAATTTTTTCCGGGCGAATGTTTTGATCTTAGAGACGAAGAGTTTAACGCTGGAAAGGGTTTCTTAGTAATTTCAAATGTGACAGCGCAGGGATGCCAAAAACAAAAGGAACACGCAGAAATTACGTTTAGGGTTATTTGGGCGAAACCGTTTTAGACATTTTAGGGAATTATTTCGGCGAAACAGTTAGAGACATTTTAAAAGATGATTTTAGAAAAGGTTTTAGAAGAGAATTTGAGGGTGAAACTCTGTGGTCGTTATAATACACAAGCTCCATTTGAACAGTGTCGCGAGGTCCTCTACCCCAACCCCAAAAGGGCCCTCATACCACACCACAACCCCGGAGGAAGCCCCCGGTCCTCAAAGGTCCCCCGGTTTCCTAGTAATTTCAAATGTGAGGTTAGGTTAGGTTATGTTATGTTATGTTATGCTATGTTATGTTATGTTAGGTTATGTTATGTTATGCTATGTTATGTTATGTTATGCTATGTTATGTTATGTTATGTTCTTTTCAAAGGGCATTTCAGAGCAAGTTCTTTTCTTATAGACCCTCCTAAACCCATTTTACAAATTGAAGTATCCATCCTTTTAGCTTAGAGTTTTAGTTTGGTTTAGTTTTAGTTAAAAGTTTAGAGTTTTTAGCTTAGAGTCTTAGCTTAGAGTTTTTGTTAGAGTTCTAGTTTAGTTTAGTTTTAATTAAGAGTTTAGAGTTTTTAGCTTAGAGTCTGAGCTTAGAGTTTTATTTAGAGTTCTAGTTTAGTTTAGATTAGTTACAGTTAAGAGTTTCGAGTTTTAGCTTAGAGTCTTAGCTTAGAATTTTACTTAAAGTTATAGTTTGGTTAAGCTTTAGTTAAGAGTTTCGAGTTTTAGCTTAGAGTCTTAGCTTAGAGTTTTTGTTAGAGTTCTAGTTTAGTTTAGTTTTAGTTAAGAGTTTAGAGTTTTACCTTAGAGTCTTAGCTTAGAGTTTTAGTTAGAGTTGAAGTTTAGTTTAGTTACAGTTAAGAGTTTCGAGTTTTAGCTTAGAGTCATACCTTAGAGTTTTACTTAAAGTTTTAGTTTGGCTAAGTTTTAGTTAAGAGTTTCGAGTTTTAGCTTAGAGTCTTAACTTAGACTTTTTTGTTAGAGTTCTAGTTTAGTTTAATTTTAGTTAAGAGTTTGATGTTTTACCTTTGAGTTTCAGTTAGAGTTCTAGTTTAGTTTAGTTTTAGTTAAGAGTTTAGAATTTTAGCTTAGAGTCTTAGCATAGAGTTTTTGTTAGAGTTCTAGTTTATTTTAGTTTTAGTTAAGAGTTTAGAGTTTTTAGCTTAGAGTCTTAGCTTAGAGTTTTTGTTGAAGTTCTAGTTTAGTTTAGTTTTAGTTAATAGTTTAGAGTTTTAGCTTAGAGACTTAGCTTAGAGTTATAGTTTTAGTTTAGTTTTAGTTAAGAGTTTTTAGATTAGAGTCTTAGCTTAGAGTTTTTGATAGAGTTCTAGTTTAGTTTAGTTTTAGTTAAGAGTTTGGTGTTTTACCTTAGAGTCATAGCTTAGAGTTTTAGTTAGAGTTCTAGTTTAGTTTAGTTTTAGTTAAGAGTTTAGAATTTTAGCTTAGAGTCTTAGCTTAGAGTTTTTGTGAGAGTTCTAGTTTATTTTAGTTTTAGTTAAGAGTTTAGAGTTTTTAGCTTAGAGTTTTAGCTTAGAGTTTTTGTTGAAGTTCTAGTTTAGTTTAGTTTTAGTTAAAAGTTTAGAGTTTTTAGCTTAGAGTCTTAGCTTAGAGTTGTTGTTAGAGTTCTAGTTTAGTTTAGTCTTAACTTAGAGTTTTTTGATAGAGTTCTAGTTTAGTTTAATTTTAGTTAAGAGTTTGATGTTTTACCTTTGAGTTTCAGTTAGAGTTCTAGTTTAGTTTAGTTTTAGTTAAGAGTTTAGAATTTTAGCTTAGAGTCTTAGCTTAGAGTTTTTGTTAGAGTTCTAGTTTATTTTAGTTTTAGTTAAGAGTTTAGAGTTTTTAGCTTAGAGTCTTAGCTTAGAGTTTTTGTTGAAGTTCTAATTTAGTTTAGTTTTAGTTAATAGTTTAGAGTTTTAGCTTAGAGTCTTAGCTTAGAGTTTTTGTTAGACTTGAAGTTTAGATTAGTAAGTTTTACTTAAAGTTGTAGTTTAGTTAAGTTTTAGTTAAGAGTTTCGAGTTTTAGCTTAGAGACTTAGCTTAGAGTTAAAGTTTAGTTTAGTTTTAGTTAAGAGTTTGGTGTTTTACCTTAGAGTCATAGCTTAGAGTTTTAGTTAGAGTTCTAGTTTAGTTTAGTTTTAGTTAAGAGTTTAGAATTTTAGCTTAGAGTCTTAGCTTAGAGTTTTTGTTAGAGTTCTATTTTTTTTTAGTTTTAGTTAAGAGTTTAGAGTTTTTGTTGAAGTTCTAGTTTAATTTAGTTTTAGTTAAAAGTTTAGAGTTTTTAGCTTAGAGTCTTAGCTTAGAGTTTTTTTTGAAGTTCTAGTTTAGTTTAGTCTTAACTTAGAGTTTTTTTTATAGAGTTCTAGTTTAATTTAATTTTAGTTAAGAGTTTGATGTTTTACCTTTGAGTTTCAGTTAGAGTTCTAGTTTAGTTTAGTCTTAGTTAAGAGTTTGATGTTTTACCTTAGAGTCTTAGC
This sequence comes from Artemia sinica, assembly GCA_027921565.1. Lineage (NCBI taxonomy): Eukaryota > Metazoa > Arthropoda > Branchiopoda > Anostraca > Artemiidae > Artemia > Artemia sinica. The sequence continues at coordinate 58,245,374 of CM051258.1, read as the reverse complement.
TTAGAGTTTTAGTTAGAGTTCTAGTTTAGTTTAGTTTTAGTTAAGACTTTAGAATTTTAGCTTAGAGTCTTAGCTTAGAGTTTTTGTTAGAGTTCTAGTTTATTTTAGTTTTAGTTAAGAGTTTAGAGTTTTTAGCTTAGAGTCTTAGCTTAGAGTTTTTTTGAAGTTCTAGTTTTGTTTAGTTTTAGTTAATAGTTTAGAGTTTTAGCTTAGAGTCTTAGCTTAGAGTTTTTGTTAGACTTGAAGTTTAGTTTAGTAATAGTTAAGAGTTTAGAGTTTTAGCTTAGAGTCATAGCTTAGAGTTTTACTAAAAATTGTAGTTTAGTTAAGTTTTAGTTAAGAGTTTCGAGTTTTAGCTTAGAGACTTAGCTTAGAGTTATAGTTTAGTTTAGTTTTAGTTAAGAGTTTAGAGTTTTTTAGCTTAGAGTCTTAGCATAGAGCTTTTGTTGAAGTTCTAGTTTAGTTTAGTAATAGTTAAGAGTTTAGAGTTTTAGCTTAGAGTCATAGCTTAGAGTTTTAGTTAAAGTTATAGTTTAGTAAAGTTATAGTTAAGAGTTTAGAGTTTTACCTTAGAGTCATAGCTTAGAGTTTTTGTTAGAGTTCTAGTTCAGTTTAGTTTTAGTTAATAGTTTAGAGTTTTAGCTTAGAGTCTTAGCTTATAGTTTGTGTTAGAGTTCTAGTTTAGTTTAGTTTTACTTAATAGTTTAGAGTTTTAGCTTAGAGTCTTACCTTAGAGTTTTTGTTAAAGTTGAAGTTTAGTTTAGTAATAGTTAAGAGTTTAGAGTTTTAGCTTAGAGTCTTAGCTTAGAGTTTTTGTTAGAGTTCTAGTTTAGTTTAGTTTTCGTTAAGAGTTTAGAGTTTTTAGCTTAGAGTCTTAGCATAGAGCTTTTGTTGAAGTTCTAGTTTAGTTTAGTAATAGTTAAGAGTTTAGAGTTTTAGCTTAGAGTCTTAGCTTAGAGTTTTTGTTAAAGTTGAAGTTTAGTTTAGTAATAGTTAAGAGTTTAGAGTTTTAGCTTAGAGTCTTAGCTTACAGTTTTTGTTAAAGTTGAAGTTTAGTTTAGTAATAGTTAAGAGTTTAGAGTTTTAGCTTAGATTCTTAGCTTAGAGTTTTAGTTTAGTTTACTTTTAGTTAAGAGATTAGAGTTTTTTAGCTTAGAGTCTTAGCTTAGAGTTTTTGTTAGAGTTCTAGTTTAGTTTAGTTTTAGTTAAGAGTTTAGAGTTTTTTGCTTAGAGTCTTAGCTTAGAGTTTTAGTTAGAGTTCTAGTTTAGTTTAGTTTTAGTTAACAGTTTAGAGTTTTACCATAGAGTCTTAGCTTAGAGTTCTAGTTAGAGTTGAAGTTTAGTTTAGTTACAGATAAGAATTTAGTGTTTTAGCTTAGAGTCATAGCTTAGAGTTTTACTTAAAGTTGTAGTTTAGTTAAGTTTTAGTTAAGAGTTTGGTGTTTTACCTTAGAGTCTTAGCTTAGAGTTTTAGTTAGAGTTCTAGTTTAGTTTAGTTTTAGTTAAGAGTTTAGAATTTTAGCTTAGAGTCTTAGCTTAGAGTTTTTGTTAGAGTTCTAGTTTATTTTAGTTTTAGTTAAGAGTTTTTAGCTTAGAGTCTTAGCTTAGAGTTTTTGTTGAAGTTCTAGTTTAGTTTAGTTTTAGTTAATAGTTTAGAGTTTTAGCTTAGAGTCTTAGCTTAGAGTTTTTGTTAGACTTGAAGTTTAGTTTAGTAATAGTTAAGAGTTTAGAGTTTTAGCTTAGAGTCATAGCTTAGAGTTTTACTTAAAGTTGTAGTTTAGTTAAGTTTTAGTTAAGAGTTTCGAGTTTTAGCTTAGAGACTTAGCTTAGAGTTAAAGTTTAGTTTAGTTTTAGTTAAGAGTTTGGTGTTTTACCTTAGAGTCATAGCTTAGAGTTTTAGTTAGAGTTCTAGTTTAGTTTAGTTTTAGTTAAGAGTTTAGAATTTTAGCTTAGAGTCTTAGCTTAGAGTTTTTGTTAGAGTTCTAGTTTATTTTAGTTTTAGTTAAGAGTTTAGAGTTTTTGTTGAAGTTCTAGTTTAATTTAGTTTTAGTTAAAAGTTTAGAGTTTTTAGCTTAGAGTCTTAGCTTAGAGTTTTTGTTAGAGTTCTAGTTTAGTTTAGTCTTAACTTAGAGTTTTTTTTATAGAGTTCTAGTTTAATTTAATTTTAGTTAAGAGTTTGATGTTTTACCTTTGAGTTTCAGTTAGAGTTCTAGTTTAGTTTAGTTTTAGTTAAGAGTTTGATGTTTTACCTTAGAGTCTTAGCTTAGAGTTTTAGTTAGAGTTCTAGTTTAGTTTAGTTTTAGTTAAGACTTTAGAATTTTAGCTTAGAGTCTTAGCTTAGAGTTTTTGTTAGAGTTCTAGTTTATTTTAGTTTTAGTTAAGAGTTTAGAGTTTTTAGCTTAGAGTCTTAGCTTAGAGTTTTTTTTGAAGTTCTAGTTTAGTTTAGTTTTAGTTAATAGTTTAGAGTTTTAGCTTAGAGTCTTAGCTTAGAGTTTTTGTTAGACTTGAAGTTTAGTTTAGTAATAGTTAAGAGTTTAGAGTTTTAGCTTAGAGTCATAGCTTAGAGTTTTACTTAAAATTGTAGTTTAGTTAAGTTTTAGTTAAGAGTTTCGAGTTTTAGCTTAGAGACTTAGCTTAGAGTTATAGTTTAGTTTAGTTTTAGTTAAGAGTTTAGAGTTTTTTAGCTTAGAGTCTTAGCTTAGAGTTTTTGTTAAAGTTCTAGTTTAGTTTAGTTATAGTTAAGAATTTAGAGTTTTAGCTTAGAGTCATAGCTTAGAGTTTTAGTTAAAGTTATAGTTTAGTAAAGTTATAGTTAAGAGTTTAGAGTTTTACCTTAGAGTCATAGCTTAGAGTTTTTGTTAGAGTTCTAGTTCAGTTTAGTTTTAGTTAATAGTTTAGAGTTTTAGCTTAGAGTCTTAGCTTATAGTTTGTGTTAGAGTTCTAGTTTAGTTTAGTTTTAGTTAATAGTTTAGAGTTTTAGCTTAGAGTCTTACCTTAGAGTTTTTGTTAAAGTTGAAGTTTAGTTTAGTAATAGTTAAGAGTTTAGAGTTTTAGCTTAGAGTCTTAGCTTAGAGTTTTTGTTAGAGTTCTAGTTTAGTTTAGTTTTCGTTAAGAGTTTAGAGTTTTTAGCTTAGAGTCTTAGCATAGAGCTTTTGTTGAAGTTCTAGTTTAGTTTAGTAATAGTTAAGAGTTTAGAGTTTTAGCTTAGAGTCTTAGCTTAGAGTTTTTGTTAAAGTTGAAGTTTAGTTTAGTAATAGTTAAGAGTTTAGAGTTTTAGCTTAGAGTCTTAGCTTACAGTTTTTGTTAAAGTTGAAGTTTAGTTTAGTAATAGTTAAGAGTTTAGAGTTTTAGCTTAGATTCTTAGCTTAGAGTTTTAGTTTAGTTTACTTTTAGTTAAGAGATTAGAGTTTTTTAGCTTAGAGTCTTAGCTTAGAGTTTTTGTTAGAGTTCTAGTTTAGTTTAGTTTTAGTTAAGAGTTTAGAGTTTTAGCTTAGAGTCTTAGCTTAGAGTTTTAGTTAGAGTTCTAGTTTAGTTTAGTTTTAGTTAAGAGTTTAGAGTTTTACCATAGAGTCTTAGCTTAGAGTTCTAGTTAGAGTTGAAGTTTAGTTTAGTTACAGATAAGAATTTAGTGTTTTAGCTTAGAGTCATAGCTTAGAGTTTTACTTAAAGTTGTAGTTTAGTTAAGTTTTAGTTAAGAGTTTGGTGTTTTACCTTAGAGTCTTAGCTTAGAGTTTTAGTTAGAGTTCTAGTTTAGTTTAGTTTTAGTTAAGAGTTTAGAATTTTAGCTTAGCGTCTTAGCTTAGAGTTTTTGTTAGAGTTCTAGTTTATTTTAGTTTTAGTTAAGAGTTTTTAGCTTAGAGTCTTAGCTTAGAGTTTTTGTTGAAGTTCTAGTTTAGTTTAGTTTTAGTTAATAGTTTAGAGTTTTACCATAGAGTCTTAGCTTAGAGTTCTAGTTAGAGTTGAAGTTTAGTTTAGTTACAGATAAGAATTTAGTGTTTTAGCTTAGAGTCATAGCTTAGAGTTTTACTTAAAGTTGTAGTTTAGTTAAGTTTTAGTTAAGAGTTTCGAGTTTTAGCTTAGAGACTTAGCTTAGAGTTATAGCTTAGTTTAGTTTTAGTTAAGAGTTTGGTGTTTTACCTTACTTGACTTGACTTGACTTGCTTTATTTACTACTAATTACAAAATAAACTATATACAAGCAACCGCCCGGGGAAGGCTCAAAAAGCCTGATGAAAGACGGCTGCAATCCTCTAATTCTCAACTACTCAAAATTCTAATTCTCAAAAAAAAAAGACCTGAAAAAAGAAAAAAGACCTGAACACTCTCTCAATTTAAACAATAATACCAAAAACTATGAAGAAAAGAAAAAAAATTAAGACTTAGAGTCATAGCTTAGAGTTTTAGTTAGAGTTCTAGTTTAGTTTAGTTTTAGTTAAGAGTTTAGAATTTTAGCTTAGAGTCATAGCTTAGAGTTTTAGTTAGAGTTCTAGTTTAGTTTAGTTTTAGTTAAAAGTTCTAGTTTAGTTTAGTCTTAACTTAGAGTTTTTTTATAGAGTTCTAGTTTAGTTTAATTTTAGTTAAGAGTTTGATGTTTTACCTTTGAGTTTCAGTTAGAGTTCTAGTTTAGTTTAGTTTTAGTTAAGAGTTTGGTGTTTTACCTTAGAGTCTTAGCTTAGAGTTTCAGTTAGAGTTCTAGTTTAGTTTAGTTTTAGTTCAGAGTTTAGAATCTTAGCTTAGAGTCTTAGCTTAGAGTTTTTGTTAGAGTTCTAGTTTATTTTAGTTTTAGTTAAGAGTTTAGAGTTTTTAGCTTAGAGTCTTAGCATAGAGTTTTTGTTGAAGTTCTAGTTTAGTTTAGTTTTAGTTAATAGTTTAGAGTTTTAGCTTAGAGTCTTAGCTTAGAGTTTTTGTTAGACTTGAAGTTTAGTTTAGTAATAGTTAAGAGTTTAGAGTTTTAGCTTAGAGTCATAGCTGAGAGTTTTACTTAAAGTTGTAGTTTAGTTAAGTTTTAGTTAAGAGTTTCGAGTTTTAGCTTAGAGACTTAGCTTAGAGTTATAGTTTAGTTTAGTTTTAGTTAAGAGTTTAGAGTTTTTTAGCTTAGAGTCTTAGCTTAGAGTTTTTGTTAGAGTTCTAGTTTAGTTTAGTTATAGTTAAGAATTTAGAGTTTTAGCTTAGAGTCATAGCTTAGAGTTTTAGTTAAAGTTATAGTTTAGTAAAGTTATAGTTAAGAGTTTAGAGTTTTACCTTAGAGTCATAGCTTAGAGTTTTTGTTAGAGTTCTAGTTCAGTTTAGTTTTAGTTAAGAGTTTAGAGTTTTAGCTTAGAGTCTTAGCTTATAGTTTGTGTTAGAGTTCTAGTTTAGTTTAGTTTTAGTTAATAGTTTAGAGTTTTAGCTTAGAGTCTTACCTTAGAGTTTTTGTTAAAGTTGAAGTTTAGTTTAGTAATAGTTAAGAGTTTAGAGTTTTAGCTTAGAGTCTTAGCTTAGAGTTTTTGTTGAAGTTCTAGTTTAGTTTAGTAATAATTAAGAGTTTAGAGTTTTAGCTTAGAGTCTTAGCTTAGAGTTTTTGTTAAAGTTGAAGTTTAGTTTAGTAATAGTTAAGAGTTTAGAGTTTTAGCTTAGAGTTTTTGTTAAAGTTGAAGTTTAGTTTAGTAATAGTTAAGAGTTTAGAGTTTTAGCTTAGATTCTTAGCTTAGAGTTCTAGTTTAGTTTAGTTTTAGTTAAGAGTTTAGAGTTTTTAGCTTAGAGTCTTAGCATAGAGTTTTTGTTGAAGTTCTAGTTTAGTTTAGTAATAATTAAGAGTTTAGAGTTTTAGCTTAGAGTCTTAGCTTAGAGTTTTTGTTAAAGTTGAAGTTTAGTTTAGTAATAGTTAAGAGTTTAGAGTTTTAGCTTAGAGTTTTTGTTAAAGTTGAAGTTTAGTTTAGTAATAGTTAAGAGTTTAGAGTTTTAGCTTAGATTCTTAGCTTAGAGTTTTAGTTTAGTTTACTTTTAGTTAAGAGTTTAGAGTTTTTTAGCTTAGAGTTTTAGCTTAGAGTCTTAGTTAGAGTTCTAGTTTAGTTTAGTTTTAGTTAAGAGTTTAGAGTTTTTTGCTTAGAGTCTTAGCTTAGAGTTTTAGTTAGAGTTCTAGTTTAGTTTAGTTTTAGTTAAGAGTTTAGAGTTTTACCATAGAGTCTTAACTTAGAGTTCCAGTTAGAGTTGAAGTTTAGTTTAGTTACACTTAAGAATTTAGTGTTTTAGCTTAGAGTCATAGCTTAGAGTTTTACTTAAAGTTGTAGTTTAGTTAAGTTTTAGTTAAGAGTTTCGAGTTTTAGCTTAGAGTCTTACCTTAGAGTTTTTGTTAGAGTTCTAGTTTAGTTTAGTTTTAGTTAAGAGTTTAGAGTTTTACCTTAGAGTCTTAGCTTAGAGTTTTAGTTAGAGTTCTAGTTTAGTTTAGTTATAGTTAAGATTTAGAGTTTTAGCTTAGAGTTATAGCTTAGAGTTTTAGTTAAAGTTATAGTTTAGTAAAGTTATAGTTAAGAGTTTAGAGTTTTACCTTAGAGTCATAGCTTAGAGTTTTAGTTAGAGTTCTAGTTCAGTTTAGTTTTAGTTAAGAGTTTAGAGTTTTAGCTCAGAGTCTTAGCTTATAGTTTGTGTTAGAGTTCTAGTTTAGTTTAGTTATAGTTAAGAGTCTCGAGTTTTTAGCTTAGAGTCTTAGCTTAGAGTTTCTGTTAGAGTTCTAGTTTAGTTTACTTCTAGTTAAGAGTTTAGAGTTTTAGCTTAGAGTCTTAGCTTAAAGTTTGTGTTAGAGTTCTAGTTTAGTTTAGTAATAGTTAAGAGTTAAACATCTCTCCATGTTTAAGTTAGGTTAGGTTAGGCTAGATTAAGTTATGTAAGGTTAGGTTAGGTTAGCCTACGTACGTGCGCGTACGTAGGCTAACCTAACCTAACCTTCAACAAAAACTCTATGCTAAGACTCTAAGCTAAAAACTCTAAACTCTTAACTAAAACTAAACTAAACTAGAACTCTAACAAAAACTCTAAGCTAAGACTCTAAGCTAAAATTCTAAACTCTTAACTAAAACTAAACTAAACTAGAACTCTAACTAAAACTCTAAGCTAAGACTCTAAGGTAAAACACCAAACTCTTAACTAAAACTAAACTAAACTAGAACTCTAACTGAAACTCAAAGGTAAAACATCAAACTCTTAACTAAAATTAAACTAAACTAGAACTCTATAAAAAAAACTCTAAGTTAAGACTAAACTAAACTAGAACTCTAACAAAAACTCTAAGCTAAGACTCTAAGCTAAAAACTCTAAACTTTTAACTAAAACTAAACTAAACTAGAACTTCAACAAAAACTTTAAACTAAGACTCTAAGCTAAAAACTCTAAACTCTTAACTAAAACTAAAATAAACTAGAACTCTAACAAAACTCTAAGCTAAGACTCTAAGCTAAAATTCTAAACTCTTAACTAAAACTAAACTAAACTAGAACTCTAACTAAAACTCTAAGCTATGACTCTAAGGTAAAACACCAAACTCTTGACTAAAACTAAACTAAACTATAACTCTAAGCTAAGTCTCTAAGCTAAAACTCGAAACTCTTAACTAAAACTTAACTAAACTACAACTTTAAGTAAAACTCTAAGCTATGACTCTAAGCTAAAACTCTAAACTCTTAACTATTACTAAACTAAACTTCAAGTCTAACAAAAACTCTAAGCTAAGACTCTAAGCTAAAACTCTAAACTATTAACTAAAACTAAACTAGAACTTCAACAAAAACTCTAAGCTAAGACTCTAAGCTAAAAACTCTAAACTCTTAACTAAAACTAAAATAAACTAGAACTCTAACAAAAACTCTAAGCTAAGACTCTAAGCTAAAATTCTAAACTCTTAACTAAAACTAAACTAAACTAGAACTCTAACTAAAACTCTAAGCTAAGACTCTAAGGTAAAACACCAAACTCTTAACTAAAACTTAACTAAACTACAACTTTAAGTAAAACTCTAAGCTATGACTCTAAGCTAAAAGACTAAATTCTTAACTGTAACTAAACTAAACTTCAACTCTAACTAGAACTCTAAGCTAAGACTTTATGGTAAAACTCTAAACTCTTAACTAAAACTAAACTAAACTAGAACTCTAACAAAAACTCTAAGCTAAGACTCTAAGCTAAAAAACTCTAAACTCTTAACTAAAACTAAACTAAACTAAAACTCTAAGCTAAGAATCTAGGCTAAAACTCTAAACTCTTAACTATTACTAAACTAAACTTCAACTTTAACAAAAACTCTAAGCTAAGACTCTAAGCTAAAACTCTAAACTCTTAACTATTACTAAACTAAACTTCAACTTTAACAAAAACTCTAAGCTAAGACTCTAAGCTAAAACTCTAAACTCTTAACTATTACTAAACTAAACTAGAACTTCAACAAAACTCTATGCTAAGACTCTAAGCTAAAAACTCTAAACTCTTAACTAAAACTAAACTAAACTAGAACTCTAACAAAAACTCTAAGCTAAGACTCTAAGCTAAAACTCTAAACTCTTAACTATTACTAAACTAAACTTCAACTTTAACAAAAACTCTAAGGTAAGACTCTAAGCTAAAATTCTAAACTATTAACTAAAACAAAACTAAACTAGAACTCTAACACAAACTATAAGCTAAGACTCTAAGCTAAAACTCTAAACTCTTAACTAAAACTAAACTGAACTAGAACTCTAACAAAAACTCTAAGCTATGACTCTAAGGTAAAACTCTTAACTATAACTTTACTAAACTATACCTTTAACTAAAACTCTAAGCTATGACTCTAAGCTAAAACTCTAAATTCTTAACTATAACTAAACTAAACTAGAACTCTAACAAAAACTCTTAACTAAAACTAAACTAAACTATAACTCTAAGCTAAGTCTCTAAGCTAAAACTCGAAACTCTTAACTAAAACTTAACTAAACTACAACTTTAAGTAAAACTCTAAGCTAGGACTCTAAGCTAAAACTCTAAACTCTTAACTATTACTAAACTAAACTTCAAGTCTAACAAAAACTCTAAGCTAAGGCTCTAAAATAAAACTAAACTATTAACTAAAACTAAACTAAACTAGAACTTCAACAAAAACTCTAAGCTAAGACTCTAACCTAAAAACTCTAAACTCTTAACTAAAACTAAAATAAACTAGAACTCTAACAAAAACTCTAAGCTAAGACTAAGCTAAAATTCTAAACTCTTAACTAAAATCCACATCCTGAATAAAACACAGCAGGTGCAGCCGTTTGGCATAGGCTTTGCTGGAAGAGTTCTTTCAGACGTCGACTTTGCCGACGACGTGGCGCTAATATGCGAAAACATTAGTGACCTCAAAACTACACTGGAAACACTGGCCTCTGCCGCTGAGAAATTCGGTCTGAAAATAAATTGGTCGAAGACCAAGATAATGCCCGTTGAGAAAACGCCGTCCAACCCCCTGTCATCTGTGGAAATTTGTGGCCAGACTGTAGAGGTAGTCAAGCAGTTTACCTACCTTGGTTCAATTGTCTGCTCAAACGGAAGCCTAGATGCCGAAATATCAGCAAGAGCGGCAAAAGCAAACTCTGTCTTCGGTCGCCTTCTAAAAACAGTCTTCCATAAGCCCCAGATCAGCCGTCTCACCAAAGCACGAATATACTCTGCTTCGGTTGCCAGCATTTTACTCTATTCTGCTGAGACTTGGTCGCTGACTCAGACACAGACGCTGAAGGTAGATGCCATCCAGACGAAACACCTCCGAAAAATCGAACGCTCCCGATGGCCCGACAGGGTACGAAATTCAGAAATCCTCAGGTGCTTCAAACTCCCACCCCTGTCCGAGCAGCTTGAGTCTCGCTCGCTGCGTTGGTATGGTCATCTGCTCCGTCTGCCTGCCCAAACACCCGCCCGGCTCATCTTCGATTTCGACCCAGCTGCAAACGGCTGGAGGCGTCCTAGGGGAAGACCACGCACCAGATGGGCGGACGTCATCCGTGATCGGCTCGCCTCCAGAAACATCAACCCGTCTGAAGCGACAACCCTCGCCCTGAACCGACCACTCTGGAGAAGACTGACGGCACTGACGACTGGTTCCCTCTACGCTGGCGACGCTGCCGAGCAAGAGCTTTAAGTAAAAAAGTAAAAGTAAAAGTAACTAAAACTAAACTAAACTAGAACTCTAACTAAAGCTCTAAGCTAAGACTCAAAGGTAAAACACCAAACTCTTAACTAAAACTAAACTAAACTAGAACTCTAACTGAAACTCAAAGGTAAAACATCAAACTCTTAACTAAAATTAAATTAAACTAGAACTCTAAAAAAAAACTTTAAGTTAAGACTAAACTAAACTAGAACTCTAACAAAAACTCTAAGCTAAGACTCTAAGCTAAAAACTCTAAAGTTTTAACTAAAACTAAACTAAACTAGAACTTCAACAAAACTCTAAACTAAGACTCTAAGCTAAAAACTCTAAACTCTTAACTAAAACTAAAATAAACTAGAACTCTAACAAAAACTCTAAGCTAAGACTCTAAGCTAAAATTCTAAACTCTTAACTAAAACTAAACTAAACTAGAACTCTAACTAAAACTCTAAGCTATGACTCTAAGGTAAAACACCAAACTCTTAACTAAAACTAAACTAAACTATAACTCTAAGCTAAGTCTCTAAGCTAAAACTCGAAACTCTTAACTAAAACTTAACTAAACTACAACTTTAAGTAAAACTCTAAGCTATGACTCTAAGCTAAAACTCTAAACTCTTAACTATTACTAAACTAAACTTCAAGTCTAACAAAAACTCTAAGCTAAGACTCTAAGCTAAAACTCTAAACTATTAACTAAAACTAAACTAAACTAGAACTTCAACAAAAACTCTAAGCTAAGATTCTAAGCTAAAAACTCTAAACTCTTAACTAAAACTAAAATAAACTAGAACTCTAACAAAAACTCTAAGCTAAGACTCTAAGCTAAAATTCTAAACTCTTAACTAAAACTAAACTAAACTAGAACTCTAACTAAAACTCTAAGCTAAGACTCTAAGGTAAAACACCAAACTCTTGACTAAAACTAAACTAAACTATAACTCTAAGCTAAGTCTCTAAGCTAAAACTCGAAACTCTTAACTAAAACTTAACTAAACTACAACTTTAAGTAAAACTCTAAGCTATGACTCTAAGCTAAAACTCTAAACTCTTAACTATTACTAAACTAAACTTCAAGTCTAACAAAAACTCTAAGCTAAGACTCTAAGCTAAAACTCTAAACTATTAACTAAAACTAAACTAGAACTTCAACAAAAACTCTAAGCTAAGACTCTAAGCTAAAAACTCTAAACTCTTAACTAAAACTAAATAAACTAGAACTCTAACAAAAACTCTAAGCTAAGACTCTAAGCTAAAATTCTAAACTCTTAACTAAAACTAAACTAAACTAGAACTCTAACTAAAACTCTAAGCTAAGACTCTAAGGTAAAACACCAAACTCTTAACTAAAACTTAACTAAACTACAACTTTAAGTAAAACTCTAAGCTATGACTCTAAGCTAAAAGACTAAATTCTTAACTGTAACTAAACTAAACTTCAACTCTAACTAGAACTCTAAGCTAAGACTTTATGGTAAAACTCTAAACTCTTAACTAAAACTAAACTAAACTAGAACTCTAACAAAAACTCTAAGCTAAGACTCTAAGCTAAAAAACTCTAAACTCTTAACTAAAACTAAACTAAACTAAAACTCTAAGCTAAGAATCTAAGCTAAAACTCTAAACTCTTAACTATTACTAAACTAAACTTCAACTTTAACAAAAACTCTAAGCTAAGACTCTAAGCTAAAACTCTAAATTCTTAACTATTACTAAACTAAACTTCAACTTTAACAAAAACTCTAAGCTAAGACTCTAAGCTAAAACTCTAAACTCTTAACTATTACTAAACTAAACTAGAACTTCAACAAAAACTCTATGCTAAGACTCTAAGCTAAAAACTCTAAACTCTTAACTAAAACTAAACTAAACTAGAACTCTAACAAAACTCTAAGCTAAGACTCTAAGCTAAAACTCTAAACTCTTAACTATTACTAAACTAAACTTCAACTTTAACAAAAACTCTAAGGTAAGACTCTAAGCTAAAATTCTAAACTATTAACTAAAACTAAACTAGAACTCTAACACAAACTATAAGCTAAGACTCTAAGCTAAAACTCTAAACTCTTAACTAAAACTAAACTGAACTAGAACTCTAACAAAAACTCTAAGCTATGACTCTAAGGTAAAACTCTAAACTCTTAACTATAACTTTACTAAACTATAACTTTAACTAAAACTCTAAATTCTTAACTATAACTAAACTAAACTAGAACTCTAACAAAAACTCTTAACTAAAACTAAACTAAACTATAACTCTAAGCTAAGTCTCTAAGCTAAAACTCGAAACTCTTAACTAAAACTTAACTAAACTACAACTTTAAGTAAAACTCTAAGCTAGGACTCTAAGCTAAAACTCTAAACTCTTAACTATTACTAAACTAAACTTCAAGTCTAACAAAAACTCTAAGCTAAGGCTCTAAAATAAAACTAAACTATTAACTAAAACTAAACTAAACTAGAACTTCAACAAAAACTCTAAGCTAAGACTCTAACCTAAAAACTCTAAACTCTTAACTAAAACTAAAATAAACTAGAACTCTAACAAAAACTTTAAGCTAAGTCTCTAAGCTAAAATTCTAAACTCTTAACTAAAACTAAACTAAACTAGAACTATAAATAAAACTCTAAGCTAAGACTCTAAGGTAAAACACCAAACTCTTAACTAAAACTAAACTAAACTAGAACTCTAACTGAAACTCAAAGGTAAAACATCAAACTCTTAACTAAAATTAAATAAACTAGAACTCTATAAAAAAAACTCTAAGTTAAGACTAAACTAAACTAGAACTGTAACAAAAACTCTAAGCTAAGACTCTAAGCTAAAAACTCTAAAGTTGTAACTAAAACTAAACTAAACTAGAACTTCAACAAAAACTCTAAACTAAGACTCTAAGCTAAAAACTCTAAACTCTTAACTAAAACTAAAATAAACTAGAACTCTAACAAAAACTCTAAGCTAAGACTCTAAGCTAAAATTCTAAACTCTTAACTAAAACTAAACTAAACTAGAACTCTAACTAAAACTCTAAGCTATGACTCTAAGGTAAAACACCAAACTCTTAACTAAAACTAAACTAAACTATAATTCTAAGCTAAGTCTCTAAGCTAAAACTCGAAACTCTTAACTAAAACTTAACTAAACTACAACTTTAAGTAAAACTCTAAGCTATGACTCTAAGCTAAAACTCTAAACTCTTAACTATTACTAAACTAAACTTCAAGTCTAACAAAAACTCTAAGCTAAGACTCTAAGCTAAAACTCTAAACTGTTAACTAAAACTAAACTAAACTAGAACTTCAACAAAAACTCTAAGCTAAGACTCTAAGCTAAAACTCTAAACTCTTAACTAAAACTAAAATAAACTAGAACTCTAACAAAAACTCTAAGCTAAGACTCTAAGCTAAAATTCTAAACTCTTAACTAAAACTAAACTAAACTAGAACTCTAACTAAAACTCTAAGCTAAGACTCTAAGGTAAAACACCAAACTCTTAACTAAAACTAAACTAAACTAGAACTCTATCAAAAACTCTAAGCTAAGACTAAGCTAAAAAACTCTAAACTCTTAACTAAAACTAAACTAAAACTATAACTCTAAACTAAGTCTCTAAGCTAAAACTCTAAACTATTAACTAAAACTAAACTAAACTAGAACTCTAACAAAAACTCTATGCTAAGACTCTAAGCTAAAATTCTAAACTCTTAACTAAAACTAAACTAAAATAGAACTCTAACTAAAACTCTAAGCTAAGACTCTAAGGTAAAACACCAAACTCTTAACTAAAACTAAACTAAACTAGAACTCTAACTGAAACTCAAAGGTAAAACATCAAACTCTTAACTAAAGTTAAACTAAACTAGAACTCTAACAAAAAAGTCTAAGTTAAGACTCTAAGCTAAAACTCGAAACTCTTAACTAAAACTTAGCCAAACTAAAACTTTAAGTAAAACTCTAAGGTATGACTCTAAGCTAAAACTCGAAACTCTTAACTGTAACTAAACTAAACTTCAACTCTAACTAAAACTCTAAGCTAAGACTCTAAGGTAAAACTCTAAACTCTTAACTAAAACTAAACTAAACTAGAACTCTAACAAAAACTCTAAGCTAAAACTCAAAACTCTTAACTAAAACTTAACCAAACTATAACTTTAAGTAAAATTCTAAGCTAAGACTCTAAGCTAAAACTCTAAATTCTTAACTGTAACTAAACTAAACTAAACTAGAACTCTAAATAAAACTCTAAGCTAAGACTCTAAGCTAAAAACTCTAAACTCTTAATTAAAACTAAACTAAACTAGAACTCTAACAAAAACTCTAAGCTAAGACTCTAAGCTAAAAACTCTAACCTTTTAACTAGAACTAAACCAAACTAAAACTCTAAGCTAAAAGGATGGATGCTTCAATTTGTAAAATGGGTTTAGGACGGTCACTAAGAAAGGAACTTGCTCTGAAATGCCCTTTGAAAAGAACATAACATAACATAACATAACATAACATAACATAACATAACATAACATAACATAACATAACATAACATAACCTAACATAACATAACATAACATAACATAACATAACATAACATAACCTCACATTTGAAATTACTAGGAAACCGGGGGACCTTTGAGGACCGGGGGCTTCCTTCGGGGTTGGGGTGTGGTATGAGGGCCCTTTTGGGGTTGGGGTAGAGGACATCACGACACTGTTCAAATGGAACTTGTGTATTATAACGACCACAGAGTTTCACCCTCAAATTCTCTTCTAAAACCTTTTCTAAAATCATCTTTTAAAATGTCTCTAACTGTTTCGCCGAAATAATTCCCTAAAATGTCTAAAACGGTTTCGCCCAAATAACCCTAAACGTAATTTCTGCGTGTTCCTTTTGTTTTTGGCATCCCTGCGCTGTCACATTTGAAATTACTAAGAAACCCTTTCCAGCGTTAAACTCTTCGTCTCTAAGATCAAAACATTCGCCCGGAAACAATTCTCTTGGAAGAACTCCAAAGACATAAATAAACTTCCAGAAACAATTCTCCTTGGAAATACATCAAAGACATTAATAGACTTCGCCTGGAAACAATTTGATTAATGATTGACAGCACCTGTCAGACATTAATCAAATTGGCCCGGAAACAATTTGATTTATGACTGACAGCACAGGTGTTTCAAATTCCCAATCGATTACGCAATCATTCTCCCTAGGGATTCCATGCCCATATATGGTGTGCTTTCACGATCAATAGGGGCCTTTCTACCTGTCACCCCCTCCCCCAACCCCTCTCCCCCCACCCCCAGAAAAAATCCCCCTGAAAACGTCTGTACAGTTCCCAATAACCAACACTATATGTAAACAATGGGCAAAGTTCATAACTTGCAGCCATTCCCCCGGGGACTGTAGGGGATTAATTCGTCCTTAAAGACATAGTTATTAGATTTTTCGTCTATGCTATAAAAAATGGCTATCTCAAAATTCTGATCCGGTGACTTTGGGGAAAATCGAGCGTGGGAGGAGGCCTAGTTGCCCTCCAATTTTTTGGTCACTTAAAAAGAGCACTAGAACTTTTAATTTACGTTTGATTGAGTCCTTTCGCTACATTCTAGGACCCCTGGGTCAATACGATCACCCCTGGGGAAAAGAAAAATGAATACGCATGCGTGATCTTTCTTCTGGCACAAAATACAAAATTCCACATTTTTGCAGATAGGAGCTTGAAAAGTCTAATGTATGGTTATCTGACACGCTGAATCTGATAGTGTGATTTTCATTAAGATCCTATAACTTTTAGGGGGTCCCCCTTTTTTCAAAAACAGGGCAAATTTTCCCAGGCTCGTAACTCTTGATAGGTAGGACTAAACTTGATGAAACTCATATATTCAAAATCAACATAAAAATACAATTCTTTTGATGTATCTATTGGTGTTAAAATTCTGTTTTTTAGAGTTTCGGTTACTATTGAGCCGGGTCGCTCCTGACTTACAGTTCGTTACCACGAACTATTTGATTAAATCGCAAAGTAAGGCTTATTTCTCTAGAACAACTGTTCCTGTTGTATTTTATTTTAGTGTTACGACTTCCAAGACAGCTTATAGCTTAGTAATGACAAAAAAAATACTGATGAAGTAGACAAAATTGAACAGATATTGGAATGAAGAGCCTTATTACTTACTCAAAAGCCTTGATATTATGACAAAGAAATGTTCCGTGGCTATATTTCTTACGAAGATTCTGCTTAGATTACCCAATGAATAAAAATATTATCCGGTTTCTAGCTAAAACAGGATCCTCAAAAGCCCGATGATATTCATTGTTAAGGTTTTTGCTAATATTATTTCTCAAACTAGCTGAAATACCCGTGAAGGACTGGCAGAGTTTGGGATGCTCAGGATTCATTAAATCCTTATACCTCCAATGCATCTTCAATTTTTAGGGTAGAGGGTTTGGGGTGCTAAGAATTCATTAAATCCTTACAGCTCAAATACATCTTCGATGTTTGAGTTGCCGGGTTTAGGGTGCTCAGGATTCATTAAACCCTTTTATAGCTCCAAAACATCATCGATGTTTGATGTCAAAGCAGTTCCGCAAACTGATAAAATAAAAAAAAAAATGCGCACGCAGAGTGGGAACCTTTGAGCAGGTGCCCTTCCCCGTTGAATTCTCAAAAATTTTGTGGTTGATCCCATGAATTCTTAAACATTTTTAATAGAATTCCGCTATTTTGTGATTGCTTTGAATTTGTCCCCATCCCTGAAATGTCGTGTCCCCTCTCAATTAGATTTTTTCGTATTTGCAAGGATAAAAGTATTCTGTTTGTTAGTCAAACTGTTAAAACCAAATAGAAATTTAACCCTGGAGGAAGAGGAGGAGTATCGAGTAAAAGCCCCTCCCCTCCCCTAAAAAAACTCAAGCTTTCTCTTGCCATTTCTCCAATAATATTTTCTATTTCTAAGGTAAATCACCACTGTGTTTTTTGACTTTTGACAAAACCAAAATTTGGAGGAATAACATGTCTTTTTCAAGAGATCTTTCAAACAAAATACATAATTTTTTCATTCAGTTTATTTATTTATTTATTTAAATCCTCCTACAAGCGATCCCGACAAAATATCTACATAAATCTTCTAATGTTCTCAATCCCAGGACGCTAATGCATATTTTTAGAATGAAAAAGATAACTTTACTGTGCCTTAATCTTCTAAATGCATCCATAAAGAACAGCGTTAGTTGATGTATTATTAAGAAAAATTAAAAAAAAATCTCATAGAAAAGTAAAGAGGCACATTAAAACCTAAAACGAGCAGAACTCAAGTCATACAATAAGTCATACCTAAAACAAACAGAACTCACCACGAACAAGAGGGAAATTAGATATACACATAAGGAGGTTAATTATAGGAATATTTGTAAAGTTTTTTTCTTAAGTTTTTCTGCTTAAGAGCTAAAATTTTGGATTGCAATTCAAGTTTTAGGCAAAATTTGAATATTCGGTCAAAATGTTCCATTAGCAACAGTTTATTGCAAAAACTTCTTAATGATATTTTAATTATAAAACTCTGGCTGTACAGGTAGTAGAATGTTTTATTACATTGATTGAAAAATCTTACAAACATTTCAGCATAGTTTTTAGTCTTCTATAGGCCTGAAGCCATCCTGACCCCCACTATATAGTATCTAAATCCACTGCTTTGTTTAAAATGTTCCCTAAAAGATGTTCCCTTGGTCCCCTGTACCTGCCTCTAGTCAACGAGAAAAAAAATCTTTTTTTTGTTTGCGCTACGAATAGATACAGCCAAATTTCTCCTCAAAAACTTGCTGTCCCCTTGAGGTTCCCTTGGTCCAGTCTACTTGACATGAAAGTTTCACACGATCGGAGAAACACTACTAGACCCATATTGGGGCGTCACGAATAAATGCAACTGGATTTTTTTCCGATTTTTTCTCTTGGGCTCATTTTGCTTGGTGCTGCAGTAAGTTGATAGTAGTAAAAGGAGTAAAAAAAAGGAGAAAAATCGGAGAAAAAAAAATCAGGTGTCTTTTGTGTGCCACGAATCAATAAAACCAACTAGTTTTAATATTTGTTGTACCCGCTTAGGTCCTTTGTCCCTGGCTACATGCCCTGTAAGCTTCAAGCAGTCGGAGCAAAATCAAATTTTGATCGGATATTCTTGCGTCACAAATTGATGCCACGATTTTTTTTTTTTACATTTTTTGTCTTCATTCGCTGTCTAAATGCCTTGTAGTTAATGTCAATCAAAGAAAACAGCCCTTTTTTGCTTAGTTTCGCGTGTCACATATCCCCATTTAGTCTATTAGTCTGGGCTGATCAAAAACATTCGAAGTTTGGTATCTCTACTTGATCTGGGCTAAACAAAAATTTTAGGAATCCTGGCAGATCGAACAAAAGTTTTTTTTGGCCCTTTTTGGGTGAAACAAAAAATTTCAAATTTTTCAAGTTTTTTTTTGTGCCTAGGAGTCACATTAAACAAGAGTAGTATAGATATAAAATCCAAGCATTTTGGGAAGAAAAAAAAATCACTAAGCATGCGAAAATATTGATAAAATTATAATCTGCTGGCTTGAGTAGCAATGTACTCGCCATACTCCTTTACACAAGTGAGTACTGGGAAACGAACCAGCAGCTTGAAAAGAGAATCTTTGCATTCCAAAAAATATGCCCGGGGAGAATTTTAAATATAAGCTGGCAACAGAGGGTCAGTAAATCTGAAATCAACAGTAGAACGAGTCAGCCTCTCATTACTGTTGTTCTAAGGAAGAAGAGGTGGACATATTTAGGGCATGTACTGCGATGAAAGAAGACTGCCTTCCTCAGACAGAATGCAAATGGAAACTAGACGGCAGAAGAAGACGAGGTCGTCCAAACAATACCTTGCGGCGAACTTTTGACCGAGAATTGAGGACAGCTGCCACCTCGTTATTACCTGAATGGAAAGAAGTCACGACAGCAGCACCGCTTCGGGACGAGTAGAGAGGCTTCGTCGATGCCGTATGCCCCACCAATGACTCCGGAGGAACTAAGGTAAGATTTGCTTGAAAATGATAGAAAGCGTATTGTTTTTCATTATCTGAGCTTTATGAGGAAAGCCTTTTATTACCAAACTTATCGAAAGTATACATTGAGCTTTTTAATTTCAGGTGCAGTGGTCCACATATTTTAAAAACGACTGCTCAAATGAAAGGGCAATTGGAATGGATAAAAAGTCTTCTTCACAATACGTCAAGAATGCAAGAGCCTATTAATGAGCAGTTGTTCTAAACAACAAAATATTCAGTTCAAACGTTTTAAACGGTAATCGGTAAATAAACATTTGCAATTACCCACTAATTGTGTTTGTTTAACTCATAAAGGCTTTCAAAGCATCACTATACAATTTTAACATAAATAGAGGAGGGTTAAGGATGGGGTAGCCCCATTCACATACAGAACCACTACTGTTCATTTTAATTTTCAATGTCGCTCTTTACTTTCGTTTAAAAAAGCTTGTTTTTTATTATTTAGTATTATAGGTACTCCTCTATTAAACAGACTCTTTTATCTACGGCAATGCATACCAGTCACGAAATAGACTGAGACGCGTGATGAAAACAGGTTTACAATGCCTTCTGGGATATAGACAAAGGCAAGAACTGTATTTAAATTGTTTTTTTTTGGGTTTAGGGGGGGTACCTAGGTTAGGTTAGGTTACGTATTTAATATATGGTATGTTTTGCCCCCCCCCCTGATGTGCAAATATATACCCCAAATTTGTTTCTAAACTATTATATATTCATCCTATTTTATTTTATTTCATTAAGATTAACCAAACTAGCACTATATAAAAGAGTCCGGTTAATATAAGAGTACCGTATTATACAACACTACCTTGATCTTTTGTCTGCTGCAGCAAACCCATAATTCTTCCTGGATTCAGGGACCTTGATAAAATTAACTATGTTGTAAGAAATGAGGCTAATAGAATTTTTCCCCTTCTTTTCTAAGGATGTAATACTGGATAGAATGGCAAAATAACAAAGGCAAGCGTACAAGATGTCTATTGTGGAGTATCGAGAAACAACATCTACTTGAGAAGCATCTACTTGAGGGGGACAATTGAGGAGCTCACTTCAAGTAGTGGTCCCCGTTAAGCGTTTTGGCGTTTAGAATTTCAAACGTTAGGCGTTTGGAATTTTATCAGAGACAGAAGCATGTTTTGTCTTAACCTGTATATAAATTTTGTACAAACGAATAATTTTTGAAAAATACTACAAATCTAGAAGGTCCCGAAAAAAAAACTTTTCAAATTTTCTTTGTATACTCCAAACTCCAAAACTCTTAATATTTTAAAGAGGAGTATGTTTGAAGTTTATAAGTTATCCCCTGAAGGTTAAAAACATATATATTTTTGAATACTAAAACTTTGTCTAGAAACATTTCCTAATTAACTCGTGATTATCAGGTTTATACCTTGCACAGCTCACCTTCGTCCACGTCCATTGCTGATTTAATTCCAAACCTGATTGTTTCTAACTTCCAATTAGAGGAAGACCCCAAAAAAGAAATATCTATG
Organism: Artemia sinica; assembly: GCA_027921565.1. Classification (NCBI taxonomy): domain Eukaryota; kingdom Metazoa; phylum Arthropoda; class Branchiopoda; order Anostraca; family Artemiidae; genus Artemia; species Artemia sinica. The sequence continues at coordinate 58,224,675 of CM051258.1, read as the reverse complement.
TCGATTATAAACATAAAAATGTCCCCGTGCCTCCGAAAACCCATGCTGCGGTGCTCCCCTAAGACAGATGAACATTGAATAGATGAGCCCCTTTTTTACGACGGAGGAATTCTCATATATTTACCGGCATAATTTTAAAGCGGATTCGCTGGATAAATTCGCGGATATATATATATATATATATATATATATATATATATATATATATATATATATATATATATATATATATATATATATATATATATATATATATATATATATATATATATATATATATATATATATATATATATATCTATATATATATATATATATATTATATTAGGTAGTTTTTGAGCTAGAAATGTCGTGAAATATTTTTTCCGGTCCCTCCTATTTCTTATGAAGTATTTCCATTGTAGTAAATAACGAAGTAAAAAAATAACAAACAAGGTATACTATAGGGCAGTAAATTCGTTTATTCTCTTTCCCATGCCAAAGAGAAGAAAAGCTTAGAACAGATAACAACAAAGATCTTTTCAACCTTGAAAACTTCATCAAGGTTGAAAAAAACGTATCTAACATGAACGATCTTGAATAACATTATAATTAAAAGTATTATATTTCATATATTGAATGCTTCATAAGTTAATGACAACTGTAGCAAATGAAGGGATTCGTAATTACTAAGGTCTTTGTTATGCTCCAATTTCTAGATATTGCTAAGATACAGGGCTTGAAGCAGAACTGATCTTGTTAATTTAGTAAAGAATTAGCAGCAAACTAGTAAATACAAACTTTCCTTGAAAAGGAATAATGAAATCAAATAATGAATAAATTTTTTTTTTATGAAATCGAAAAAAAAATTCTACTTCCGTTCTTGTGAGCGAGACAAGATCAAAAGTCTTGCCTCTAGACAGAGGGTATCAGAAGAATTATTCACAGAGGATAGATGGGTGTGGGGGGGGGGGCTTCAAAACGAATTTTTTTCCAAAAATTGTTCAAAATTTCTTAGGGTTAACTTGATCTATTACAGGCAGAGGGGGACCCCCTTCATCCTCAGAAGTGCTTGCGTGTCGAGATGTAACTAAATCAAGAAAAAAAAACGCTATGCTGAACAACTTGAAGCTGGCTCTTCGCCTCTAATTGTTATGTTTATATTGGTGTACTTCCTTTTTTAAATTATTATTATATTTTATACCATCGCTTCGCATTCCTCTATTTTCTTTTTTTTCTTTACGGTTTTTTTCAGAATTTTATTCTTTTGTTGTTTGATTATTATTTTCCTGTTTATGATTTAGTCACAAGGCCAACTGAATTGAACACGTAGCTTTTCGTTTTCATTTTTTTTTCTTGGGGTTTCAATTTGTTTTTTGTTCGATCACTCTTTACTTATTAATGATATAGTTACGAGTTCAATAAAATTGAACAAATATATAAATGTAGCTGTCATTTTTTTTGTGTTTTTTAGGCTTTCATTTTTTTTTTTTTTTTTTTATTTGTTTATGATGTAGTTACAAGACCAATTGAACTAAACTTATATAATGATTCTTTTTGCTTTTTTGTTTGTTATTTAGCATTTCCTTCTGAAGTTGTTTGAACACTATCTGCTTGTTTCTGATTTAGTTACAATGCCAACTGAATTGAACTGATATATAAATGATGCTTTTCGTTTATTCTTATTATCTTTTTCTTAGTATTTCCTCCAGGGGTTATTTGAATACTATTTTCTTCTTTATAGTTTAGTAAAACGTAAAAGGGAGTGAGCTAATCAAACAGTTCGGGGTAACGAACTGCAAATAAGGAGCGACCCGGCTCAACAGTAACCGAAACTCTAAAAAAAGAAATTTTGATACCAGTAGATAAATCAAAAGAATCAGATTTTTATGCTGATTTCAAATATATAAGTTCCATCAAGTTGAGTCTTACCCATCAAAAGTTACGAGCCTGAAAAATACACCTTATTTTCGAAAAAAGGAGGAAACACCCCCTAAAAGTGACAGAATCTTAATGAAAATCACGCCATCAGATTCAGCGTATCAGAAAATCCTACTGTAGAGGTTTCAAGCACCTATCTGCAAAAATGTGGAATTTTGTATTTTTTGCCAGAAGAAAGATCACGGATGCATGTTTTTTTTTCAGGGGTGATCGCATCGATCCAGTGGTCCTAGAATATCGTGAGAGGGCTCATTAGAACGAAAATTAAAACTTCTTGTGCCCTTTTTAAGTGACCAAAAAATTGGACGGCAACTAGACCCCCTCCCACACTCATTTGTTTCTCAGAGTCACCTGATCAAAATTTTAAGATAGCCATTTTGTTCAGCATAGTCGAAAATCAATAAATATGTCGTTGAGGATGACTTCATCCCCTATAGTTCCCGGGGGAAGGGCTACAAGTTATGAACTTTGCCCATTGTTTACCTATAGTATTGGTTATTGGGAAGTACACAGACTTTTTCAGGAGGGATTTTTTCTGGTGAAGGGGTCGGAGGAGGGGGTTACGTGGGAGGATTTTTACATGGAGGATATTTTTAGGGGGAAGGGAAATTTCTATGAAGGGGGCGCCGGATTTCCCAGCATTATTCAAAAAAGATCAGAAGTTAAATAAACAAGACAGGTTTTTTCAACTGAAAGTAAGGAGCAACATTAAAACTTAAAACGAACGAAAATTATTACGTATATGAGGGGGCTATTCCCCTAGTCAATACCTTGCTCTTTACGCAGAAATTTTTTTAGTACTTTCGAAATGGCTATCTATTCTAATTAAACGGCATTTGTGATTCAGGAGTTTGTGATTCGAACAAAATTCGAACTTTAGCGTAAAGAGCGAGGTATTGACTAGGGGGCGAACCCCCTCATATACGTAATAGTTTCTGTTCGTTTGAAGTTTTAATGTTGCTCCTTACTTTCAGTTGAAAAAAAAACATTTTTTTATTTAATGTATAAATAAAGCTATTTCGAAACTTCGGAGTTTCTATGGCACACTGCAATAGCACTATGCTTCAAGCATAGCGCACCTTAGCGTGATTAAGCGTGATTATGATCAGACAATATTGTCAAAAGAGCATCGAAGTGCAAGCAAGATGTGTAATCTTTTTTCAAATTTTGAATATTTTTTCAGTCTGCCGTTAGCAAGTCATGAATAATGATTAGATAAGAAGGAATATTTCCTCTGTTCTTTTCCTTTACTTCAGGAAGTCTACCTCTATACCTATTTAAAGCTGCTAATCAAGTCAGAAGTTTGCATCAGATTTAATTATTTGTGAAAGCTTAAATAAAATATTTTGGGACAAAAAAAGGCTAAAATTTAATTTCCCATTTCCACAAATCTACAGAACAGGGCGTCAAATCTTTCCTTTTTTAGTTAAAAAAAAAAATAAAAAAAAAATCCTCCTATCGTCAGACTTGTCGTCTTATCGTCAGAAATAAAAGTATAATTCCCTCAAAATCAATGAAATGTCAAAACTTCAATAAAATATTTTTGACAATAAGAGGGGTAAAATTTAATGTCACCTTAGGGAGCCATTGTCACAAAAAATACAAGCAACAGGGCGTAAGCCTGGTGTCAAAACCTTGTATTTTAATAAAATAAAAGATAATTTCACAGGAACATACGTAGATGTGAGCTTCGGGTTCACTTACCCCTGAAACGCCGAGACTTATATTTTTTTAGAACTTGCACAGTCAATCTAATTTAGGGACTTCTTGTGCTTTTGTAAGGCCTTGAGAGTCCAAATAACGAGCCCCGCCCCTCTTGAAATAAATTTCTACGTACGAGCCTATACTTATCCATTAAAACGTACTAATCGTAAATCATTGAAATCCAGGATGATGAAATGACGTCTCTGGCGTCAATTGTTCATGCTTTTCAAAGATATTTTTCCCTAGTCATATTTTTCAGAGTCATGTTTCATGCCTCATAAACCTCAGGACAACTCCATAAACATTCGCTCTTTTAATTTTTATTATAAATGGAACTAAAAATAATTTCTTCTGTTGAGATTCTACTGTAATCTTAATCCAGCTAGATCTCCTAGTTACAAGGACGCCGGCAGAAAATTTTCAGGGGGGGGGGCAAGCGCCAAAATATCAGTGATGGTTGGGTGACAGGGAATATATTTCAGGAATTTTTTTTCGTCGGAATAAGTTTATTTTTAAATACTTTTAGAAAAAAACTCTCAAATAAAAAGAGCAATTAAATTACTGGCAAAATGAACCAAAATACAGTAAATTTTAAACCGCAAGGATTCCTGGCAAAGGGGTCAATTTGTTTAATCAATAATATATTTAATTATTATGCATTTAATCTTAAAAGAAAATCAAACTCAAACCAAAATTACAGAAAGATTGTTTTCGTAGATTATAACAGATGTAGACTTGTATTTATGCAATTTCCTACGCCTTAGAATAGTATAAAAGAAAGAGTAGAGATACTCAAAAATCATCCTGCCTGCATAGATACCACGTTTTGATTTGATAACGGCCATATAAAGTGTACCTCTTCCATAACAGGACAACTCTTCCCCTCGAACTTAAATCCCTTGTATATTCAGACATTAAAAAAAAATAGAATAATGAAAGAAAAACAAAATTTAAATTTACTATCCAGCTGTCAAATTCACCCTCTTTCTTTTTATTATCCTATTCAACAAATAAAATGGACAGGTTCAAAAAAATTTTGTAACAAGAGAATCTTATCAAATAGTTTGTGATAAAAAATAACTGGAAGTAAGAAGTGACTTGGACCAATATTCACCAAAACTAAAAATATAATTCTCATGACAATTGCTAGACCGGCAGAATTGGCTTTTTATGCTAAAAAAAACTAAATAAAAAAAAGTTTTTTTAACTGAAAGTAAGGAGCGACATTAAAACTTAAAACGAACAGAATTATTCCGTATATGAAAGGGACTTTCCCCTCCTAAACGTCTCGCTCTTTGCGCTAAAGTTTTTTATTGTCAAAAAAAAAATAGAGTTGTGAGAAAGAGTAAAGCTTAGCGTAAAGGGGGAGACGTTTAGGAGGGGACAACCCCTTTCATATATGGAATAATTTCTGTTCGTTTTAAGTTTTAATGTCGCTCCTTACTTTCAGTTAAAAAAAACTTGTTTTTTTTATTTAATTTTTGAACGTTTTTGAATTAATGCAATTTTTGATTTTGGCTCACCGTACATGAATAAATAAAACAAAATTTGCATATTAATTTTACTTTTATTTGGTTAAATGGCTTTCTAAAAAGTTGTTTAATTTTATTTACGAACAGTTTCATTAGTAATAAATGTACGTAACTTCGCTCCCTAGTCAATACCTCGCTCTTTACGCTTAATTTCGAATTTTGTTCCGATTCTTTAAAAATGACCTCTTAATCACAACGGCCGTTAATTACAATAAATAGCTCTTATGAAAGTACTAAAAAAATTTGACTTAAAGAGCGAGGTATTGACTAGGGGGCAAACCCAATCATATACGCAATAATTTTTTGCTTTAAGTTTTGATGTTGCTCCTTACTTTCAGTTGATATTTTTTTTCATTTAATTTCTGATCGTTTTTTTAATAATACTGGGAAATCCGGCACCCCCTTCATAGCAATGTCCCTTCCCCCATGAAAACTTCCTCCATGGAAAGATCCTCCCACATAACCCCCGACCCACCCACATCCTCCACTACCAGAAAAAATCCCCCTGAAAACGTCTGTATACTTCCCACTAACCAATACTATATGTTAACATTGGGTAAAGTTCATAACTTTCAGCCCTCCCCCGGGGACTTTGGGGGCTTAAGTCATCCTAAAAGACATAGTTATTATATTTTCGACCATGCTGAACAAAATTGCTATCTCAAAATTTTGATCGGGTGACTTTGGGAAAAAATGAGCGTGGGAGATGCCTAGTTGCCCTCCATTTTCTTTGGTGAAGAAAAAAAAAAAAAAAAAAAAAAAAAAAAAAAAAAAAAAAAAAAAAAAAACACGCATCCGTGATCTTTCTTCTGGCAAAAAATACAAAATTCTACATTTTTGCAGATAGGAGCTTGAAACCTCTATAGTAGGGTTCTCTAATACGATGAATCTGATGGTGTGATTTTTATTAAGGTTGTATAACTTTTAGGGGGTGTTTTCCCCTTTTTTCGAAAATCAGGCAAATTTTCTCATGCGCGTAACTTTTGATGGGTAGGACTAAACTTGATGAAACTTATATATTTGAAATCAGCATTAAAATACGATTCTTTTGATGTGTCTATTGGTAGAGAGTTTTGATCTATCCGTTTTCTAGAGTTTCGGTTACTATTGAGCTGGGTCGCTCCTTACTTACAGTTCGTTACCACGAACTGTTTGATTCTAAATATTTAGAATTCTTTCAGTATATTGTTACCCACCCAAAACCAAAAATATGAGAAAATTGGCCGGATTTTTGAAAAGGGGGAGACCCCCCACCCTCCAAAAAGCAAGCGATCTTATTGAAAATTAAATAAAAAAAACAAGTTTTTTTAAACTGAAAGTAAGGAGCGACATTAACACTTAGAACAAACAGAAATTATTCCGTATATGAAAGGGGCTGTCCCCTCCTCAACGCCTCGCTCTTTATGATAAAGTTTTTATTGTTTTAAAAAATAAAGTTGCGTAACAGAGTCAAAACTTTAGCGTAAAGAGGCACGAAACTACGACTTTACCCCGAAGAGGATGAATTTGTAATCAATTTAAAATTCTGAGAAGCTAATTGATTTAAAAGTATGAACAACTATATTTTAGGCTTTCCAGTTGTAAAAGAAGTAATGCCACGCGGTGGCAGTACTGGATTCAACACAGTTGATTCGCTTTATTTGTAATGAAATTAGGCTACTTTTGGCAATCTGTAATTGCGAATCAGCTATAATGAGGGAGGTTAGTCATTGGTAAGGTGGGGGTAGGGTAGGTTCCTAAAAAAGAACATTTTAATGGACAAACTGCTTACTCTTCACGAGGCTTCAGATAAATGTTGAAAGAGGTAGTAGGAATTAATTAAATGGTTTTGTTATACAGCAAAAATGTTATATTCCCATTTCTACCAGCACAGAGGTGAAAAAGGCAAGGCAGGTCATCATCCGCCCCGCCAGGAAATTTCTTTGGGGTGGCAAATACTGAAGAAACTTAGTTTTCAGCAATTTTAAATGGTGCTATTTTCTTTTTCTATTTATATGAAGTACTTCAATGTATTTTTAAAAAAATCTATTTAATGTATTTATCGATGAGAAAATCCAAATGCAGAGGTTGTGATGACTTCAGTTATGTAGAAGATTAAAAATTCTCACAGAATTTACATCCACACAAACAATAATACGTCTTTCCTTCTAACAGCAATTATTTTGTAGTAATATTAACAAGGACTTCTTACCAAAATTACTATTCATCGCCAATTTTTTAAGTATATTCAAATTTTATCCAAAATTGAAATCGAAAATTTTAACGTAGGACCGTACTAATACACGTACAATTATTGATTTACATATTATAACAGCAATTAACCAGGGATTTAAGGGACAGGTACCTCAAATTATATCTTGGTTATGCCTGGGTATGATTTGGAAAACAATCAAAATTAAATAAAAAAAGATCTTTTCAACTGAAAGCAAGAAACAGTTTTGAAACCTATTTGAAAAGATTATTCTTTATATGAAGTGGGCTGTCTCCTCCTTAGCTTCTTACTCTTTACTATGAAGTTTGGCTTTTTTCCAAATTTTTAAAGAAAATTTGCAATTGGAAAGATACGATTTATCAAAGCACTAAAAATAATTTTGTTTAATGAGCAAGGTGTTGAGAAGGGGGCAGTCCCCCTTATATACAAAATAATTTGTATTTGTTTTAAGTTTTCAACTTGCTCCTTACTTTAGTTGAAACTCTTTTCTATTTGTTTAATTAAATTTCATAAAACTGTAAAGTTTTATGAATACAGTACTTTTGGTAACACAGAGAAAAAACGATCAATATTTCAATGATCTTTGTTTGGATTTTGATGACTAATCAAACAATTCGTGGTAATGAATTGTAAGTACGAAGCGACCAGGCTCAATAGTAACCGAAACTCTAAAAATCTTATATATCATTGATATATCAATTACCAATTACTGCCAATTGATATATCAAAAGAATTGGCTTACTATGCTGATTCCAAATATATAAGTTTTTTTTAAGTTTAGTTTTACCCATCAGAAGCAACGAGCCTGGGAAAATTTATCCGACTTTCTAAAAAAGGGAGAAAGACCCCTCACAGTCACATAATTTTAATGAAAATCACACCATCAGATTCAGCGTACAAAAGAACCCTACTGCAGAGGTTTCAAGGTCATGTCTGCAAAAATATGGAATTTTGTAATTTTTGCCAGAAGAAGGATCGCCGATGCATGTTTATTTGTTGGGTGTTTTTTTTCCCAGGGGTGATCGTACCGACCCAGTGGGCCTAGGCCGTCGAGAGAGGGCTCATTCTAATGGAAATGAAAGATTCTAGGGCCCTTTTTCAGTGACCAAAATAATTGGAGGGCAACTAGGCCCCCTCCCACGTCCCCTTTATCCAAAATCGTCCGATCAAAATTTTTAGATAGCTTTTTTCTTAAGGACAGTTGAAAGGCCCAATAACTATGTCTTTAGAGATAAAATGACCCCCTACAGCCCCTGGGGAAAGGTTTTTCAGTTATAAAATTTACCCATTGTTTTGTTTGTTATTGGGAATATGCATATATTTTTCGGGTGGGGAGGGGAGGAATTTTCTGCTGGAAGGATTTTACACGGGGAGAATTTTCCATGGAGAGGGAAGTTTCCAGGGGGTGAACTGTTCAGGAGAAATTTTACACTTGGTGAATTTGCCAGAATTCCTATACGAAATTTCTTTATATGTCTTACTTTTTCTTTACAGATTCAATTTTAGGCGTGGAGATGTTAAGGGTAATTGTTAGAAGTAAATTTTCGCCAGGATGGAATTGCCCAGAGGATATTTCTGCGGGGAGGGAAATTTTTCCGAGGAGGGGAAGCCAGGTATCCTGGTGTTATTAAAAAAAACGATCAGAAATTAAATTCAAAGAAAACAAGTTTTTTCAACTGAAAGTAAGGAGAAACATTAAAACTTAAAACGAACAGAAATTATTAAGTATATAAGGGGGGTTGGGTTGCCCCCTCCTCAACCCCTCGTTCTTGACGCTAAAATTGAAATTTTATCCCAATTCTGTAAAAACAACTCCTGAAACACAAGGGTTGTTTAATTAGAACAATAAGTAACTTTTTTTAAAGAGCCGAAAAACTGTAGCGTGAAGAGCGAGGTGTTGATCAGGGGGGCAATCCCCTCATATATGTAATAGTTTATGTTCATTTTAAGTTTCAATGTTGCTCCAACCTTTCGGTTAAAAAAACTTCTTTTTTTTTATTTAATGAAGCTTAGAGAGAAGCATTTGTCTAAAGGCAATGAAAAAAGTATGTCAATTAAAGTAAAAGTATATTAAAATGGAAAAAGTAATTAATTAAAAAAATTACACAAAACAATATTCACTTACAAAAAACTAAGATATAAACTCCCAGTATTCAGTTCTGTTGAGCAATGCCGAAGCGTTGAACGGATATTTTTAAAAAAAGATATTGAAAGTTTTGAACTTGGTTATCAAACACCAAAATATTTAATGGCTTTAGACTCGATTGTTTATAAAAAGTAAAACATTAAAACTAAGATTAAGAAAATCAAATAAAAATTTTTAATTAAATATTTTAAATTTAATTTTGAATACCAAAAACCAATATATTTGACACGTTTATACTTCATAACTGTAAAAAATTCATTTTTTTTTAAAGCAACAACTAGATAAATACATTCACTCCAGGAAAAATAAATAAATAATAATAAAACACAAAAAAACGTATCCGTTCAGGGGGAAATACAAAACTTCCCAGCATTCCGTTCAGGGGAAACATTTCTGATTATAGTGGCTTCATACATCAGCTCATGGGTACTCTTGCAATGCAAGCAAATATTGACGGCATATTTTTACCGAAATTGGCCCTTATTAAGTTGTTTTCCTTGTGTTTTCTTTAATTGTACGAACTTTCTTGTGCACTAATAATTGCACTAATTACTAATAAACAAATACATATTTAGGATCACCACAAAAAGCTAATTCTATGATTGAATGTTATCAATAGTTAGGCTCTTACACTTAGTTATTGGGTCAAAATGTATTGGCAAGCAGTCAACAATGGGGCAACACATATTCTTTCCATGGTTTTTCCATATTCCTTTTTTTTTCTTTTGGTTTCCTTATAATTACTTTATAGTCCCAAATTTCCAGGGGGGCATGCCCCCCTGCCGGCGCCCATGCCTAGTTAGGTAGTTAAACATAACAAAGGGGAGGTCAAGCACAGTGAAAAGACCAGACGGATCTTGAATCTTATTGAGTATGTATTAGACCAAGTGACGTAGAGAGGGGGTGAGTCTGTTTCGGACCCATGCTTTTTGTTCATCTCTTTCAAAATCATGTTTTTCGGAATCATTTTTCACACCTTACATGTCTCGGGGCAACTTCATAAATTTTTGCATTTTTATCCTTTACGAAAAGCGTCAGTAATAAGTTGAAAAATGTTCTAAGTAAAATAATTTTAAAGAATATTGATTTCTCTCTGCTAACTGTTTTTCTCAGAACGATAGTTTCATTAAAAACCTCTTTTCTCAATTCTTATAGACCACAAAAGATTCCATTTTCGATAGCATATTTTCGTTTTAATTGTTCATTTTCGAAAGGTTTCCAAAGTTTTGTAAGTTATCCTAAAACAGAGTATTTTTTCCCATTGTTCCAATCGCTTCATTTTCCCATTGACTCAGTATTGCGAATAACAATTATTCAACGAGATGACATAGCGACTGGCGTTGGGCGATATTCAATATCGATAATGATATACTGATGTATTGACTCAAATATCGATATCGGGAACGTTTTGGGAAATCCAAAACGATATTGGGAACTTTTTTGGTGATTTTTAGCTTTTTCTGACATCTAACGGTGAACGTCCAGCCGAAAAGATTCAACAAAACAAATGGTGCGTAAATGGCCGAGAATAAGAGTAATAACGCATCCAGTCACTTAACTCATAATTACTGATACACAGCCTGCTCTCAAACTCAGGTTACGCTTAGTGAAGGAGGACTCAAATGTGTTAGAGAACCTCTGAAAAGCTGAAAACCTCTGAGAACCTCAGAACCTCTGAAACCTCTGCTGTATAAATGCCTTATAGGTTGTTAAGCCTTGGTCTTATCATACCCGTCACACCTTGATCCAAGTTTCAAGAAAATGTATACCTCTCTTGAGTCACTGGTAGCAAAGCTTTAGCGAAGGTACTATTCGTATTGTATACCAGATAAATACATTAAAGTGATGAGTTCTAAGTACAAGAATAACCTAACCGTGGTTAAGGTAGGAAATGAGGTTAGTAGCTGGTTTCGTGTTAAATCAGGAGTTTAGCATTTAGGTTATATTCCATCTATATGGATATTTTGATGAACTCTGTCCTGAGGAGCACAGCAAAGGCAATTAGAGAACACGGAATCAATTGGGGAAGTAAAACTTTCTTTGACTTAAATTTTGCTAATGATTTGAGCTTCCTAGATGAAAATATTGCCAAAATGAGTGGGTTTTCATTGTGCAAGAATAAGTTTGAAAATTAATGCTAAGAAGACTAAGTTCCTAAGATTGGGAGTAAGTGAAAGTGAAGAAGTGATGTTGGCTGAAGTATGGGCACTCCGAAAGACAGAGGAGAATTTGCTGGATTTTTTTTAGAGAAATTGCTAACAGATTGTTTTGGATACCCGACTGACTGAACGTATACCAAACAGTAGACTGTACGAAAAATGTCGCTCAATCTCGCCTTTTAAGGCTGTAACGAGGGCTGTAACGCGTTCAGCCGATGAATGATAACAATTTGTTAAAGACCTTCTTTATGGCCAACCGTTTAGAGCCAAACAAAAAGCAGGTCGTTCCCAAAAGGGGGTGATTTGATGTCTTAAGGAAAGAGTTAAAGGAAATTGAAACTTTTTGGGAGGGAGTAGAAAGGGGGCTTTGTATGATTTGGGATGAAGGAGCGTGTGTTGTTGTGTTGGTCTTGGGCGGCTTGGTGCTGCAGTGAGGAGTTGTTTGTAGTAGTAGTAGTAGTATATCTCTCCTGGCGATCTTCTCCAAGTTGAGAGTAAAATTACAAGAGGAATGGATTTGGCCTTGCTGGCTGCTGAATCTGTATCAGAAGTCCCGTAACAGTTCCTTTGATTCACCCACGACAGAATAAAGCCAGTACGTGAGGTTTCACAACAAAGTTTTAGTAGTCAGCGCAAGACATGCTTTGCCGGAAGCCGATTCTATCATGGCTCTACAGATTTTCACTAGGGATCTACAGGCACAAGAGAGACTGATCCTCTCAAGTTGCGGGAGTGTTTTATGGCTTGGCTTAGGAGTAAAATAGAATACTAGGAAATCCAAATTTGTATCCTGACAGTAAGGAGATAAGAGACGTTGACGTTTTATGCCTAAGTTAAAGAGGTTTTTTGTTTTGAATACCGTTTTAAATTATATTTACCGCCTGAGATATTAGGGACATGCTTTCGTATTCGAGCAAATTGTCTACCGTTAAAAATAGAAAAAAAGGTTTTTGAAAGAAAAGGGGTGGTCTCAGAAACGCATTACTTTTGCCCTAGATGTTATACAGGAGCTAAGGATGTGGCACGCATACTGGCTGGGTGACAGCAGTTCTCTGATTTAAGAAGTAGATTTTTCCGGCAAATGACTTTAAAAAGGACAATCATCCAGGTTTTTAAATATGCTACTGAAGTGACAAAGAAAGGAGAGTGGAGTGTGAGGGGGAGTGATGTTTATAATTTGTGATATTTTGTAGTGTATATTATATAATAATGTGATGTATGACCTTGTCAGGCTTATAATGAGGCAAATAATTGTAGGTATGATATATTTATGTTGAAAGGAAAAGAGACTAATATAAGTTTGTGTTTTTTTCCTACTGTTTTTTTTTTTGCTGGGGGGGGGGGGTGAGTAGATTTACGTTACTATATTGTGATTTGAATTTACAAATACTGTATTAAATGGCCTTGTTCTGATTATAATAAATGTTTTTTATGGGGTTTCAGAAATACCAATACGAGGTTGCCATTAAATTAAGGTTAGTGGCCGCCACCAGGCTTTTTAGGAGTGTTTTCCAAGGCTGCTCAGTTAATCTCTGAAAGGCGGAACCAGCTCACAGCATTGACGTGTTGCGGTTTATTTTCTTAGTCCTGAGTAATTTAAATTTTGGGTTTTCGTGTTGTTCATTTACGTAGTCGAAGTTTGTTTTTACTGTTTGATTTTACATTATTCAAAGTTAGAAAAAAAACAGCGAAAAACGCTGTTTTTTTTACAAATTTCGTCACTGTACTTTCTCAAATCCATGAATTAATATGAGTAGAAAAACCGATTCGAAATATCGATATCGATATATCAAACATCCAATATCGAAAGTAAAAATATCGACATATCGGCTAATCATATTATCGCCCAACACTAATAGCGATAGATTAAAGCAGAATTTGTTCTAATGTTGGTCACACACTCACACTACCCAAAAGGTATGGGTAACTTATACGAGCGGAAACTGGCAATAAGGTCGGAATAAATCACCAGCGCCATCAAGCGTTTGGCCTTTCTTTCTTTTTCTTTTTTTTACTGTAATAGTGAGGCAAATTAGCGTATTTAGTATAATTAGTAAAATTAGCGTAGTAAGAAGTGTCTGATCTCAGAAGACAAAAAATACAAATGAGAAGTTTGAAAACAATGCCAAGAAACGTCAAACGCTAGATGCCGTTGGGAATTTTTTTCGACGCTAGGGCGACACTGGTTTCCAGTGTCGTTAGTTATTAGTCATCCACGCTCTTTTAAACTGTCCCTAAAAGGTTATACAGACCATTTAATTCTTTGTATGTAGCTCAAACCAACGGCTCCTCAACCTTGCAAGTTATTGCATCTTTTAAAAACCAGATTTCTTTACGCCAGTTAAGGCAGTCGTGGGACTGTGATCATAATATGGAACAATATCACCGGTACGGACTGGTATGAACTCCGTATCACCAGCACTATAACACCTCCATAAAATCTGATGTGGTACCTTTATTTAATACTTTTATTTAAAATAGCTATGGGTCTATTGGTGCTAATTCCCGAAAATGTAGGGCGGGAGCAGGATATTTTTTTTTCAAAAGTCTAGGGGGCCTAAAAATATAGTAGGAATGGAAAATTACCCCTGCCCACCAATGGCAGCCGCCTGCTTCCTCCTGGGTCCAGTGGCCAATAAAGCTTATTATTAGCCAAAAATGAAAAAAAAAACTCAAAGATGAGCGACTTTCTTAGAGATGTTGTCACAAGACATCTCAGTCCTTACAAGCAAGGATGCTTCCTGGACATTTTGCAAGCCCGAATTTATAGTTACCTTGGCATGTTGATGTTAGTTTATTGCTTTTATCAAATAGTTCGTGGAGACGAACTGTAAGTAAGAAGCGACCCGGCTCAATAGTAACCGAAACTCTAGTAACCGAAATTTTATATATAAACAATAGTAACCGAAATTTTGATACCATTAGATATATCAAAAGAATTGGCTTATTATGCTGATTCCAAATATATAAGCTGCATTAAGCTTAGTCTTACCCATCAAAAGCTACGAGCCTGAGAAAATTTGTCTGATTTTCGAAAAAGGGGGAGAGACCCCCTTGAAGTTATAGAATTTTAATGAAAATCACACCATCAGATTCAGCGTATCAAGGAACTCTACTGTAGAAGTTTTCAAGCTCTTGTCTGCAAAAATGTGGAATTTTGTAATTTTTTGCCAAAAGAAAGATCACGGATACGTGTTTTTTTCCAGGGGTGATCGTATCGACTCAGTGAGCCAAGAACGTCGGGACAGGGTTCATTCTAATTGAAATCAAAAGTTCTAGTGTCCTTTTTAATTGAGCAAACAAATTGGAGGGCAACTAGGCCTCCTCCCGCGCCACTTTTCTCCCAAAACCGTCCAATCAAAATTTTGAAATAGTTTTTTTTGTTCAGTATAGTTGAAAGGCCCAATAACTACGTCTTTGGAGATAAAATTCCCCCCTACAGCCCCTAGGGAAAGGTTTTTATGTTATAAAATTTGCCCATTGTTTACGTATGGTATTTGTTATTGGGAATTATGCATACATTTTTCGGGTGGGGAGGGGAGGACCAATTTTCCGCTGGGAGGATTTTGCACGGGGAGAATTTTCCCTGGAGAGTTAAGTTTCCGGGTGGTGAACTTTTCAGGGAAAATTTTACACTGGATGAATTTTCCAGAATCCCTATACAAAATTACTTTACATTTCTTACTTTGTCTTTACCGATTCAGTTTTACACGTGGAGATGTTAAGGGTAATTGTCCTGGATAAATTTTCACCAGGATTGAATTGTCCAGAGGAAATTTCTGTAGGGAGGGGAATTTTTCCGTGGAGGTGGAGCCAGGTATCATTGCGTTATTTAAAAAACGATCAGAAACTAAAAACAAAAAACAATTTTTCCACTGAAAGTAAGGAGCAACATTATAACTCAAAACGAACAGAAATTATTATTGAGGGGAGTTGCCCCTCCCTCAACACCTCACTCTTCAGCTAAAGTTTAATTTTGTCCTAATTCTTTAAAAACGACTTCTGAAACACAAGGACCGTTTAATTAGAATAATAAGCTTTTTTAAAAGTAAAAAAAAAACTTAAGCGCAAAGAGCGAGGTGTTGAGGAGGAGTAATCCTCCTGGTATGCGTTATAATTTCTTTTCATTTTAAGTTTTAATGTTGCTCCTTACTTTCAGTTGAAACAACCTATTTTTTATTTAATTACAAGCAATAGGGCGATTCTACAGATACTCATAGCCTTATTAATTTTATATTTTTAATGAAAAAGAACTCAACATGCAGTCATACGGTAGCGACCGACAAACAAAAAAAAGAAACACAAATAAAAAAAGAAAATCAGCCAAAAAAAAAAAATATATATATATATATATATATATATACTAAAGCATACGAAACCAACAGTATAGGAAGGTCTAGCTTTTCTTTCGTCTTCGATATTCAACCGATTTTTAATGTTTAATTTTTACGTTAACAAAGTTAACTAATTAGCTCATCTTTCTAAAGTTCAACGCGGCATCACTGACAAAAATGGAATACCGGGTACTTGTCTGTTAAACGAAACACACCCGAGAAGTGAAGCTACATTAATCCTAATGATATATACCAAAACATGATGATAATATAATATTGCAGAAACAAAATTATGGAAACTACGACAAAAAAATTTTTGGAAAGCAGGCCGCGCAGAAGGCATTGAATTAAATACCTAACCTAACCCCTAACCAGCTCTATATATTAAATATACAATTAAAATATACATACATCGTAGTTTCTCTCATTCAAAACAAGAAAATCATAACCGAACCCACGAAGGGAAATCAGTATCTGTCAGATCGTACACAGGGTAATTCTAGAGTGTGTTTCGTTTAACAGACAAGATCCGGGTAATGTTTGAAAAACTTCATAATTTTTGAAACAACTAAAAGAAAAATCTTAGATAACGGTGAAGGCTACTTTAAATATAAAAGTTGTCACAAGAGTCGCCATCGGGGTATTTATCTAAGCCGTAATTCTTAAATCGTTTGTAAATTTTTTAAAGCTTTTCCTTTGAAAAAAAAAATCGTGTCCTGCGGAACTCGTAAAATCACCCTCAATAGGCTTCAGTCATGAAGAAACAAACATCGCTTACTATCAAAAGCAAGCTGATATTCATTAATCAAAATTTTTGTCAGGAATTATGGGTTAACAACCAGAAATCCAATCTCCATTAATTTAGTAAAAACAATTGTTATGATTAGTGAAGCACAAATTGCACTAATTATTTTCATTACAATCTTATTCAGTTAATAATCATAGTTGTTGCAAGAGTCGCCATCGGGGTTCTCATGGCAAATTTTACGGCAGCATTATGTGTAATCATGAGCAAAATCAGAATTTATTACTTTCTTGTTCGTGCAGGGAAAAATCGAAATGGAGGCGTCATGCAAAGGGTTGCACACTACCTGTCACTAATGTATTTGGTACCTCCGACCCAATTTATCCCTCCCCCTCCCTGTATCTCCAACCCTACCTTAATTCCTATAACTTACATTAATGGTCTGTTGCAGAGACCCTTGATGGACACCAGAAAAATTTGCGATATAGAATGTGGAAACATATGATCCCCGTTTGAAATTTACACTGCTATGTTTTCAATGATATTTCAAATCTCTTTTACAGCAACAAGGCTTAAATTAATAATAGACTTAAAAATCAGATTAGCCGATATTTTTAAAGGAAAAATTGTAACAGAACACAGTATATTATTTATCTTTGATGACAGGGCTATATTATTTTATTTATTTTTCCTTGAAGAAAAGGAATGTGAATTTGCAAAACCGGGGTAGCCTCCTTTGCAATGGTGGTTCTGGCCTCTTTAGGGCCCGGGACAAAATCTTGATAAGAGACCCCCCCCGTATTCCAAAAATTTTGGAGCCAAATTTTAACAAAATTTTCGTTTATTAAGAAAAATTTCATTTATAAGCAAAATTTTCATTTATTAACTAAACTTCCATTTATTTAAATCCAACTTTTCTGACTTTAGCCTCATATATAAGGTTCATCAAGTTTAGTCTCACTCAGGAAGGCTACGAGCCTGAGAAAATTTTGTGCACTTTTTAAGTGACCCAAAAGATTGAAGGGAAGCTAGTCCCTCTCCCACACCCCTTTTTTCACCAAAGTAGTTCAATCTTAATTTTGTGATAGCCATTTTATTCAGTACAGTTGAAAGGTCCAATAACTATGCCTTTGGAGATAACATGACCCCCCAGAGTCCCTGAGGAAAGGTCTTTAAGTTATGAAATTTACACATTGTTTACGTATAGTATTTGTTGTTGGGAAGTATATATAAATTTTTCAGGTAGGGGGAGGTGAATTTCCAGCTGGGGGATTTTCTACGGGGAGAGTTTGCTATGGGGAGTGAAGTTTTCGGAGGGTGAACTTTTCAGAGGAAATATGCCAAAATTCCTACACGAAATTCTTTTTATTTGTCTTACTTTTTCTTTGCCAACTCAATTTTACTTGTGGAGCTGTTAATGGTAACTGTCCAGGGTAAATTTCCATCGGAATTTAACTCTCTAGAGGATCTTTCCGCGGAGGGGAAGCCGGATTTCCATATATTATTAAAAAAAAAACTATTAGAAATTAAATAAAAAAATCAAACCTTCTTCAACTGAGAGTAAGGAGCAACATTAAAACTTAAAACTAACGGAAATTATTACGTATGCGAGGGGAGTTGCCTCCTCCTCAATACCTCGCTCTTTACGCTGAAGTTTGGCTTTTTTGTCCCAGTTCTTCAAGAACGACTCCAGAAAAAAGGGTCGGTTAATTAGAACAATAAAGGGCTTTTTTTTAAATACTAAAAACTTTAAAGTGAAGAGCAAGGTATTGAAGGGGGGCAACTCCCTCATATACGCAATAATTTCTGTTCATTTTAAGATTGTATGTTGCTCCTTATTTTCAGTTGAAAATCTTGTTCTTTTTTTTATTTAATTCTTTCATTGAATAGTGATAAAGACATGGAAAAATGGAAATTTCGTATTCAATTTGCTTATACTGACGGCCAACTGCGCTTTCTACATCATTAAAAAAAGGAAAAAACAATCAAAATTTCCAAATGATTATAACCGTTAGATTATTAATTTGAAATTTTCCACCCTTAAAATTTCCCCCTCTGTCTTCCCCTAATACCACCTCTGTTCCTTTGTCCCTCTCCTGCTCTAAGTTTTCATATTTCGAACTTTTTATTTTATTTGTGTTTTTAAGTTTTCAAGTTTAATGTCGCTCTTTACTTTCACTTGGAAATTTTTTTTTAATGTACTGATACTTGATACAAAATACTTACTCTGTGTAACGAAACTCGATACTATAAAACAAGATACTTGCTCTGTATCACGAAACCCGGCTGTGGTAATTCAAAAGGAGTTATTTTATTTGTGTTTTTAAGTTTAATAAAGTTTTAATGTCGCTGTTTACTTTCATTTGAAAAAAAAAACTTTTTTTAAGTGTACTGATAAAACAAGATCTTACTCTTATTACAAAACCTGGCTGTGATAATTCAAAAGGAGTTATGTTTATAAGACGTCACGGAAACGTTTGTGGCTTTTTTTTTAACTTCTACTAAACAACCAGTCAATTTTACTAAGAAGATTTTTGTTCGTTTTTGTTCATTTTTGTTCATTTATTCATATCTACCAGTTACCGCTGTCTTTTTGGAACATATTTTTAAACTCTTCAAAAATGATTGTCAATAAAGGAAGTTAGTATACGGTTTGGCATAGAAACAGTTGGTGCAATAAGCAATATTCGCTCAGTCAGCAACTTTCGTAGCAGTTATCCTCACATACGATTTTTTTATTTGACCCCCAGAGCCTGCGAATCAAACGAGCCGATACTTCTGTATCTAGTTATTAGAAGGAGTGGATCTAAATTTGTCGAACCAACAGTAACATAATCGTTCTCACTCGGTACAATTGATGTACCAGTTAAAGTACCGCTTATTTTGCCAAACGTGGCATACTTCCGCCACGCCACTCCGTTTCGTTCCAAAGATTAGATAGTGTGCGCCATACATGACAAAATGCAGCTGCGCCTGGAATAAATTACCTGGTATGAGTTTTGAGTATGAGCTGTATGAGTTGTGAGAGTGGACGCCCCTTTAATTTTAGCACCAAAACTGTATTCGTATGCACTTTTTACTTTTTAGTGATAAGATAACTGTGTTAGACAGTTATGTATTAGTGTATCACGTTATGTATCACGTTAGACAGTTATGTATACAGTTATGTATTAGTGATAAGATACTACTACTACTACTAACAACTCACCGCAGCACCAAGCCGCCTGAGGCCAACACAGCTACGCACGCTCCTCCTCCACCCCAATCTATTCAAAGCCTCCCTTTTTACACCGGCCCACGAAGTTCCCATTTCCTTTAAATCTTTCTTTATGACGTCCTCCCACCCCAGACGGGGACGACCTGCTTTCCGTTTAGCCCTAGATGGTTGGCCGAAAAGGACAATCTTCGGCAATCTGTTATCCTTCATCCGCACAACGTGCCCTAGCCACCTCAACCTTTCTTTCATTATAGCCCTAGAAAGCGGTATTAAACCACATTTTTCGTATAGCCTATTGTTTGAAATACGGTCAGTCAGCCTGGTACCCAGAACAATCCTTAAGCAATTTCTCTGGAAAACATCTAGCAAATCTTCATCCGCTTTTCGGAGCGTCCATGCTTCAGAGCCATATTTGACCACTGTCATCACTGTAGCTTCTAATATTCTAATCTTGGTTTGCAGACTTATCTTCCTATTCTTCCAGACTTTTTTTAACTGTGAAAAAACACCCTGAGCCTTGGCTATTCTATATCTAACATCTTCACTGCTCCCACCATCTTTACTAATAATACTACCAAGGTAAGTGAAGCTGCCCACCTGATCAATCTTTTCATTACCCAACGTCACCTTTTCATCTTCACTTATTCCTAGACTTAGTGACTTAGTCTTCCTAACATTAATTTTCAAACCAATTCAAGCACCCTGAACTCGCAAAACCTCTAAAACTTCATTCATTTTGCTCACACTTTCATCTAGGATGCTTAAATCATCAGCATAATCCAAGTCCAGGAGACTTTTGCCTCCCCATTTGATTCCGTGGTCTCCCATTGCCTTTCCTGTGCTCCTTAAAACAAAGTCCATCAAAATAATCCATACAAAGGGAGATAGAACACAACCCTGCTTAACTCCTGATTTAATACAAAACCAGCTGCTAACCTCATTGCCTACCTTAACCGCAGCAGTGTTATTCTCGTACATAGCACTAATCACTTTAATGTATTTGTCTGGTATACCATACAAGGATAAAACCTTTACTAAAGCTCTTCTATCAACAGAATCGAACGCTTGCTCATAATCTATAAAACTGAGGACCAAAGGTGTTTGAAAACTCAGGCACTTCTCAATTATTAGCCTAAGAGTGAAAATTTGGTCGACACATCCTCTACCTTTTCTAAAACCGCACTGCTCTTCTCTTAAAACTTTGTCTACAGCATCTCTCAGTCTAAAAAGTATTATATTACTAAGTAATTTACTACCTACAGAGACCAGACTAATGCCTCGATAATTACCACATTCAATTTTATCACCTTTCTTATAAAGTGGCTTAATTAAGGTTTTCCTAAAATCGTTAGGTACTTCCCCTTTTACGAAAATCATATTCATAATCTTCAGTAACTTATTTCTAACCTCAGAGCCACCATATTTAAGAAACTCATTTACCACCCTATCAGCACCTGGAGCCTTATTATTCTTTAATCCTTTTAGTACTGTTGCTAATTACTCCTCACAAAACAAATCTTCCTTCACATCCAAGGTATCACAAACTCTTTCATCTTCCTCTATATTTTTTCCTGCAACTCTATCTCGGTTTAGCAAATTCTCAAAATGTTCGGCCCATCTCTCTTTAGTTTTTTCCTTATCGCTAATTGTGACCCCATTCCTATCTTTAACTGGGCCAAGTCCGGATTGACTACTACCTCTCAATTTGTTAACGTGCCAGTACAATATTTTACTATTATGCCGTCTAGCTGCATCTTCCAGATCCTCGACAATTTTATCCATGGCCTCCACTTCACACCTCCTTAGTTCATATGCACTTTTTACTTTTTTAATGCATCACTTGATTAAATGGGACGGCGGTGAGTAGCTTTCAATTTAACAGTAGGTCCCAATATCTTTTTCATGGCTGTTGGCTAGAAATATTTGTCGGAAAACTTGTCCATTCACCTCAGGAAGAGTCAAACCTTTCAAATCTTAAAAGCTGCTGGAAGAAGCAAATGAAAAATCGCAAAAATCGGCGGCTGAATCGCATAAAAAGGCAACTTTCGCAACCGAGAGAGTCTGGGATAAAAGAAATATCAGCGATTTCACCATAAGGAGAATAAGGAAGTATAGTTACCATTTACTTTTGTCTAAACTTCAATAAACTGTACAAAAAAAACCTTTGACCCGAAATATTAACTAAAAACAAAAAATTCAATATATGAGTGATTGATAATGCTCAAAAGTACCTGAGACTATCTGAAATGCATTAGGCTCAACCGCAAATTTCAGTGAAGTAGTTGATTAAGTTATGGTTAATCTGTTATATATATATATATATATATATATATATATATATATATATATATATGTCTCAAAGAGGGCCTACTAATACCAGGTAAGGCTGCGAACAACGGCCAATGGTAATCGAAAGCTTAAGAAGGATTAGTTTAACCGAAAGTTTATTTTTGTATAACTCTGAAAAACTAGCGTATTATTGGAAACTGAGCTTGCTTGGGTGATTTTAGAGAATAAATATTGTAGCCTGTAGTAAAATTTATCGATTTCACAGCCAGTGAGAGACTACTGAGAGCCTTATAAGTTGGTCTTTTATTTTCTGTAGGCTACTTAGGGAAATTTCTGCTCCTAATCCAGTTTTGATTTGTGTTTGCTGTAAAGCGCTAGTTTCCCAGAATTCTACATACACAAGGAAATGTTGTGAGTCATTTTATTTGAGCTACTTGTGCAGATATATGTTACAAAACAATGATTTTTGTTGGTTTCAAATTTCAACTTCCCTCTTTACTGCCATCAGAAAATTCTGTTTTCTAAAATTAATACCGAAAATGTATTGAAAACATAATACCCCCCCCCCCCAAGGGAAGACTAAAACACTCATATGTTTTAATGTTGCAAAATTCGAAATAAATATACCACCGTTGATAAATTAAACAAGGATAGGATCATAGTGCCTCTCCTTGTATCCAACAATGATTGCCAACTCTTATGCCTCTGAATTCTTAGATTTAGAAAGTGCAAATACCTGATAGAATTTACTTAGTTACCATTAGACATCTAAGTGATTTTACTCAATCAACATTGGTAAATTCAACTTTATGAAATAAGTCGTATTTAATTACCGCTTTAGCTACTTACTCCACACCATAATAAAATAGAAAACAGCTCTCATTTCTCCAGTATTTTCGCAGGATTCTACCAACAGGAAAATGAGATTTTCGTTTCTATATTGCAATTATATGTGAATTACCCAAGGGAGAAATGAGTTAGAAACAATCTCAGAAAAAAAGTAAAACCAAATTAGAATTTTGAACACTTTTATCAAATACAATTAATAACACAGTAAAAGCTTCTTTTAGGGTTTGACTAAAATATGCAACCACCTTTTTATTTATTATCATCACACAAAGGACAAACATGATAAAGAATACTGTCTACAAAGATGAGTACAGGCAAAATCTATAAAATTATATGGTTAGAGACTGTTCCAGGTCTAAACCCCTCCCTTACCCTAAAATGTAAAAAACGAAATAAAAATTGCTTGATTTCCATTTATTTAATCGCAAAAAAACCTCAACTCTTCTATAGCTGACGTCTTCGATCCCAGTCAAATCAAAAGACAGAAGAAGTAGTTAGGATAAGAGAAAGGCCGGATTTCGGGGAGGGAGGTTATAGAATATCTTTGCAAAACTCCCCAAAAATGGGCGTAGACTTTTTGAAGGAAATCCCCTGGGATTTATTAGTTATGAAGGGAGAAGGAGGCGATTGGAGAGCCTAAATAATATCTTCAAGGTCCCATAAAAATGGTTTCGTTTTTTCTTTTTCTTTAAGACAAAATAAGTGGGAAATTCTGCAAAAATAACACTATTTATCCGCACAATCTGGCTCCATTTTGATATACAGTAGTTCGATAGTTGTAAAAAATTATGTTTGACAGTTTTTTAGCAAAAGGTAATGAAACCTTTAAGGTCTTAATTGCTGAAAATTCCCAAGCTCCTCTCTAGAGTATTGACCTGCAAATATACAGCTACTACTACTAACAACTCACCGCAGCAAAAAGCCGCCTGAGGCCAACACAGCTACGCACGCTCCTCCTCCATCCCAATTTATTCAAATCCTCCCTTTTTACTCCCTCCCAGGAACTTCCCATTTCCTTTAAATCTTTCTTTATTAGGCCTCCCGCCCCAGACGAGGACGACCTGCTTTCCGTTTAGCCCTAGACGGTTGGCCGAAAAGAACAATCTTCGGCAATCTGTCATCCTTCATCCGCACAACGTGCCCTCGCCATCTCAACCATTCTTTCATTATAGCCCTAGAGAGCGGTATTGAACCACATTTTTCGTAGAGCCTATTCTTTGAAATACGGTCAGTCAGCCGGGTACCCAGAACAATCCTTAAGCAATTTCTCTCGAAAACATCAAGCAAATCTTCATCCGCTTTTCGAAGCGCCCATGCTTCAGAGCCATATTTGACTACTGTCATCACTGTAGCTTCTAATATTCTAATCTTGTTTTGCAGACTTATTTTCCTATTCTTCCAAACTTTTTTTGATTGTGAAAAAACACCCTGAGCCTTGGCTATTCTACTTTTAACATCTTCACTGCTCCCACCATCTTTACTAATAATACTACCAAGGTAAGTGAAGCTGCCCACCTGATCAATCTTTTCATTACCCAACGTCACCTGTTCATCTTCACTTATTCCTAGCCTTAGTGACTTAGTCTTCCTAACATTAATTTTCAAGCCTATTCTAGAACCCTGAACTCGCAAAACCTCTAAAAGTTCGTTCATCTTTGCTCACACTTTCTTCTAGGATGCTTAGACCATCAGCATAATCTAAGTACAGGAGACTTTTTCCTCCACATTTGATTCCGTGGTCTCCCATTACGTTTCCTGTGCTCCTTAATACAAAATCCATCAAAATAATCCATATAAAGGGAGATAGAACACAACCCTGCTTAACTCCTGATTTAATACAAAACCAGCTGCTAACCTCATTTCCTACCGTAACCGCAGCAGTGTTATTCTCGTACACAGCACTAATTAGTTTAACGTGTTTGTCTGGTATACCATACAGGATGAAACATTTATTAAAGCTCTTCTATCAAAAAAATCGAACGCTTGCTCATAATCTATAAAACTAAGGACCAAAGGTGTTTGACAACTCAGGCACTTCTCTATTATTAACCTAAGAGTGAAAATTTGGTCGACGCGTCCTTTACCTTTTCTAAAACTGCATTGTTCTTCTCTTAAAACTTCGTCTACGGTATCTCTCAGTCTAAAAAGTATCACATTACTAAGTAATTGGCTACCTACAGAGACCAGACTAATGCAACGATAATTACCACTCTCACTTTTATCACCTTTCTTATAAATTGGCTTAATTAAGATTTTCCTAAAATCATTTGGTACTTCCCCTTTTTCAAAATTAATATTCATAATCTTCAGTAACTTATTTCTAACCTCAGAGCCACCATATTTAAGAAACTCATCTACTACCGTATCAGCATCTGGAGCCTTATTATTTTTTAATCCTTATAGTACTGTCGTTAATTCTTCCTCGCAAAACAAATCTTCCTTCACATCCAAGGTATCATAAACTTTTCATTTTCCTCTATATCTTTACCTGGAACTCTATCTCGGTTTAGCAAATTCTCAAAATGTTCGGCCCATCTCTCTTTAATTCTTTCCTTATCGCTAATTGTGGCCCCATTCCTATCTTTAACTGGGCCAAGTCCAGATTGATTACTCCCTCCCAATTTATTGAGATGCGAGTACAATATTTTACTATTATGCCGTCTAGCTGCATCTTCCAGATCCTCGGCAATTTTATCCATAACCTCCACTTCACGCCTCCTAAGTTCATATTTTAATACTTTCTCCACTTTCTTTACATTCCTTTTGTTTTCATATGATCTATCACTCAGATAATTCTTGTATAAGTCCTTTCTCCTTTCTATTAAACACAAAGCTTTTTCACTAATATTCTTAGCTGCAGTCCTAGCTTTCTTCCCTACGATACCTTCAACAACTTCACAAATTATTTTTCTAAAATTATTCCAGCCATCTTCCACATTATCAAATTTTAAACTCTCAAGTTTAGCATTCAACTGTTCCTGGAAAGTGTCTCTCAAATTCTCATCCTGGAGTCTACCAACATCATAACTTCCCGGGAGGTAGTTACCCTTCCGAAACTTGAGCTTTAAATTAACCCTTGACACTACCAGATGGTGATCTTTAGTTTTAACATCAATAACAGCATTCCTATATACCCTAGTATCCTGTTTTAATCCTGCCAGTCTTCGGTTTACTATAACATAATCAATAAGATTTGCTGTCTTACCATCACGCGAATACCATGTTAACTTATGAGCCATTTTATGACCAAACACCGTGTTGGTTATAACTAGATTGTTATACCTGCAAAATTGCAAAAGTCTGTATCCATTACTGTTTTGTCTTCCTACACCAAATTTACCTAGGCTAAGATACCATCTATCCCTATTTTAACCGACCTGGGCGTTAAAATCTCCTATTAAAAACACCATATTTCTGCCTGGGACCCTGTCTATTTGCTCCTGTAACTGTAAGTAAAATTCATCTGAGTCACTAGTATCTCTGTCAGTTGGTTCTACAGGGGCATATACTACTATAACTGATACCTTGAACTTTCTAGTCATAAAATGAGCAATTAGTATTCTATTATTAATACCTTCCCAGCCTAAACAAGACTTAGCAGCTTCCTTATTCATCATGAGCCCTACTCCCTGTCTATGTACCCAATCCTTCCTGCCTGAGTAAACAAATTCTATATCGCCTAATTTCATGCTTCCTACCCCTGGGATATGAGTTTCTGGAACTCCTAGTAAGTCCAGTTCGAATCGTGTTCATTAAATCATTGAAATTATTTTCGCCTCAGGAAAAGCAATGATCCCGGATACCAGTGCAGGACGGGGATCACATATCTTCTCAAGTCTACACCGAAGTGCTTAAGCCGGCTTAGAACCGGACAGCAAGAAGTCCCTGGGACCTCCATGAATGGAGGCTTTGTGCAATCCTGGGCCCATCTTTGTCACAACGTGGTTTTCAGCACTTGGCGATGCTCTTCTATCAACAAGAGTCGAAATCCTGCACAGACAATCTCAAGCCTATTACCTCCGACTCATTATATATTCATGCCTACAAATATTATGCTACTACGGGGAGGCAGCTCATAGTAGATAAATTAGCTAGGAAGAGATATTTCAGCCCGAAGACGAACTTCAAAACATACCAAGCCCAGAAGAATTATCCATTGATCAGAATCCCGTGCGAATGCTGTGTCGTTTATTGCAAATATACAAGAAATGAATAAAACCTGCCTAGGGATCTCTTAGGAGCACAACAACTCCTTTTTGGGCAAATTGGAGAAATTGAGCAAGACAAAATTTCTTCTACACCAAGCATATCAGTTTATTCTTTTCAATTTATAACCAAATCCTTAGCTTAAAGGCAAAGCATTCTTATATAAATTAATTTAAAAAAACAAAGTTTTTCCGAGGGAAGTAAAGAGCGAAGTTGAAACTTAAAACGGACAAAAATTATTACTTCACAGCCTATTTAATATATATTAATATAACTAGTACAAATAAACGCACTAATTATGTTTCCCTACGCTTTTATGATTATACAAAACTAGCGCTTTACTGGAAACACAAAAGTCAAGTATAAAAAACAGGATTATTAATTTAAGAGCCAAAAGTGAGTGTGTAGCCTGACAACACTAAATGAATCTATAAAGCTTTACATAGTCTTACACCGTTTGTGACATTAGTAACTTTCAGTATACAATTAAAATTACCTAAAAAACATAAGTGTAAAACCAAATATTTTTTAATAACGGCGAAGTAATTGAACAGCATACAGAAATAGTGGATTGATCTATCAAGCAGCATTTTGCTCTCACCAGCTATAATAACAATAGTGGTAATTTGCAGTCTTAAATTGTAAGAAATATGCTTTAGTATCTCTTGAAATGAAGATCAATTAAGACATAATATGAACTCTGGAAATCCGATTATTTCGCTCTATACAAGAGTGAATTTCAAGCTATGATACAAATTCTAAAGCTAGTCTATAGTCCTGATACTATCAAGACGGCATTACTTCAAACTTGTGTACAAACTAATCATGACACGTCATTTTACGAACCAAAACGAGAGCCAGTCATTGAACTGAGCCATTGTGCAGAAGTGATAGCAAATTAAACCTAAAAAATAAAGAAAATCCTAAAATAGATTGTTGCTTTATCTTAAAAGGGATTGATCCTAAAAGGAGTTGATAATATTTTGATTCTATAAAAAGTATCCTTAATTGGTTTGCTTTTACTGTACCAAAACTGCTGTATTATTTTGTGTTTTCAGTACAGCGCTAGTTTTGTATAATCATAAAAGCATAGGGAAACATAATTAGTGCGTTTATTTGTACTAGTTATATTAATATATATTAAATAGGATGTTAAGTAATAATTTTTGTCCGTTTTAAGTTTCAACTTCGCTCTTTACTTCCCTCGGAAAAACTTTGTTTTTTAAAATTAATCTTTGTTCGTTTTTGATTAAAATTTAATGCAGAAACAACGCTGCCATTATCTTTTTTATTTATACGGAATAATGTATGTTAGTTTTAAGTTTTAATTCCACTTCTTATTTTCAGCTGAAAACTTATTTTTAATATAATTTCTAATTATCACCGATCTAGGGGAGATAAGACAGCTCTAAAAAATACTGCAAACAACCTTGACAGCTAAGAAAAACTTTCAGTCTTTAACATAAAGTTCATTATCCATACTTCACAAAACAATATATGTTTTTCAGGAAAGTTTGTTTTTCGATGAGCAAAAAGCTGTTTTAACTCGGCCGACTTTGCCTGAAAAAGCCATAATGAAGACAGGGCTTTATAAATCACCTACTGATGAGCAGAAACTAGAAGGCTACTGTAACAAAAGAAAGCTGTTTAAGGGATCATCTAAAAGCTTATATTTATTTATACTTAATCGCTTTTTATAAATTTGACTTGATAGCATATTCCCACAAAGTGCACTTTCGGTTGTTTCCCGAACCTTTTTAAATGAAACAAGTGCCTTTTCCAATGAAATGACCAAAAAAACGTGATTTCAAAACCTAGGCAAGAGCAAAAACTAAGGGGGCAAGGACGTCCCTTTCACTCAATTACCGCCGTTAGAACTAGTATACAGGCTTAATAACAGAGTGAAGTTCGAAGGTTCAATTCAAAACTGTTGATCAATCAAGCTTAATTTTTGGTAGATGTTTAGTTGAAAAGTTTTTAGTTTTATTTAATTTGTTTTCACAATAATCTTTTACGTTTAATATGACTAGTTGATTTATGAAACTTACTAAGAGGGTCTGGAGGGGGAGTATATGTGGGGGGATTTTATAAACCTCTAGTTAAGGGCTTTGGACCATAATTATTGCAATGGTACCGTTTTATGCTTCCAAACTCTTCAACTTAAGAAGTGGTACCAAAAGTGCCGTTTTTAGTGCTATATGGCACTTTTGGATGGTAAGATTGATAAAAGTACGTAGATATGAGTAATAGGTTTAAAATCTGCCTTCCTGGGACATGCCTTATAAAATGAGTGCATCACGCTTACAAAAACAGTGGATTATCTGAAAAGTAATCATAAAAAGGGACAAACCATGATTGAAAAAAAAAAAATCCAAGCTGGAATCGAACGCATGATAATCTAATTTGAAGTCTAGCGCGGTACTGGCAGAACCACGCCTCTAATAATGTAATTTCATATATTGGTGTTTTTAGGACTTTAATTGTGTAGCTTATTAAGGGGGACTGGAGGAGGAAGTTGCAGGAGGTGTTCTTGCAAACCTTCAGTTAAGGGCTTTGGCCCATAATTATTACAATGATACCGTTTTATGCTTCCAAGATTTTCCACTTAAGAAGTGGCACCAAAAATGTTGTTTTCAGTGCTATATCTCACTTATGAATGGTAGAATCGATAAAAAGCACGTAGATATGAGCAAAAGTTTTCTAATGAGTCATTAAACATCACTCTAAAAAGTCCTAGTAGCCCACTCGCCCTAGCTTTTCCACTCGAGACATGGCACCAAAAGTGCCGTTTTTAGTGCTATTTGAAACTTGCAGATAGTGGAATTTATAGGAAGAACGTAAATATGAGCAATATTTTTTATATGAGCTATCAAAAATAAATCTACGATGTTCTGGTAGCCCGCTAGCCCCACCCCTTGAGAAACGGAATAAAAAGTGCCTTTTTTCATGCCATATGGCATTTGCACACGGCGAAATTTATATAAACCACGTATATATGAGAAATATCTTTTAAATGAGCTCTTAAGCATCTCTCTATGATGTTCTAGTAACCCGCTAGGCCTGGAATAAAGAAGAAAAAACGACTGTTTTAACATTTTTAACTTTTAGTTACTATGCTCTGTGGTTCGCTCTTTACTATGTTGCAGCTAATGCTTCAACCATGACAAAGACTTCATTACAAAAATTCTCCTCAGAAACTAGTTAACATTAAAATCTGTGAAATCTAATAGATGGTAGAATTTTTAAAAACCTAGTAAATATAAGCAGCAGCTTATAATTGAGCCATTAAATATCTATCTACGACGGTGTAGTAGCTTGCTAACGTTTCAGTAACTTACTGATGAGCAGATGATTTATGAAACTTACTAAGGGGGCTGGGACGGGAGTGTATGGGAAGGGTTCTTGTGAACCTCTAGTTAAGGGTTCTGGAACACAACTATTACAATGATACCTGTTTTGTACTTCAGAGCTTTTCCACTTAAGAAGTGGCACCATAAGTTTT
Source organism: Artemia sinica (assembly GCA_027921565.1). Classification (NCBI taxonomy): domain Eukaryota; kingdom Metazoa; phylum Arthropoda; class Branchiopoda; order Anostraca; family Artemiidae; genus Artemia; species Artemia sinica. Next base: position 58,193,860 of record CM051258.1, on the reverse strand, counting down.
GTTTTCAGTGCTATATCGAACTTTTTCATGGTCATTATGGAACTTCCAATTTGTTGAGAAACAAAAATGTTGAATTCCCATACCCGAATTGAATTTTCAATTTATTGACAAAACAACATGTTGGATTTTAAGATCCTTATTGGATTTCCATCTTGTTTGCTGGATTTCCGTTCTCTTATTGGATTTCCATTACTAGCGTTGTTCAATTTCCTAGGTCTACAGTCTAATATCTAGTTCTCAGGATTCAGTTTCCCTTTCTTCTTTCTGAAGCATCAATAAATATAAAAAAAAATTATCTCATTTATTTTACAAGAACAGAAAATTACAACAAAAAATTTCTCCCAGATAATATGACACCTCTTAACGGCTGCATTTTTTCATGGTGGAAATCAGTAAATCAATGGCGTAGTAGCAGGCCGAAAGAAGACACTTGAGAAAGAAATATCTTCCAATCAGGAAAACAGTGACACATGGACCTTAAATGAAGATGTAACCAGATCGAGGCACAAATAAAAGAAAGACTTTCCCCTTTTTTCTACCTCCAGAGCTGAACGGTTGCAATTGTAATGCCACAAATCCTGTCTTTTCTGAATACCTTTGACTTACTCATCAGATTTTGTCAAATCTCTTATTCGTCACCTCATCAAATCTGTGTGTTGTAAAATTGAAACCTTGCAAAATAGATCTTCTGCTTAGATGAAGTACAACAAAATCATTTTCAGCTTCACAACTTTGGTCAATCCCAATTTATAAGGTTTTAAAGATATGCAAATATATTTCCTAAATTTTGAAGAAAAAAATCATTGATATGGCTTAAAATTCTAGTCAAATAACAGGAATTGCATTTTCGGAACTAAACCTTGAGAAAAATAAACTGATAACTGAAAATTAAGGTAAAATGTTGTTTTGTCAAAATTTCAATAAGTATAGACCTGTCATGTAGGCAAATTTAAGAATCATCTAGAGGGAGAAGGAGTGGAGGTAAGTACTTAAAAATACCTTCCCGGGACATACTTTGGTACTTATGTACTATCTGGAACATACGCGCTATATTATATAGGGAAGATGCGGGTTTCTTTCGAAACGGGTTTCTTTCAATAGAGAAATGGATTGTAAAGCGTGGTTTGTTATTGGGTTTACAATATTTAAACTATTGTTTTTTGGGGTTTAGGGGGGAAAAAGGTGCATAGGTTTGATTAGGTATTTAATATATGCTATACTTTACCCACCACCCCCCCCCCCACCCCTAATGTGCAAATATATAGCCGAAATTTGTTTATAAACTATTATAGTTTTAATCCTATTTTGTTTTACTTCATTATAATCAACCAAACTTCACTTTTTGCGTGTGTTCCAGATAGTACATAAGTACCCATACTTTAGCCTGTAGACCCATCCCTGAAAGTTTCATTTTCCTAACCTAACCCCTTTCCAAGATAGCCAAAAGTAGCTAAAGTACAATTGATACTGTTCTATTAGCTGTAAGCCACGCAAGATATATGATAAAAGAAACTAGTCAAAAAGGTTCTTTCAACAGAGAATTGGATTGCAAACAGTGGTTTCTAACTGCGTTTACAATATTTAAACTTAAGTTTTTGGGGGTTTAGGGTGAAAAAAGGTACCTAGGTTAGGTTACGTATTTAATATATGCTATGCTTTACCCCGTCCCCCTAGTGTACAAATATATGACCAAATTTGTTTCTAAACTATTATATTTTTATCCTATTTTTTCTCATTAGCAGTAACCAAACTTCACTTCTTGTATGGTTTACAGCTAATAGAACAGTACCGTAGAGTTTTACCAAACTTTTTTGATTTATTAAAATAAACCATCTTAAACATTTTGGGACACATAAGACGCAAGTTATCAATATTAATAAACTAAACTGAATACTTACCATCACAATCAGAACCGAACTTTCGAAGGAAAGTTCAGTTTGGCTAGCCGATACTTACCTCATACGTTGGTACATCTATTACCAAAAGCTTTCTTCGGTTTTGCAATGCAAAGACGGGGTCAAGACACCACAATTCCACCGAAAACAAACGTTTCCACAGCGATCCAGTCCCTCTCCATAGCCAATTCAGGCCAGTTTCTATTTTGAACTAAATCCCTTATAATTCCTTAACTCTCAATGAGCGGGGAGGAGGGATGGACTCTATGTACCAACGTATGAGGTAAGTATCGGCTAGCCAAACTGAATTTTCCTTCGAAAGTTCAGTTTTGGCGTCGCCATTACCTCATACGGCGTCGCCATTACCTCATTCGTTGGTACATCTATTAACAAAAGCTTAGATTCCAACCGATTTGGTGGTGGGTTCATAAATCAACTAATATAAAATATTAGTTTCAAACTCAAATATCCAAATGTATAAACTATAAAGCTGTCTGAACCGCAACAAAATGTTGAGCATCGGTTCGATTTTCTATTTCATGAAGATAGTGTTGTCTGGGAGAAGACTCCGAAGACCAGCCAGCAGTACTCATTAAATCAGCAAGTGGTACTGATTTTGATAGCGCCCATGACGCCGTCATGGATCTTGTGTCATGTGCTTTCCCTTTTCTAGACTCTTCTTTTGCTGCCTCATATGCCATAGTTATGGCCTGCTTTACCCACGAAGAAATAGTTCCAGCTGCCACCTCTCGTGGTGCTGTTTTAGAAAAAGGAATGAAGAACCTTTTCTCCCTTTTCTGACCGCCACGTTAGCTGTTCGCTGTGCGTAGGCCGATAGTATTCTCACTGGACACAAAGCTGGATTTACATCTAGCGCGGGAAGAAGGATAGGAGAAGGTATCTCGAGAGGCTTCACGGTTTCGGGTCTAAACGAAGGGAGAAACCTGATAATTACTGAATTATCCGAAAATTGTGCTGTACTGAAAGACAAGGCATGTATTTCACTCGTTCGACGACCAGATGCGATGGCAGTAATGAATACCGTCTTAAGAGTAACATCCTTCATATCAATACTCCAAAAGTCAAGAAATCGTGAAGTTCTAAAATACCTTAGAAAAAGGCCACGACCCCAGGCAGGAATATCATGTTGTGTCCGCGGTGACTCGTGCCAAAATTCTGTACTATTTTTGTCAAACAAGTATCTTTGCTGATATCTGTTCCTGCAGCTAGAGCTAGCGTTAAGCATATTGCTGCTTTACAACCTTCTATCGTTGATGGTTTGAGGTTTCGACCAGTCTTTAGATATATCATGAATTCTGCAACTGTCTGAGTACTGGTTGCGAGCGGATTAATCTTCCTTTCGCTACACCAACCTACGAACACTTGCCATTTTCCATTGAACAATTCAATGGTAGATCGTCGCTGGACAGGGCAATTGCAAGGGCTGATTCTTTAGAAAAACCTCTCTTTTCGAGTTCCTTGAGTCCCAATTTTGATTCCTTAGTCCTGGGTGGTGAAGTCGACCCTCCTGGAGGAGATCTGACTAATCTCCGAGGGGTATAGGCAAGTCTACTAGCAGGTTGAGAAGATTCGTGTACCAAGCTTGGCGAGGCCCTCGCGGATCAATTAGCATTATTTTGGCAGTTCACAGACTTTCGAACCTTCTCCAGAACCTTTGGGATCAGGGCAAATGGAGGGAAGGCATAGCTGTGTTTGTTCGACCAATCGTGGACAAGGGCATCTGCGCCGATCGCAAGAGAATCTGGAACTTGTGAGAAATATACGTCGATCTTCCGGTTCAATCGAGTCGCGAATAGATCGACTTCTGGCAGTCCATACTCTTTTGACAGGGCTCTGAAGACACTCTCGTTGAGACTCCATTCCGTGGACCTTTTTCTTCTCGTGACAGTGTGCTGGCTACTCGATTGAGTGACCCGGCGATGTGTCTTGCCCTCAAGTGAACGTTCAGAGCCATCGTAATCTCGAAGAGCTTTATGGGTTCCTCCTCTAGGGGGAAAGAACGGGTTCCGCCCTCTTTGTTTATGTAATTGACTACAGTCGAGTTATCCGTCGCTATTATGACTACCTCGTTTCTTAGCTCCTCCGCAAAGGCTTTGATTGTGTTGGCTACGGCTCTCATCTCGAGGCAATTTATATGAAGAGAGTTCTCTTCTGGAGACCAAGTCTCCAAAGTGTCTTGATGTGGGTCCTTTAGATAGCCACCCCGCCCGTAGGTTGAGTTGTCGGTGAATATTGTTTTGGAAACAATAGGGAGCTTGAGAGGAAGGCCTTGACTCAGCCAATCTTTGTTCAGCCACTGTGAAAATGCCTCTTTCATCTCTGTCGTAATTAGGATGTTTAAATCTATGTTGCTCCAAGACTTGTCCCACAATCTGAGCATTAGTAACTGACATTTCCTGAGATGTAGTCTGTTGAAAGGAATTGCTCTTGAGCCCGCATTGATGAGTCTAATCAGCTTCATCAGTTGCCTTATTGAGGCATGCGATTTTTCCAGAGCTGCCTTGACTGCATGTATCAAGTTCTGAATCTTTTCCGGGGTTAGGTACACCCTCTTTACCTCCTGGTCTACCAGAAAACCCGAGAAATATGATCCGTCGCATAGGTTGCAATTCTGGTTTCTCGCTCGCATGAACCCAAGTCTGTGCAGGAGAATCATCTGATATCTCGCTCAGCATGAACCCAAGTCTGAGCTGGAGAATCATAATGGTCTTTACATTGTTCTGTACTAATGACTTTTGGTAATTGTGCAGAATTTATTTGTTCATATAAGCATGCCATTGGAAGGTCTGAAGATGGCCATAGCTCACGATGGCGCTTTGAACTGATATATTTTGTTTTTGAAAGTGAACTCTAACCTCATTCTGTGAGTTAGGTCCTTAAAGTCGGCAGAAACATGAAATATTTTCCAGAGATAATAATTTTGAGTATGCTCTAGAAAGAATATTTGAAAGATGCTGCTGACATCTATTAACAGAATCCAAGAACTTTATCAGTTTTTGGGATAGTGTCAGGAGAGACGTTCTCTGCCTTCAACATCTTTATGACAGTACCTAACGTGAGGTCACTGTATGATAGCATGCTCAGAGTCACTCGTGTGGAAGAATCTAAGGCCAAGAATGACTTTCTGTCAACTGATATGAACTTTATGTCTCTACTTATCCAGTTGATGGTAACAAAATGAACTTTGGGTTTATGCGTGGTGCCTTTGAAGCTGAAAAAGCGTCTTGACATTTGTAAGCCCTCGCTCGGTCCGGGATGCCGTAAGGGTCAAAGAAGTACTACGTTTTGAACGATATTTTCTTCAATATTCTAAGTATATACTGTTATCCAGCTAGCATAGCATATTTGTAATTGGACGCTGGAAGCAAATTCAACTCTAATTACCAGAAAAACTTACCACATGCCGGACCAAACCTATAGGTTAGCGCTGTAGTCGTTACAATACTAAGCAATGACGGTACGTACGTCCAAGGCGTCGTGACCCTATATAATGACGGTCTGTACTTCCAAAGCATTATGATCTTATGTAATGAGGGTCTGTACTCCCAAGGCGTTATGACCTTATGTAATGGTGGCCTGTACACCCAAGGTGTTATTATCTTTTGTAATGCCGGTCTGTACGCCCAAGGCGTCATGACCTTATTTAATGACGGTCTGTACACACAAGGTGATTTGACCTTATGCAATGACGTCATGTAGACCCAAGGTGTTGTGACCCTATGTAATGACGGTCTGTACACCCAAGGTGTTATGAACTTATGTAATGGTAGTCTGTACACCCAATGGTGTTATGACCCTGTGTAATTCCGGTCTGTACGCCCAAGGCTTTATGACCTTATATAATGACGGCCTGTATACCCTTTATGTAATGAGTAATATACCCTACCATAAATATTGGGTTTAATACACCCAAATGATTAAAATACAAATAATTACAACTAAGACACAAAAATTCACTTCTGTAATATTCTGTTTCATGATTTCTGCGTACCATCAGGGTTGCCAGCTGCCAATGTCTAAAAAGGGGTAAAACTGAGGAAAAGGGGGAGATTTTACTCAAAGAGTGAAAGTCCGTGCTTTCGCTCGGCCGAATATGTCGAGAGGATCAAAGGAATTATCACGTTCTGAGAGTGGCTTATTCTTTGTTGTTGACTGCAGTTCTTCTGAGCGCTGCTTGATGAAGTTTTTCAGCATTGGGGGGAAAGGTAACGTGATAAGCTGTTTTCTCTTGAATGGCTCAATTGCCAAAACCAGCTCTGCCGCCGAGCGAGGCTGTTGGACGGTAATGGTAGGCCTGGGGCTAATGGTGTCACCCAGTACTTCGTATACAAGGTCCAGCGACTCTTCCAAAGAGACCATGTCATCTGTTCCGGGATCGGTGCCTAATTTTAACCACCTATAAAATCTTTAGAATAAGATGCTGGGCCTAATCTGAGCTGCAATCTCCAGATCAACTTATCCCTTGCCAGAAGGCCTTTAACGCCGTAGGCGTTATAACCTTGTGTAATGATGGTCTCTACGTCCTAGACGTTATGACCTTATGTAATGACGGCCTATACGCCCTAGGCGTTATGACCTTATGTAATAACGGCCTGTACGCCCTAGGTGTTATGACCTTATGTTATGACGGCCTATACGCCCTAGGCGTTATGACCTTAAGCAATGACGGCCTGTACGCCCTAGACGTTATGACCTTATGTAATGACGGCCTATACGCCCTAGGCGTTATGACCTTATGTAATAACGGCCTGTACGCCCTAGGCGTTATGACCTTATGTTATGACGGCCTATATGCCCTAGGCGTTATGACCTCATGTAATGACGGCCTATACGCCCTAGCCGTTATGACCTTATGTGATAACGACCTGTACGCCCTAGGCGTTATGACCTTATGTTATGACGGCCTATACGCCCTAGCCGTTATGACCTTATGTAATAACGGCCTGTACGCCCTAGGCGTTATGACCTTATGTTATGACGGCCTATACGCCCTAGTTATGACCTTATGTAATGACGGCCTGTACACCCTAGGCGTTATGACCTTATATACTTATAAAATATAACCTATGAAATGTATTATCCATACCCAGATACTGGATTTACCGCAGCTAAACCATTAAAATACAAATAATTATCTGGCCTACTAAACACCAGGCCTAGAATAAAAGTAGATATTTATATAAATATAGATAAATATGTTAAAAATGTGTATATGTTTCCTATGTAGGAAACATAGGAGAAACATTTCTGAAGTGCATCAATGCATTTTAAAAACGCATAAGAGTTTAAAATGAAAAAGGTTGCAATATGGTTTTTCATCTTTTCAACATTTGAATTAACCACTTTAGTGGCACAAAAATGAACAAAAGAGGGACTCGTGGAACAGTCTTTTAAGGTACTAAAAATCAAATCAAAAATTGAATTTTTATATACAATATCGCAATAGTGTCCTGGATATCTCTATTGAAGAAGGTATAATCATTAGCAAACATTACTCATGCTCCCAAAAATTTGTTGTGAATAACTGTGCAATATGCATGCTGGGAGGGTAGGAAGTTCCTCTCCTATTACACAAATATTTTGAGTATAAACTCATTTTCTTAACTCATTTTCTTTTTTTACTAATAAAAATGTTTTATATGTTGAATTAAAACCAAGAACTACCTTGGCTAGTGTCTATCCTTGTGACCCCTTACACCACAAAATGGAAACTGGCCTGAATTGGCTATGGAGAGGGACTGGATCGCTGTGGAAACGTTTGTTTTCGGTGGAATTGTGGTGTCTTGACCCCGTCTTTGAATTGCAAAACCGAAGAAAGCTTTTGTTAATAGATGTACCAACGTATGAGGTAATGGCGACGCCAAACTGTCTTCTCTCTGATCTCTCTGAATCAAAATGTCTTCTCTCTCTGAACTGAATGCCCCCTAGGCAAAATCGTCGCTTCGTCGTTTAAAGGTCTTAACACTAAATCTACTTCTGTATTATACGTTTGTAGGTAGTTGAAAGAGAAGATTTTTCTTCTCAAATTGATCTTAAATCATAACATTCGAAAACAAAATAAGAGACAAATTGGGTCTTGAGAGGAGGTTTAGTTGCCCTCCAATCTTTGCGGTCTCTTAAAAAGGACACTAGAACAAAAAAAAAACAGCAAATAGAAACGCATCCGTGATCAGTCTTATGGCAAAAATATACAATTCCACATTTGGGCACATAGGAGATCATAACCCCCACAATAACATTTTCTGATACGCTGAATCTGAAGGTCTGATTTACATTAAGATTTACTGACTTTTTGGGGGGTGTTTCTTCCTTTTTCGAAATCAGGCTCCCTGTTTTCAAAATCTCTTAATCCATCAAAGTCCCTTTTTCTTCTGAGGCTTGGAGCCTTTGGTGAGTAGATATTAAACGCAATGAAATTTATATATTTGCAATCTGCATAAAAACCCAGTTCTTATCAATTGTTATCAAAATTCCATTTTAGAGTTTCGGTTACAATTTAGCTGAGTCGCTCCTTATTACGGTTTAATACTAAGAACTCTTATGGTTCCATTACGTGTATGTAAAGGACTGAAATACCCTTACAGGCGTCTTCTTTTCTTCGATATATTTGCTTACTTGGTTATTCAGCGTAAGCAGCAAATTTATGGCAAATCCAGGAAAGAATTTTTTTTGAAACGCTTTTTGGTTCTCATTACAAAAATGACGTTCATCGTAAAAACATAAGACGTTCCCACAAAAGGATTTTCGTTATTAATTAGAAAAAATTGAATTGAGAAAGCAATATATTTTCACCGTTAGTACTGTTAAGATTAGGGTAGTATCTTAAGAAATTTTCTACCTACAGAAACTCACAAAAAACTGTATTTAAAAAAAAAGATTGTAAAAGTTCAAAGATAATTTTTGTACATAAATTTCTGCGTGTTCATTTTGCAGACAAGAAAGCTCAACTTATTTCAAAGTAAAAATATATTTCCTGATTTTTACAATTATCTTTTTATACTCAAAATTCAATTAGCATTCCCCTTTTTCTGCTATAATTCAAATATTTGAATTGAACTTATACTGAACTTATTACTTTCAATGGTCCTATAGTCAAATTTAAAATGATATTCAAGAAACTTCAAACTACTGTTGAAGTTCAAACCGTGTTGATTGATATAACCTATTCACGGTGAAACCCTTTGAGAAATAGCACAAAAAGTGCCATTTTAGTGCCATATGGCACTTGCAGATGGCAGAATTTATAAAAAGCACGTAGATATGAGAAATAGCTTTTGAATATGCCATTAAGAATCTCTCTATGATGTTGTGGTAGCCCGCTAGACCTGTTGAAAAAAAAAGAAAAAAACAACAACAAAAAAACGGGAGACAGATCAGTGCTACCGATGCAAAAAAGTGATTTTCCTTGTTGTTCGGGGAGGGGGACTGTAACTTCCCTGTACAAGGTTTTGACCATTTTGATTCCAATGGTACACTTTTCATTTTGATCTGACGCCATTTTCGAGGGGTTTGAGGTTTTTTTTCGAAATCACCATAAATTTATTTTCGCAATAAACTTTTACTTTTAAGACGAACCAAAATAATAGTTAACGTTCCTGAGTAAGTGTCAGATGGGAATTTGTTTTCACTAGGCAGTTTTTCCTAAACATGTTTTTTGACTTTTGGTTCTGGCCATCTTAAAGAGTTCATAGTGAATTCTTCCAACGGACTAATGAGCCTTACTAAGGGGGGCTGGAAACGGGAGTATACGGTGAGGATCCCTTGTAAATCTCCAATTAAGGGTTTTGGATCATAATTATTACAATGGTACCGTTTTATGCTTCGAAGCTTTTCGACTTAAGAAATGGCACAAAAGGTGCCATTTTTTGTGCTATTTGGGACTTAAGGATGGCAAAACTGATTGAAATCACGTAGATATGAGCAATAGCTTTCAAATCAACCATTAAACATCTCTCTAAGAAGTTCTGGCAGCCCACTGGCCTCTAGCTTTTCCACTTAAGACATGGCATCAATAGTGCCATTTTTAGCGCCTTTTGGCAGTTACAGGTGGTGGAATTCATAAACAAAACTTAGATATGAGAAATAGCTTTAATGTGAGCTATTAAACATCTGTCTACGATGTTTTTGTAGCCCGCTAGCCCCACCCTTTGAGAAATAACACATAATGTGCCATTTTTGTGCCATATGACACTTGCAGATGGCGGAATTTATAAAAAGCACGTAAATATGAGAAACAGCTTTCTAATGAGCCACTAAGCATCTCTCTATGATGTTCTGGTAAATTGCTAGCCCTGGAAGAAAAAAAAAGGAGAAAAAAAAGGGAGACAGATCACTGCTACCGATGCAAAAAAGCGATTTTCTTTGTTGTTCAAGGAGGGGGACTGTAATTTCCCTGTCCAAGGTTTTTGACCATGCTGGTCCCAATGGTGTACTTTTCATTTCGATCTGACGCCATTTTCAAGGGGTTTCAGGCTCTTTTTCGAAATCACCATATATTTCTTTTCGCAATAAACTTTAACTTCTAAGACCAACCGAAACAATAGTTACCATTCCTGATTCAGTGTCAGATGGCAATTTTTTCTTACTAGACAGTTTTTTTTTTAAACACGTTTTTCAACTTTTGATTACTATGGGCTGTGGTTCGCTCTTTACTAGGTTGCAGCTGCCGCTGCAACATGATATCCTACCCTAAAAAGTGTAGGATTTTCAATTTATTTTTTTCAAAAATATTTTTAACTTTGTTAGGAAAATTTTAAAGGTTTTCTATAGAGTATTTTAACTCAAGAGAACCACATAGAATTTTTCGGAAAAATTCCAAGTTAAAATTATTTCGCCCTTTAAGGGATGCCTTATAGGATCCCCGGCGTCTGAACTTAGCATAAGTGCTTCAGATAAGGTACCATCCCCGTAAGTCAACACTGTGCACCGAATTTTCAATACTGAAAACTATCACTAAATCATTAATTTCGGAAGAGTTAAATACTAGAGTTAAGGTTAAGAACTTCAGAAGAGTTGAAACGTCTTCAAATGTATCCTTCAAGAGAAACTTCTCGGGGAACAATACATGGATGATGTTTATAAGATACACACATTTATATGTGCAGATTTGATTTAGTACTGTATTTACTAAGGCAAGTGTAATAGACGTCCTAGCCATCTTTAGGATCTACTTAAAGTTTGGCATCGATGGCTTAACGCGTCAAGGACACTAAAATAAAAGGATTTTTTGTAACCTGGACTTATCTCAGACATATTCATACCTGAAAACCGTAATTTTCTAACATTTGTCTTAGGTTGGTTCATAATGACGAAGTTTTAAGGAAAACAACACATTTTTGTCAGTGTTGCCACGTTGAACCATGACAATAAATAAGCAAAACTCATTAGTTAATGTTTACGAAGTTTTTCATATATTTAAAAAAAATCTATTTTTTTAATATTAATTTCAAAAAAAATTTAGTTTATTTAAATAATAAAAATTTTTTGATTCCTGAAGACAGCTACACCTTCAAAGAAAAGCTACACCTTCTAAAGCTGTTCGATGCCACAGGTTTTTTCCTTTTTTTTCTTTTTTTTCACCCATGTTTCTCTTTTTAAAGTTGGTGTCCGCTACAACCAATACAGCATAACTGCATATGGACGGTTTTTTCATTAAAAATTTAATTTCGATTTTTTCCTAACATTATATCTTTTCCTAACGTTTATCTCCTGTAGTTCTTCAAGACAATAGTGTCCTTTCAAAAAACTTTAGGCGTTTAATTGCCTCTTCTAGGGAAAATTAGCGAAGAGGCGTCAGGACTGATAACCAACCAATACAGGTTCAGATACGCAGTCTGACTCCCTCCCCCACCCTAACTGAATGCAGCTTGATTGGTAACCCATTTCGGAGCCGCATTACCAACTTCTTCGAAAAGACAATTAGTGACATGACTTTAGATACCAAATTTCCAAGGTCCGGTGTATCCTTTATGATTCCAGGTATGATTAATTGAGAGATGGCCTTGAGCAACGACCAAGAGAAAGGTGCCTTTGAGCATTGACTAGAGATCGAATTTCATTGGCCCGAAACACATCCTTTTTATTAGAACAAGTGTTCAGACAAAAACAACAAAATTTTTTAACCATATTTAAATCATTCAGCTCTTCTTATAATTTGGCATTGGTGGCTAGATGAGCAATAAAGGGAGGATGTTCTATTGATTTCGTGCTTAAATACTGATTTATCTTTTATTTTGACAAAACTTTCAAATGAAAGGTGTCCACGAGCAACTCTTAAGGGTTAAACCCCCATCGTATCCATGATTTTTTCGGAGGCTTACAAAAACTGTAAAAAACGCAAAAAATGTGTTTTTGTGAATTTTTAGTACGTTTTTATGAGCCGGTCAAACATTTCGGAGGGGGGCAGGTCAAACCCCCTAACCCCTCCCCTGAGTACGGCCTTCTCAATGGCTCTGTGGATGTTTTTGTGCGTGCAAACATGATTTAATAGAAATCGTAAGACACACGTCCTAGCCACATACGTACATCACTAAGCTCTTTTTACTGTTTGACATTGTTTTATGTTGATATTAAATAAAAAAAACAAGTTTTTTAAACTGAAAGTAAGGAGCGACATTAAAACTAAAAACGAACAAAAATTATTCCGTATATGAAAGGGGCTGTCCCCTCCTCAACGCCTCGCTCTTTACGCTAAAGTTTTTTATTGTTTTAAAAAATAAAGTTGTGAGACAGAGTCAAACTTTTGCATAAAGAGCGAGGCGTTGAGGAGGGGACAGCCCCTTTCATATACGGAATAATTTCTGTTCGTTTTAAGTTTTAATGTCGCTCCTTACTTTCAGTTTAAAAAACTTGTTTTTCTTTACTTAATTTCTGATCGTTTTTTAGTTAATGCAGCTTTTATTTTGGCTCACCGTCATTGAATAAGTAAACAAAATTTGCATAGAAATTTTACTTTTCTTTTGCTAAATGGCTGTCTCTAAATTTGGTTCTGACGTAATTTACAAATTAACTTACGTAACCCTAGTCAATACCTTGCTCTTTAAGCTAAAGTTCGAATTTTGTTCCAATTCTTTAAAAATGACCCCTTAATCACAAAGGCCGTTAATTAGAATAAATAGCTCTTATGAAAGTACTAAAAAATCTTTGGCTTAAAGAGCGAGGCATTGACTAGAAGGTGAACCCAATCATATAGCTAATATTTTTTGTTCGTTTTAAGTTTTGATGTTGCTCCTTACTTTCAGTTGAAAAACTTGTTTTTTTATATTTAATTTCTGATTTTTGTTTTAAATAATGATGGGAAATCCGGCGCCCCCTTCATAGCCATGTCCCTTCCCCCATGAAAACTTCCTTCATGAAAAGATCCTCCCACATAACCCCCGACCCACCCCACCCCCCACTACCAGAAAAAATTCCCCCTAAGAACGTCTGTATACTTCCCAATAACCAATACTATATGTTAACATTGGGTAAAGTTCATAACTTTCAGCCCTCCCCCAGGGGGCTTCGAGGGATTAAGTCATCCTAAAAGACATAGTTATAATATTTTCGACCACGCTGAACAAAATAGCTATCTCAAAATTTTGATCCGGTGACTTTGGGAAAAAAATGAGCGTGGGAGGGGCCTAGTTGCCCTCCATTTTTTGGTCACTTAAAAAGAGCACTAGAACTTTTAATTTCCGTTCCAATGAGCCCTCCCACGATATTCTAGGACCACTGGGTCGATACGATCACCCCTGGGAAAAAAAAAAACAAATAAACAAATAAACACGCATCCGTAATCTTTCTTCTGGATGGAAAATTCCACATTTTTGTAGATAGGAGCTTGAAACCTCTACAGTAGGGTTTTCTGATACGCTGAATGTGATGGTGTGATTTTCATTACGGTTCTATAACTTTTAGGGGGTCTTTCCCCTTTTTTTCGAAAATCAGCCAAATTTTCTCAGGCGCGTAACTTTTGATGGGTAAGATTAAACTTGATGAAACTTATATATTTGAAATCAGAATTAAAATCTGATTCTTTTTGATGTATCTATTGGTATCACGGTTACCATTGAGCCGGGTCGCTCCTTACTTACAGTTCGTTACCACGAACTGTTTGATTCATAGCTACATCAAACTTAATTACCACCACTTTCAAAGTTGAAATATAGCCAAAAGACTGCATTGTGCATAGAACTAAAAGGCTCTAATAATAGTATTTACAAACAATTGCAATAATTGCATAGTTTAGCAGTAGTTGAACAAGAGTTAATTATAGAACCAGAAGCTGTCACAGCTAATCTTTTTCAAAACTAAGGCTTTTACCTACACTGAAGACTGTCTCTTTTTTTTATGCTTCTTTTAGCTATTGGATACTTATATAGTTCTAACCAGATTTAATATCATTTAGTGGGAAAATCAGGGTTTTGAGTCAGACATAAACACAAGAATTTTTTCAGGTGAGGCAGCAATTGGAGGGTGGCAAACTTTAAAATACAAAATTAGTAAATAATAAGACAAAAGTACGGGATTAGGAAGAAAATTGTAAAGATCTTCAAATCAAAGTGGGTCAAGTCCAAAACTCCTCCTCCTACCTGCCTAATTGTCTGCCTTGTACATGCCCCACGCGCCCTTATTTTTTCTAGAATTTACAAGAGCCAGTGTCGCTAGACAGTAAAAAAAAAAAGTAACACATGCAATAATCTTGATAATAGAGGTGCACACGAGTTGGAGCCTTAGGATGGGAGCGTCAGAAATTTGTTTCAAAATGGGGAAGGAATTAGCACGTATCCCACCTGGGTATGCAGGTACGCTTAAGGCATATGTTGCTTCTGAAACAAGCGATTACACGACAATCCTGCCGCTATAACTTGCTCAAAAAGAACAAAATGCTTACATGATTGGATTCATTAGTCTCAGATCCGTCCATTCACTGAGCCAGAATTATGCCAGAATTACTTCGATTTTTTTCTTGGCGGAGAGTTTAAACTTACTTAAAAAAATAGGGAAGTTGTCCTTTTTCAACGCTTTTCAGCCTGTTTTCAACGTATTCTTATCTAAAACCCATGTGGATCAAATTTCAAAAATACAAGATTGCCAAAGATTGTCCTTTTGGGCCAACCGTCTAGGGCTAAACAGAAAGGAGATCGTCCGCGGTTGGGACGGGAGGATGTCGTAAAGAAAGATTTAAGAGAAATGGAAACTTCTTGGGAGGCTCTAAAGAGAGTGGCTTTGAATAGACTAGGATGGAGAAGGAGCGTGCGTATCTGATTTGGCCTCAGGCGACTTTGTGCTGCGGCGAGTTGTTAGTAGTAGTAGTAGTAGTTCGGTAGAGAATAAAGTAGAATGTCAGCTATGGAATAATATCTAAATTGTCGTTTGTCGTTGATATATGGAAACCGTAGAAGAGCAGAAAAAAACATACTAAAAATTAGCAGGGAATATAAGCCAAAAATACCCTTTTCAGTGTCAGGACGAAGCACCATTGGGATAAGTTTTTCAAGTGTTTTTGAAAAGGGGGTCGCACACGAGAAAGTGCAGTAAGGTAAAAATTATCTTACTGCACTGGAGAAAATTATATAAGGAAAGACAGTACAAGTAAATTTTAGCAAAAATCGCGGTATTTTTCAAAGAAGCGCAAGACCATGTTAAAATAAAAGATAAAGCCGAACTTACGTAGAGAAAATATTTTAAAATACATCAAAAATTGTTTATATTCATCTTGGTTACGTATTTATTTATTTATGTTACGTTAGACAAATATTTGGAGGGTGTGCTCAAACACATCCCTCCCTCCATGGCTAAAACCATTAAAATTATATAAGGAAAACAGTACAAGTGAATTTGTAGCAAAAATGGCGGCATTTTTTTAAGAAGCGCAAGACCGTGCTAAAATAAAAGATTTAAAGCCGAATTTGCGTACCATCTCAAAACAAAAGAGGTAACTTTTGCAAACAACGTGTCTATGATCACTAAAAAATTAAACAAGAAGAATCGAACCAATACTTAGCCTACATACAAGGTGTCCTCAGCTTTGGAAATGGGAAACAATTTAAATTATACCAAATTCAAAGAAAAAAAAAAATCTAAAATCAAAAGAGCCTAAAAAAAAATAAAAGCTAAATATGCAATAACTGCTCAATGTGAAAATTACGAAAATAGAATATATCAATCAAAGGAATTCATATTTTAACACAGCTCAATTGATTTTGTTGTTGTTAAGAGAAGTAGGACTTTTTAAGGTTTGCTAAGGTTAAATTCTTCCCTTTTTTCAAAGCTGAGAACGCCTTGTTGTATACAGGGCGAAACTTCCATTTGATTGTTCTTCTTCTTCTATTCCATACTGCTGGCCACAAATCCGTTGTTTCCAAGATTTACCTATTTGGTCATTACCGTATTATAAGATTAATATGACTTACTTTTAAAGGGTTGTTTCGAAAAGAACTGAAAAAATTTCAGTCCAAATCTTGGCCGCTTTAGATAATCAGGAAAAGGCGGCCAAGAGTTCGATTAATTATTAGTAGGCCTACTTGTGATATGAATCATGTAGAATTTATATGATCCGTTCAAATTTTTGCGCAGAGCGTAAGGACCCTTCTAGCCTGGATAACGATTCTACGGTAAGTTACGCCGTTACTGTTTTTTCTTTTATGGCCTGATACACGAAAATTAGCCTTCGGCTACCCTCTGCCAAAACCAAGTGTCTTCCAAAAAAAAAAACAATAATAATAAATAAAAAAAAGTTAACCATGAACCTCCCTTAATCTTGACACGGCGAATCCAATGGGGTATTTGAAATGTGCCAAACTTTCTTAGATACTAGCCTACCTAGTATATGCAGGGATAAAGTCGGATTTCACCGGTTTTCCGGTGAAATCCGGAAACTTAGCACAGACATACAAGAATTATAAAACATAATTTCCACGTCCAGCAGGAAATGGAGCAGCAAAGACAGGAGGAAAACAGACTTCAGGAAGGTTATTGACAGAATTCAGTACCTTCGTTTATTTTCCCTGTTCCACAAATGAAAAAAAAATACAATTTCGCGATTTGTCTCGAAAACTTGAAAAATACAACTCTAGGTTTTTGCTGATTACAGCCGAACTATCTTGAACAACATATCTTGAAATTATATGCTTTTTCTTCAATTTCTTCAATTTACTTTTTCTTCAATATCTTGAAGAAAAAGTCAAACAACGTCACGATAAAAAAAAAATCCAGGATTGTATTTGGAGGGGGAAACAGGGCCGACTCCCTTTTGTAAAAACCCAATATTCATAGACAAGTAAGAAAAACAAGGTTTTCTGCAATTTTTGGCCATAGTATAAAAGTTCCTGCCAATTTTCCCTCCCAGAAGATTAAAAAGGTGCTACAGACAGAGATATTGATAGAATCAAAAAATAAATAAATTGAAAGTATGAAAGATGCACAAAACAAACACAGGTTTCCGTTGCAATTCTATCGAGTCTTTTATTTGACTGTTTCAAGGAGTTTGAAGTTTATACTACAACATTTCCACTGCGTGATTCTTTCTTATTCTGCTTGTTTTTGATTTTATGCCATTGTTTGCTTTGCGTTGGCGGATTTTATGTCATTGTTTGCTTTCCACTGGCCAATTTGGCCGGAAATTTTTTCTTAATGAATTTTAAAAGTCTATTCTTTTTGTTGAAGATAATAATTGATTCATTCACTGTTTTGTTCTGTTTTTTGTTTATTTATTACCTTTTTACTGTTGTCTAGCCAATAAAATATAATTTTTTATCTGTTTATATTGTTCTCTTTGAAAGCACTTAGAAATTTCCAATGTACTTCCATCGGGCCCTTGTTAGTGGAGGCATCAACACTTTTACTGCATATTTCATTTTAAGCTTGTCATTTTTAGCTCAGCCTTGGCGGATTTCGGCCCCTTTTCTTTCTAATGGATTTTAAACGTCGATTGCTTTTCTTGAAGACAATTCACGTCCTCCAGTTTTTACTGTTGGGTGCTCTGTTTTACTGTTGGGTCTCCAGTTTTTACTGTTGGGTACTCTGTTTTACTGTTGGGTCTACAGTTTTTACTGTTGGGTAGTCAACTAAAAATATTTTGTTTTTTTTGTTTTCGTCATATGCATTCCGATGTTCCAATGCAACCTCATCGAGTATTTCATTCTACTGTTTAAAGCACAGCAAAGGCAGGTTTGCCACCCGGTGACAAAAAGATCACTAGATTTTAGTGATTTTCTGGTTGATTTAGTGATTTTGTTCAATAATCCAGTGATTTATGTGCAAATTTGGTAATTTTTAGTTAAGGTGATGTAAAAAATCACTATAGAGAAAAAGGGTTTTATTAAAAAGAAATAAAACACATTAACAACAAAACCCGAAGTTTATTGAACTTGTATGGGCAGACATCACCCTTTACAAAACCCTACATACACAATTACTACCAGCCATCCTTAGCCCCCCCCCAAAAAAAAGACAAAAAAATAATAATAAAATAAACTAAATAAATTAATTTCTAATAAATTTCACCACCTGATTGGATACCGAAGACACAAAATTAAAAATCAGTCTTCTATTCTACCTCCTCGTCGCCCTCCCAAAAAAAGTATCACGATCACTCGAGAGAAAATTTGGTCAGCAGGGATTAAAATTCACATGTAGACAAACACTGTCCTTTTAGTTTACTGCGGAATTCATTTAGCTCATCAATTTTTGACATTGCCTGAGGTAATGGTTCCCACATCCGAGGGCCAACATATAAATAGAGATAAACCCCCTGGGGATGGCAACCCTGAGCAAAGGTACAGTACTGCAAGTTTGTTCAGGAATTCGACACTTCACAGCGCCACAAACGGACGTGGTCAGAGGAGGAACTAGCGTTGGAGTTTTTTCAACCATTCCTACCGCATGTACGGCCAGCAATCGGTAAAAATTTGTCATTGCGCATGCGCGAAGGAGGAGCCAAGAAGAAATGTGCAACACATGATGTGCCCAGAACATTTTTGCCGTATTGGCTTATTTCCCGCCAAACTGGCGCATTTTGATGGTGACTGGCGGGAGAATTTTGAGTCGTCCTGCCAGGCGTAAATCTTGGCGTATTTTAAGTGATCTAGCGTATTATTTGAAAGAGATTATTTTTGTCATGTGGATCCAAATACTTTTTGCCATATAACGAAGCTGTAATCTTCGTATTCCATCCAACAGTATCAGTTTATTCTTTCCTTTCATAATAATTTATTACCATCCATTAACATGGGCACCCATAAGGGGGGGGGGGGGGGCAAGGGGGGCAGCTGCCCCTCCCTGGCTGAATGACAGTGTCATATATTTGTATTAATTAAAAAAAAACTTTCCACAGAATAAGTTTCAAAGAAAAGTAAAGAGCTCTTTTAAGCCAAAATTGGGCAGAAATAAAATCAAATAATCTTCCAAGCGTAAAATTACCACAAATCACTTTCAACAATTAAATGAAACTCAAAACGAACAAAAATTATTATAAATTACCGAGTCAAACTCAAAACGAGCAAAAATTAACATTACTAGGGCTGACGAGCCCTATGCCTTCCCAAAACCAGAACATAACTTAGGTTTTACTGAAAAAAAAAAAAATGATCGTGGATTGTCAGTTTGATTTACCTATACTGATGTTTATTCATTAAAATAAAAAATGGGTAAAAAAAAGTGAGAAAAAAAAGTTTTTTACTTATTTAAGTAAAAAAAAGAGTGAAAACATTTACACATATTTTGTTTTCAGTAAAGCGCAAATTATGTACTGGTCTTGAGAAGGCATGGGGGTTATCAGCCCTGATAATGTTAATTTTTGCTCGTTTCGAGTTTGACTCGGCTATTTATTCGAATTTCTGTTCATTTTGAGTTTCATTTATTTATTGATAGTCGTTTGTGGTAGTTTTATGCTTGGATGATTACTTGACTTCATTTCTTCCCTTTTTTGGCTTAATGGAGCTCTTTACTTGTCTTTGAAAACCTTTTTTGTGGAAAAAGGTTTTTTTAGATGAATTTCTGTTCGGTTTTTATTGAAAAAGTGATTTTCATGAAAAAAGTAATATTTTATATCTTTTCGTTTTTTTTTTTACGAATCCAGTTTGGCATAATTGTGGGGGTTTACATGCCCAATATTCTTAAAGACATAGTTGCTGGACCGTTCTACTATGCTGAATAAAATAATTGTCTCAAAATTTTGACTAGATATGTTTGGGAAATAAATCGGCTAATTTTCTCCAATCTCTTTTTACTTTTAACTTTTAATTTTGAATCGAATTAGCTTCTTTAAATGTTCCAATGATATTTCTAGGTATTATAGAGTGGTGCAGCTTATGATATTGCTTATACACCTTTTTGAAAACCTACAAGTACAAAGTTTTTTCGTTTAATTGGAACGCCCCCTAAACACTTCCTAGAAGTTTCACCTTAATACTATAAGCGTCATTGAGTTACAGTAACTGTAGTTGTAGTACTAAAAGTATACACATGGTGCTTTCTGGCTAGTTCAAAATCCCCCTTAACTTACTCTTAAAGATCTAACTTCATAATATAAATTGTTCTCGGGATATTGCTTTGTCACCTTTTTGAAAGTTCACATGCTCATAGTTTGTTTTGATTTAGTTCAACGTCCGCCTAAATATTCCTTATATTTGATTACTGAAGATATTTTTATATTCTCTTTGGGCTATTGGTTACAAAATGGCTGTCTCACAATTTCGATCGAATGTGTTTGGGGAAAAAAGGATATCAGGGAGAGGGGGGGGCCATTTTTGCTCCATCACGCTTGACTCTTAAAATAAAACTAGAAGTATACATTTCCAATCAAATGAGCCACCTCTAAAGTTCACAAGACCACCTCTTTATAAAAACCTTACATCCCCCAGGGGCATACCCTAAAACCCTTATCCCCATACTTTGGGGTGTTGTGTCAATCCCAAAGGCCGTGTTATGAGATCTTTGAACTATTTTTGAACAACTGGCTATCTTAAAATTTCTATAGGATTCATTTGGGGAAAATATAACGTGGGGGGGTATAGCTGCCCTCCGATAAATTTGACTCTTAAAAATGGCTCTCTTCAACTTCCGATTTCCAATCCAATGAGCCCCCCTCCGAAGTGTATACCCCGTTTCCATAAAAACCTTAAATGCCCTCGGGGCAGACCTTACAACCCTTGCCCAGAGGACCATGAGGAGGCTCTCATCCTCAAAGACATAATTTCTGGACTTTAAACTACGTCAAACAAAATAACTATCTCGAGATTTTGACTGGAAGTGTTTGGGGAAATGATGGGCGTAGGGGGGGGGGGGGGGGGGTGGGGTGCCCTCCAATCACTTTTGACTATTAAAGAAGGTACTAGTCCTTTCCGTTACCAACCGACTGATCACTTTTCGAAGTTTCTACGACAACAAATGGCCATCTTAAAATTTCTTATCAGATGCGTTTCTGGAAAATACGACGTGTGTGTGTGGGGGGGGGGGGGGGGGAGGGGGGTTATTTGCTTTCTGATCACTTAACTGTTAAAAAGAGCACTATAACTTCTGATTACCAATCCAATGAGCTCTCTTTGAAGTTTATACAACCACCATTTCTATAAAACCTTATATGTCCCCAGGGCGTAACTTACAACTCTTGACCTGAGGGCTATATGGGGAGGGGGGAGTTATCCTCAAAGACATAATTTCTGGACCTTTCAACTACACTGCACAAAATGGCTATCTCAAAAATTATGATTGAATGTGTTTGGGGAAATGATTGGTGTATGAGGAGGGGGCTGGATGACCTCCAATCACTTTCGACTGTTAAAAAGACCAGTAGAACTTCTGATTACCAATCAAATGCCCCCTTCCTATAAAAAAAAACCTTATATCCCTACAGGGCATAACTTAAAACCCTTGTTCTGAGGTTTGTGTGTGTGTGTGTGGGGGGGGGGGGGGGGAGGGTCATTCTCAAAGTCATAATTTCCGGATCTTAAAGCTACACTGAACAAAATGGCTATCTCAAAATTTTGATTGGATGTGTTTGGGGAAGTGATTGACGTGGGGGAAGGGGAGAAGGCTGTCCTCCATGAGCTCTTTTGGAATTCCTATGACATTTCTTTCTAAAGAGGTGACCTGGTCTTAAAAAAAAAACAATATATTGTGCCCACGTCACTCTTTACTTAGGCAGCGCTATCGCGCTGCCCATGATGTTTTGTCTTGAGATTTCAACTATACAGCACTGGAAATGCTGATTAGACCAGATAAGCCCCCCCCCCCTAAAATTCAGTCTATGGGCGCCCATTCCATTAATCCATCGAAAACCAAACTAAGGAATTTGACATTTATCAATATCATTTCCCCTCGTAAGACTATAAGAGCGTCATTTCTTGATGTTTAATTAAATAAAAAGAAACAAGTTTTTCAACTGAAAGCAAGGAGCAACATTAAAACTTAAAACGAACAGAAATTATTGCGTACATGAGGGGGTTCACCCTCTAATCAATACCTCGCTCTTTACGCTAAAGTTCAAATTTTGTTCGAATCACAAATCCCTGAATCACAAAGGCCGTTTAATTAGAATAGATAGCTCTTTAGAAAGTACTAAAAAAAACTTTAGCGTAAAGATCAAGGTATTGACTAGGGGGCAACCCTCTCATATACGCAATAATTTCTGTTCGTTTTAAATCATAATGTTGCTCCTTACTTTCAGTTGAAAAAAGTTGTTTTTTTATTTAATTTCTGATCGTTTTTTAAATAATACTGGGAAATCCGGCACCCCCTTCATAAATGTCCCTTCCCCCAAGAAAACATCCTATATGGAAAGATCTTCCCGCGTAATCTCCTCCTCCGACCCCCCACCCAGAAAAAATCCCTCCTGAAAACGTCTGTATACTTCGCAATAACCAACACTATATGTAAACAATGGGCAAAGTTCATAACTTGCAGCCCTTCCCCCGGGAACTGTGGGGGACTAAGTCATCCTCAAAGACATATTTATTAAATTTTCGACTATGCTGAACAAAATGGTTATCTCAAAATTTTGATTGGGTGACTTTGGGAAAAAACGAGCGTGGGAGGGGGCCAATCTGCCCTTTAATTTTTTTGGTTATTTTAAAAGGGCAGTAGAATTTTTTATTTCCGTTCGAATGAGCCCTCTCACGATATTCTGGGACTACTGGATCGATACGATGACCCCTGGAAAAAAAAAACAAACAAACACTCATCCGTGATCTTTCTTCTGGCAAAAAAATACAAAATCCCACAATTTTGCAGATAGGAGCTTGAAACCTCTACAGCAGGATTTTCTGTTACGCTGAATCTGATGGTTTGATTTTCATTAAGATTCTATTACTTTTAGGGGCTGTTTCCCCCTTTTTCGAAAATAAGGCAAATTTTTTCAGGCTCGCAACTTTTGATGGGTTAGACTAAATTTGATGAAACTTATATATATGAAATCAGCATAAAAATCCGATTCTTTTGATGCATCTACTGGTATCAAAATTCCATTTTTTAGGTCGATCCTTGCTTACAGTTTTTTTTACTTTTGAAAGATAAAGCATAGCAAGCCTAATATAAGTAGTCAAGTGCGGATTTTATTATGGGGTCGAGGATATATCTTCTTTGCTTTGAAAGGTAATAAGACCTATAAAATCATTTATGGCAACACTATTTAAATAAGCTCCTCTGTCGTAGATTTAGGACTTTAATATTTAAAGGGTAAAGGTGCAGATTAGTGGTTCTCCATGATTATGAACTTCCACCCTGTTTCTCTTCAAATGGCCTTTGGTGATCTTCATGGTATTAAAGTGAAACTTTCAAAACTGACCTACAGTTCATGTGGGGCAGAAAAAAAGTGTTTTGGTCCTCAAACCTTTTCTAAATCCCAATTTTTACGGTCTTAAAGACTTTTAATTTCTATCTCTTAAATGACGAAAAAAAATCTGGTGTGGTTGAGGCTTAAAATTCTGCTGAGATCACAGTAATTATTGTATCAAAACGTTTAGCTAGCTAAAGAAAAACTGTCTAAAAACCACAACATATGCTAATACCTTCAATAATTTTCTGCGTGATTTAGGAGAATAGGTTAGGTGTAGGACTAACGAGTCCATATATGCTATATAGCTATATGTATATGCAAAAGTTTTTTTTTTTTTTTTTTTTTTTTTTTTTTTTTTTTTTTTTGCTTTACTTGATGTATTGAATGGGGAAAGAGAATGTATGTTTCTTTGTTTTCTATCTGGATTCTGTCCTATGAGTCTATGTAGGCCACCCTATTATGTTTTTCGTAAAAAGTAGAGCTAAATATCTGTTTTTTGTGTGTTTATTGTGATGGTTTTGCTCTTTTGTTTTCGCTCTTTTTATTTTCGCTCGTTTATTTTTGCTCTTTTAGTTGGTATCGCTTAATTTGGCAATTTATAGGAAGATTTCTTATCCGAAATGAACACTATAATAATAATAAAAAAATCTTACTTAATTACAATTCAGAAAGTTCCTAGTTTTTGGGTGTTCAGAGTCGCATCCAGTATAACCCCCCCCCCTAATTCCTAAATATAGCGCTACACTACGCCCTAATTTTTTTTTCCAGCTGGGTGATATTTGGAATCGTGAACCAGCTGTTGACCAGAAATAAATAACTCTAAATTTAAACAAAGCTAGCTAGAGTGGTTGCCCACTTATTGAAGCCTAATGTTCATCCTTGGTGTGCCACATATGCCGCAAAGTTCTGCCACGCTTTAAACTGTTTTCCGCGGATGGCGTAAAGGCTCACAATTGGGCATCTTCAGAAGCATACATGCTTAAACAAAAAAAGACACATTTTTATATTGCTAATTTTCTGCTTAGGCCTACTTATATGATTTGGTTGGTGTTTTTGATAATTCATCCACACACCCCTCTAATGGTTTCATATAGCCCTAGGCTATACAAAAAAATAGTATTCTTCCTTTATAATACGCACCAAGCATCGATGAATCATATTTTTTTGTTTTTTCCCATTTCTATCTGTTTTTGAATTATTTTTCATCAATTATTTCTTTACTTCACTCTACGTAGCCTAAGGGTACATGAGACCATTTGAGAGGGGGGGGATAGGAATGAAGTAGCGAAAACACGAACCAAACCATGAAAATAAGGGTAAAATTTGCAATATAAAAATGTCTGTTTTTGTTCTAGCATGTTTCCTTTTGAAGAGACCCAATACTAAACCTTTACCATGTATGGGATATTCCCTAGATCGCTTGACGCATTCCGCTACGATTGACGCTCGTTTACGAAAATTTTGTTTAAAATTTTTAAACAAATTTTTTTAGCTCCATTGTATTAAACTGCTAGTTTTTTTCTAATAAAAATTCCTCTGTAAAGCGTAAAATTTTCCCTTCGCTAACAGAAAACCTTGAACTTCTACTTTGGGAGGAGCTGCTATGTAATGTTTAAAAGATAAGAACAATTAACATTATATTTTTTGATTTGTTGGAGGAAGCATTAATACTTTAAACATATTCCTTGTATTTGAAATAAGTGAATAGAATTGCTACTTTATTACATGTATTTAAAGCCCTTTTACAGCGTTCTAAAGTCCCCTTTCGAACAACAGCGATAGTGACTCACATTCTAAAGAAACTCGCAGGAAAACTGCCTCACATTTTAACCTAAAGTAAGGGTTATATAGGCATGTTCCTCGGGCTGATAGCACCCAGAATAAAATTAACCCTGGTTCCCGTGTGACCTGTCACCTGAGTAATGAAACTCAGGTGAGACTTTCTAAAAGTTAATCTTTGCAGCAGCCCCCTCACTCCACCCGGTTTTGGCACTCGGGTTAGCCTACCCTGGATGATGGCTGTTTTCGAGTCATCAGAGTGTCTGAGATTTACCACTGTTCTGCTCGTCTTGATGCTACTGAAATGTAAAAATGGTGTAAGTTTCCTTGTTAAACATTGAACCAATGGCTCGACTTCCAATCTCTCGAAGAGTTTTAACTATCATCAAAATCAATGGCGATTTAATCAAACTTATTTTTTATTTTGAAACTTTCATTGTTTAGCCTAGTCTGTACTAGGTATAAAGTGGTACCAAAAAATACTTTTTTGATAGATATTTAAAAAAAAATTTGTTCTGTTTTGAGTGGTTTTACAAAAATATCGCCAGTACAAAAATATCGCCAGTCATTTAATTGTATCTTAAGAAGCTAAATAACTATGATTTTTATGCGATATTAAACCAAAGATATTGTATGTCTTCGGCTTGTAGTTTTTACTAGCACAGACCAGCGGATCCATAGGAATAAGCTATATTAAGTTCTAGAAGTCAAACAGTTCGTGGTAATGAACTGTAAGTAAGGAGCGACCAGGCTCAGTAGCAACCGACACTCTAAAAAATTGAATTTTGATACCAATAGATGCATGAAAAGAATTGGATTTTTATTTTGATTTTAAATATATAAGTTTCATCAAGTTTAGTCCTATCCATCAAAAGTTAAGAGCTTGAGAAAATTAGCCTTATTTTTGAAAAAAGGAAAAAACATCCCCTAAAAGTCATAGATCAACTGGGGGTGATCGTATCACCCCCAGTTGTCCTAAAATTTCACGAGAGGGCTCATTCGAACGGAAATTAAAAGTTCTAGTGCCCTTTTTTAAGTGACCAAAAAAATTGGAGGGTAACTAGGCCCCCTCCCACGCTCATTTTTTCCAAAAGTTACCGGACCAAAATTTTGAGATAGCCATTTTGTTCAACATAGTCAAAATATCTAATAACTATGTCTTTGAAGACGACTTCAACAAATCGTTGAACATAACAAATCGTTATGGGGACTGTGCCAAGCGTGGCGTATATGTGTGGCTCAGGTGGCACTCCAAGATGCACACTAGGTGGTGGAAAGTGGGCGAACCCTCGCATGCTTCACCCTTGTTCTGCTTATTTTTAACTTTTTCATTTTTTGCTCTGCATTGGCTGGAAATGTTTCATTATTTTTTTTCTTCTTAATAAGCTATAATGATTACCTAAATCGTGGGGCCAAAATAAACTCAAGGAAAGGTCAAAATACTCCCCACCTTTGTGCAAAGGATATGTTCTTGCCTGAAAAAAACTAAGTGGTTAACCCCAACACTTAAAAACAAATATGATAACCAAATATGTGAACAAATTTAGAAAAAAAAATGTTCATGTTATAGAATTGTATACCAACTTGCACCTAGCGACGAATGCAGGAGGGGGGGTCCCCGGGTCCCACCCCTCCCCCTAAATCCTAATATTTCTTGAATTTATAGCACTTTTATTCCAATTATCCAACAAAGTTCAATTTTTATTATTCCTCCCCCCCCCACACAAAGAAATTAATTTATTGTCCCATTCGACGAAATTCCTGCGCATGCGCCTGCTTGTACCCTAGGCACGATCTAAATCGTAAACCAATTTAATCCTTGATCCCAAAGAACTAAATAGTACCATCCTCGTAATTATTTCTGTTTGACAATAACTTCCATCTAAAAAAATCCAGATATCGGTTTTCCCCTCGCGATTGGGGAGAACCGAAACGCCAATAAATCCAAGTAGCCTTAAAAAACACTAAAATTTGAGCTGTGATTTGTCAGAATAGACAAAAGTGCATATAACTATTATTACCAATGGAAACATCCTGAGCTAGTTCACTGGGGAGGGGAGGGGGGCGAACCTTGTAAGTTTTACCGAATCAATATGTAATTTCATCAGATCTTAAAGTTTCTTAGATCTAATTTTTCAACTTTTTTACCAAGATGTCCACCTTTGGCAAAAATTATACTGACATTCAAAAACATCGAGGGTTAGCAGATCATCCTCTGTTTCCCTCCTCCTCCAATTTTACTTTTCGGTGGGTTTTGTAAGCCCCCTTTGGGACTTATATACTTTGTGTGCCATAAGTAGGTGCATAAGCAAGTCTTGACTCAGTATGCATACAAATAATCACAAATTAGATTGTGCGATACATCACAAGACAGATTCAACATACCTGCCATCTTTCCTGTTTCGTTTCCTAACAGCCTTCCTACGCTCCGTTGAGTATGGAACTGGAAGCAGATATTCATTTTCCTCGCTAACTGGCGTGGAGGGAAAACCACCACTGATTGTCTCAATTTGTATCGAAGGGGTATTAGTTGCTTCTGAATTATTAGTCTTATCACAAAATGAAATAAACGTAGCGCAGCTAGAACTAGGGTCAAATGCTTCAGAGTGACAATCAACAGCAGGGGGACTACTTTTGAGTGAATCAAACACCTCATAATCGCCTATGGCAGATTCATTCGAAGATAAGGCGTCCAAAAAGCCATCTAGAAAACTTTCACTTGGTACAAATCCAAATTTTCGGGTCCTCGACACACTAGAACAACTGCCACTCTGTCCCCAAGTGACATCTTCCGATAAAGGGCTTGCTTCTTTACTTTTTAAAGCTTTCAGCTGTCGAAACTTTTTGCTCTTTCGCCGTACAGCATAGTGCCGACGATGTGGGAAGGGTACGCAGACGTAAGATGGCCGGCGCTGACGATCAGCCATTTCCAAAAAGATTTTATCCGATTTCTGTAATCAAATTCACTTCATCACAATATATTTTACCCACTAAATAAAACACACACAAGAATGGTCATTTAAGAAGAGACCTATTTAAGGAAGTAGCTATAGCACTACTAGATACAAAACTTAAAAGTATTACTTTAACCAAACAGGAGCGTCAAATTCAAATTCTATTGCCGAGCCTAACTGGCTAAGGCGATACTAATTGGCACATCTACAGTAAATTTCGTTGCGACATTATAGTAAGACGTACGTATTAACACCAATTCATAAATTTTACTAAGTTTGTATCATTAATATTTTGACTTCTGTTTTGTTTTTGTTTTTTTGTTTTTTTGTTAAGAAAAAGGAATGCGAAAATTAAAAGAAACGATCCAATGTTGACAGAGTCGTATGTAGGATTTTTCGACGGGGGGGGGGAGGTGGGGGTGGTCGGTGGGTTACAAAAGGATTGGAGGGAGGGAACTTTAAGAAACGCTTTAAAAAACGCATCAAAAGTTGTTTATATTCATTTTTGATACGTTTTTACGAGTCGGGCAAACATTTCGGGTAGGGGGTCAAACCCCTAACCCCCCTCAATGCGGCCTTGAATGTTAGTTCAGGGACGTACTCAAAAATCAATCTTGAAGGGAATGGAGGGGGAAAAGTCCCAAAACAAAATAAGCAAGTAAATATTGTGAAAAATATACAAAATCTTAGGGAAATTCTTGAGGTTTAGACCGATTTGAAAATCCCCCACCCCCCCAAAAAAAACTACAGTATGGGGCTACAGAAATAAGTCAGAACTTTTCGAACTGATTATAGCAGAAACCTGGACATCACGCGTTTTTAATCCCCAAACGTTTGCAAAATTTCTAGTAATTTTGCAGAAAGATTATCTTTTTTTCAGCAAATTAAACGATATGAACAAGAAGCAAACGAAACTGCCCTTTAGCTCCGCCAGAAAAATTCATAGGGATTCGGAAATGTAGGATTCGTCTATATCCTCTTCGTGACATGAAATATTCCGTATAAATTTTCTAGGAAATAAAAATTTTCTAGGAAATATATAAATTTTCTAGGAAATAAAAATATCTGTGAAAAGAGAGAACCCCTAAATTATTATCATCACGAGATGTATCAGAGCGGACTGTTTGGTCCAAATCAAATCTTATCGGAATTACGATATGGTGTCCTCCTACAACCTTTTAGGAACCTACATTTTCGTAGATTTTGGAACCAGGCCCAATCCTATATATGCGGTGAGAAAGATGGTCTTAGGTCCCTGTAACAGTGACGTCTACTAGAACGGATTCCCGAATTTCAACAAAAAATTGGCAAAATATGGGAGTAAATTTTTAAATTATGCCTTATCGGCGTCCAAACCTGGTCCAACCTTTGTAAGGGGAGGGGGTCCCTAAATGATAGTGATTAAGACACCTACCAGGAGGCGATTCTTAGATATGTTAACCAAACTTGGTGGGAAGTAAAGGCAAGCGGCCTAGTTATGCCATTTGAGAGTACGTCACCGATCCAACCCCTTCGGGGTAGGAGGTGCCCAGAACTATTATCATTAGGAATTACACCATCCCAGGACACGCAATCGGATTAAAATCAAATTTGAGGGGTAAAAACAGCTAGTGTCCTATCTAGGACAATTCAGAGTCCAGGTCCGATCCTATCCTGCGAAGAACGCGGGGAAGAAGGACGATAACAATTCTTGTAATCAGAGGACCTATTAGAATAGTTGTCGGATTTCAGTAAAATTTGATGAAAATTCATAGCTAATTTCCATATCATAGGGGTTCGATGTCCAGACCCTATTCGACCTGTGTATAGGGTGAGGGCTATTATGGCATAAGCAGAGTAAAAGTAATTTAAAAGACTTACGTGTTTTTTCTCAAATAAATGGAATATCTGTGGAAGAGCTTTAAATTCTTATTTTAACTGAATTTCCAGTCTGTCCAAACCACAAATTGAGCACTCATCAACAACAAAACTGCACCGAAAAGGAGGTAATAGCAACAGTGTCCTTGTCGCTTTATCATAATAAACTAACTGAATTGTGAAAAAGACTTATGATTATATTAATATGAACTAAAGTTCAAAAGATCAGTTTAAAATAGTAGAATGCAATGGTGCATTATCGCTGAGAAATTTATATCAAGTTTTTAATTATGTGCTAAAATAACAACAATACATCGATTTATTTCAGAGAAATTAGTGTTGAGGGGAGGAGACGACCTTGTCAAAATTACTATAAAGGTTTTACTCAGGTTTTGAGTTTCTACAAGTAATAATTACAAGGACGAAGATTTACTAGCCTTCAACTTCTGTGGCTAAGTTTATTTTATTAGGAAAATCAGCATTTCCGATCCCGTTCTTTAAAACTCTGGTCTAAGCATTATTTATAAACGCAGTCAACATTAAAACTACCTTTTACAAAGCAGCAGCTATTCTAATTTAACTTGCATTTTTTTGGCTGCTTGGTAGCGTTATTTCTTATCTCAGAAACAAAAAAAAATTGTGAACCCTTAGTTGCGGTTTTGATTGGTCCAAGAGAATTTGTTTTTCCCAGCCATCTATCTCTTCTAATCGATTCTAAACTTTGTAAACTTTGATATGCATTAATTTTGTTTAACATATTTTTGTATCAGATTCGGTTAATGTTCAGGTGTTTGTTTCCTAGTAAACTAAACTATTTATTGAAATTTGAAAGTCAAGTCTTAATATGTCAAGTCAGATAATACATTAATAAGAATATCTGTTCTTAGATATTTCTTATGTATCTGTGCATAATAGTCGATTGGAGAATCGAAAACATCCTTGGTCTTGAGTACTGATCCGGCAACTTATCTAAGCATTTGTTTTGTTTTAAGTATTTGTTTTCGTGTATTGAAATTCAATATTGGCAGTGACCCTGAATTTGATCGAAGTATTTGCTGTGTTTTCAACGGTTTACTTTCCATTCGTCTTTGCTTTCCTTTGTTTAATGCTCCGTCTTTTTCTCTTTTTTATTGTATGACGATTTTGATATAAAATATAAAATAAATAAATATAAAATAAAATATAAAATATAAAATAAATAAATTATTGATCCATCAAACCCTGAGAACAAGTTTCTTAATATCCCTTTAAATCAGTAAAGCATTCTAACGCAGTGTCGGGCTGTTTAAAGCCGTTAAACTGCAAACATCTGTGAAGATGTTTACTTTGAAAGGGGGGGGGGGGGGTATTCAGTGAAATAGAAAAAAACAGGCAAATTTTATAAATTATGCAGGAAAATACGGGACATCGTGATATTGGTTAAATTGTTTGTTTGTTTTTTCGTATTAATATTTCGTAATGATTTTTGTTATTGTAATTTATTGTCTCAATGATTATTGATATTGATTATAATTGTTTCGTGGTGATTCTTTTTTCTTTCTTTATTTTATATTACTCCGCAGTGCCATTTCTAATGTTCATTTGTTGTTATAGATAAATCATTAAATGAATTAAATGGAGAATAAGATAAGAGATAAGTAAAGGAGACCCGTTCCCCTCCTAAATCTGGAGATACTTGCTATTTTTTGCTTTCCATTCTTCTATTTTCCACGCAATTCACCTTTCTGGCATTTTTAATGTGCATCTCCCAGAAATGTCGAATCTCCTCTGTAAGAAAAAAAATCGCGTATGTGCCTTCTTCCCATCAAATTTTATTCTTGTCTTTCATTTACTTTACAAATAGCTTAGAATCAAGGCCGTATCCATGAGAAGGGTTTTGAACTCTCTTCTCCCCGAAATTTTTGTCCGACTCGTAAATAAAATACATATAGTTTTTGACGCGTTTTTTAAAGTTTTCTCAGTAATCCCCCTCCAAAAAAATACCCTCCCCCAAAAATTACCCCTCCTCCAAAAAAATAACGCCCCCCAATAAAATCCTGGATACGGCCTTGTTTCGAATAAAGCCTGAAAAACATGCTATTAACCATGGAAGATATCGGTTAAATGTTATGTTTATTTTTTATTTCTACCTACTAAATTAAAAATTTAGAAAATTAACGCCAGTATTTTACCATTATAATGTCAAAGATTTGACTGACTTAAAACTTCGTAAGTTTGCAAATATGCAACATAAAAATCGAAGGGTCAGCCGCTTTCAAAAATCGTGTACAATTGGCGGCATAAGCCAAGCGTGGCATAAAGAGACATAGAATGGCAAAGTGCCACAAACATGCCACTGCCACGCATGTGACATGTAGACCAGGTGACAAAGGGTGGGTGACCTCTCCATAAAAATAAGGATATGTTCTACGGGATTAAAAAAAAAATGTCATTTTCATTTATTTTATTAAATCATTTTTTAACTTTTTAGGAGCTTTTAGTTCGTATAATCATTGACAATTTATAATCACTACTGTCGCGGATTGGCAGAAGTTAGTGGTATGCCTATTCGACTTAAGCACCGCCCTTTTGTCGAACGCCTATTTTTCGCCAAAAAAAAACTTTCACAATCCTTACTTTAATCAATGGTTCATGGTTCATTTTGAAAATGCTTATTAAAAGGCTTATTAATAGGTTATTTGACAACCGAATTTAGTAATGAATAGTAGTTATTATTTTTTTGCATACAAAAAAAAAATCTTTCAATATCGTTTAAGTCATAAAAGCAATTTGCTTTTGCGAGAGCTTTTTGGCGAGCAATATCATAGGCGTCCAGCACCGGAGTTGTGTTTAAGCCTAATTAGAATAGGCCTAAAACCGAGTCGCAATTATGGCTTTTAGGCGAAGTCGGCCGAGTGAAAACAGCTTATCTTTCACTGAATTTGAATTTTTTCCTGAAAAAAAAAGCCACTTCAAATGTGCCTGAACTGCCTCTTAAACCTTAACGCACCAAAGGAGACTGGAGCTGCCAGAGAAAGTAAAATAGCACGGGTTACTTTGCCTAAATGAGCCATAATGAAGACACGGCTTAAGTAGATCCATCCGTCATTAGCAAGAGCAAGTTAAAAAGATCAAGTTATGCCCGTGCCACATTATAGTCACACTTTTCGATAAAATCAAAATTACGCACGACTACAGCGCCAATTACGTTCGCCGATCGCAATTTCTCGAGTTGATCATTGTTCAACTCGAGAACATAAATTTCTTGACTGACCAATCAGAGTCACGGTTTAAAGCAGAATTTTTAAAACTAGAAAAGACGGAAACTTAGTACAGCGGTTTTTCTACCTGGGAGTGGAATCTGACGAAATTTAAGAAGACTTAGTATTGGTAGAGAACAGTTGGACGCAAATTACTGTTGGTGCAAACTCTTTAAACTAATTTCTTGCTATTTTCATTTTTCGCTTTTTAAATACAAGCGCGACGCTAAAATCAAGAAAACTACCTTGTTATTCATGACATTTTAGCTTACCTTGGACAGATGTGACTATGATGTAGCACGGGCAAAAGATTATGAAGCTCCGTAGGACTAAGACACAAACAAGGAATTTATTCCAAGGGAAAGTCAAATTTGACAACAAAAATTAAGCACAATGTAAGTTTTAGGAAATTTATCAGAAAAATATCAAGTGTTCAGAGTGGTAGAACCCAACCTCCCCCCCCCCCCCCCCCCATATTGATTACAAGTCTGGCTAGACTGCAACTTCCAAAGATTCTCCACAGAACAACTTTTACGGAAATACAATTAATTATAATTTATATAATAACAAATAATCAAATGGTAAATAATTACGCTCCCTGAGTAAGTGCCTGGCTAAACTGCTGCTTCAATACTACCAGAAAAAGATTTCACACACATACAATTGATTGTCGCTTATATATGCACAAGTATAATAAATAACATAGGTTATTACTTAGTTGGAAAATGCAGCAATCCCTTTAGTCACTTGTTTATTTATTTCTCCTTTTTAAGGTG
The DNA here is from genome assembly GCA_027921565.1 of Artemia sinica. NCBI lineage: Eukaryota > Metazoa > Arthropoda > Branchiopoda > Anostraca > Artemiidae > Artemia > Artemia sinica. Next base: position 58,159,582 of record CM051258.1, on the reverse strand, counting down.
TCATATATTAATGTAAAATCCTTTAGGTTCGACCTTGCCTACTTCTCGTCATAAACTGAATTGAGGTTTCCAGGTACGGTGAGAAAGATTGCATGTGGCGTAGAATCGAGTTCGAAGCAAAGATGAAATATGGCTGATTTAAGAAGATATCAAATAAGCAAATTCATATAACTGGATAAAGGGACTATAAATCCAGCAGAGGCGTGTTTATGAATGATAAACTGTTCACAAACATGAATCAGTTCAAAGGTGATCAAAAGAAGAGAATTTCTGAATAGTTAAGTTCATAAAAGGTTAACGAAAAGGCCTTTCCACTCAGAATATAGATTCGAGCATTATGTCATCAATAAAATTTTCAGCAGTCCAAAGAGGTGTGCAAGTGGGAAGGTAGGTTTTTGGTCCCCACCCCGATGTTTCAACTTTTTGCAACTATTCAAATAAATTTTTTAGATATTTTCATATCACTGCCTGCTGTTCATTCTACTTCAAATCCATCCCCCGCCCCTCCCCCCCCCCCAAAAAAAAAATTACTGTCCGCGTGCCTGGTCTTTTACAATGTAATGTTCAACAGTACTATAACAAATGAAAAGGGAATTTGGTGAAAAAAGAGCGTCAATAAGAGGGGGCACGGGGGCAATTACCTACCTCCTATGTATCTTTACTCCCTTACAACTGTTTTTTTTTTTTTGTTATTTTCATTGAAAAACATTCTTTTTCAATATTTTCATTAAAAAATTGAAAAAAAAATCACCAAAATTGCACCCTTAGATTTTGAAAAATACATCCCCCCTAGATTTCCAGAAATACATCCCCTTCCCCTACATTTATGTGAATTGACGCCCCTGCGGTGAAACTTAAATTTGGCCAAATTCTTCCTGATTAACATTATTAAAAACATTAGCTTTGCTTTTCTCTTTTTTAACAACCTATCTACGAACTAAACTTTACGCAGTATAATTTGTTGGTCTTCGTTTTTTTTTACTTTTTTTTTTGGACATCCACCACATGGCTAATATGGGAGTAAAGTTCATTTGTGATGCAAATGGATGTTATATTTAGATTCAGGATGCAATTCTAGGTATATATTTAAACATTGGGGGTGGGGGTATATATTCTGTGAATATATAGGCTCTAAGAAATTCATGAATTTCTTAGAAAAAACTGGAAAAACAAGCAAAGAAGTGAGATAAAGGCTCTCTCCCTGCAAAATTTGTTAACTAGGATTATTCTACATATTATGGAGTAAAAACTGTTTTCTTAATATGTTTCCTTTTGTCCAGCTGGACTCCTATGCTGAAAATACTGGTTGGCTAATTTAAAGATTTCAAGGGCGGATCCAGGATTTTTTTTTCGGGGGGGGGGGGGGGTTTACTAATTTTTTAATTTTTCGGGGTGGGGGGGGGTTACTAATTTTTGACTCAGTTTTCGACTAATTTTACTGATTTTTACCTAGGTTTTACTAATTTTCGACTTATTTTCGAGTCGTTCAAAAATTTCGGGGGGGGGGGGTTCAAACCGGGTAACCCCCCCCCCCCTGGATACGGCCTTGAAAGATTTGTATATATATATACACTGTCAAATTATCCACCTGGTGGTATCCCTTTTTTTATGTAAATTTTGTGGTTAATTATTATGTGTAGACATATACTTGAATTATATAAAACATTTACTAATACAAGAAGTAAAACAATCCGAAAAGCAGCCTTCCTTTGGATGCCACACGGCACGGAAACAATCTTAGATTCAGTCTGAACAACTTCCCTTGAAACACTGAACTCAGGTTTCCAAACACGATGAGAAAGGTTACATATGAGTTAGAGATAAGTTTGAAGACCAATCCGAGATGTGATAGACTTTAAATGAAATCAAACAAGCGAACCAATATTACAAGACAGGGGAGATGCAAATTCAACAGAGACAAATATGCTCAACGACAAATAGTTTTGAAACACAAAGGGGCTACCATCCCCTAAACATTCTAAAGGCCACATTATCATTTGCCCTTTACTGAATACAAAATTTATTCTAAACATCTTCTTTTTTACAATTATAACTAAAAAAAAAAAAAATGTTGAGACGTCAAGAAATTAATATAGTTATATTTTAAACCATTAACTCATCTTTCCGGTCATCTTGATAATTAAGTTTTTTTCAAACCATACTGTTAAAAATACACGCTGTTTACAATCAAACACAAATGACACTTAAACTATTAAGATAATTTTAGAGGGAGGGGATAGTGCCACTTTTAAATGGCAAATGAGGCTGTAGCCTATAAAATGTTTAGAGACGGTTAGACTGAATACAACTTTTTCCGTGAGAGAGCAATCAGAGTCCAAATTGTATGCTTCACAGGAGTTGGTGAGAGGGCTAAGATTGGGGCAAAGAGGTTTCAGTACGGTAATATGCATGTTACCAGTCGGCTACTTTTTCATCAGCACTATCTTATTGGTGTTTTATGTTATCAATTAAAACAAAAACTTGTCATAGACTTCCGGTACTAGAACTCCTGGTTTCAATTTTGAAGATCCCAGATCAACCATGTCCTCTTTTTTTGATAAAAAGAAGCTTTTTGTTAACATGGGTCAACTTGCAAAACTTACAGCCCTTGCCCCGGAGGCTGTGAGGGGTCCATGAGTTACAGTTATTTGATTTTTCGTCTATTTTGAACACATGGCTATCTTAAATTTTTGATCCGATGCATTTGGGGGGAAAAGGGCGTGGAGGGAGGGCTTGATTGGCCTCCGATCACTCCAATTGAATGAGCCCCCTCAAAAATTTATACAACCACCCTTCCATAAAAAAAAACATTATATGCTAATGATGTGTAACTAGGATAACTTAACCCTTGCCGCGGGAGCTGGGGGACGGGGCGTTGTTAATCCTAGAGGCATAGTTATTTGGCCTTTAGACTATTTTTAACAAAATATCTATCTCAAATTTTGATCGGATACATTCGGGGGAAAAGGTGTTGGGGAGGGGGCTGGTTACCCTCCGACCACTTTTGACACTTAAAAAGGGAACTAAAAATTTCGATTTCCAATCCAATGAGTTTCTCTAAAGTTTTTATAACCACCCTTTCCGTAAAAACCTTATATGTTAACAATGGGCAGCTTGTATAAAATACAACCCTTGACCCGGGCTGAGGGGTTTTGTCAACCCTGATTCATAGTTATATGACCTTTGGACTATTTTGAACAAAATAGTTAGCTCGAAATTTTAGTCGGATACATTTGGGGAAAAGGGGGCATGGGGGCAGACAGTTGCCCTTCAATCAATTTGACTCTTAAAAAGGGCACTAGACAAATCCGATTTCCAATCAAATGAGCCCCCTCCGAAGTTTGTAAGACCACGTCCTCTATATGAAGTGCCTTTGGGAAAAAATAAATAATAAACTTTATGCAACGCTATAGGGTTGCCTCTGACCAGTTATTGATATATCCTCCGGTTTTTTCTAGCTTTTTGGTGGTTGCCGAATGTGGGTTCAATGACAACATCAACTTTTGGGGAAATTAAAAATTAGATGACAGTATTGTTTACACAAAATCAAAAAATTCGAAATTCCAAGCGCAAGCATTTAATGGTTTATATGTCTTAGATTTTAGTAGACTATAAGTCAAGCTATTTTTAGTTAAGGTCATAACCATGTTTTTAGGTGCCGGTAACTGTACATTGCCTTACCTATACCTCAAAGACCATCGACAAAACTGTGCAGTATATACTAAAATCTAACCATAACATTCGTCTAAACTCCATAATTTACAAATTTTCTTTCGTTAAAGGCCTTGCACTAAAATGTATTCCCGCCAAAAGTTTAAAAAACCGTATTTTCGTTCCTCTTTAATATTATGAATATGTTGAATACATTCTCTCGGCCTGTGGACGAGGTTTCATACCGTATATATCGCCCCGGTTTTGTATTTAACATTATTATATTGTATTTTATTATTATATTATATATATATAGTCATTATATCGTTATTGAATTGTATTATATTTTATTTATCAAAGCTGGCAACCCAACTTTATTTGTCATAGGACATAAAGCAAGCAGAAGAGTTGTAATTGGACACACTATGAAGTGTCGAAAGATATTTCCCTAAAACTACTTAAAATGAACTATGAAACCGTCTCGCTGGTTTATTCACTTACAGATAGTCATTAGCAATGTCATTAAAATTTATTAGTTAACCAAAAGACTTCAGAGCATATAATCTTAAAAAGAAATATCGCTATAAATCTTCAAACAGTGGTTGTTGTGCAGGCAGGGAAAGAAAAAGTAAGACAATTAAAAATAATTTCGTATAGGAATTCTAGAAAGTTCCCCCAGTGTAAACTTTCTCATGGAATGTTCCCCCCCCCCAAAAAAAAAATCCCACCCCGCGGTATATTTTCTCCGTGGAAAAATTCCCACTGCAGAAAATTCACCCCCTCCCCCAAAATATATGTGTGCTTCCCAATAACAAATACTATACGTAAACAATGGGCAAATTTCATTAAGTACAGCTCTGTCCCCAGGGGCTGTGGGAGGGGGCATATTATCCCCAAAGGCATAGTTACAGGACCGTTGCGCGGAGGATACTGGGGGCCCGACCACACCCTTACCCAATTTTTGAACGAATAATACAGATTAGCATGTACTTCTTCATTACACAGCGGCTGTAAAAAGACATTTCCCAAACTTTTAAAAAATCTTACTCCACTTAATCACGCTGTTTTCTTATCACAGGGACCAACGATTTAAAAATACGCAATGTTTAATTTAACAGACTGAAACAGCCCTTTTAAGCTTAAAAACTAAAAATCACAACAACGAAAATTTTTTACGCAAAGGACGGTATAAAATCAAAACACGGATTTATGAAACATATGCTTATTTTAATGCTGAGAACTGAGAGCAGCTGATTTCTTGTTTTGAGTTCCCGATAAGTTACTGTGTTTATGTTCTTAGCTCAAAAGTTTGTTTCTACAAGGCACTCTTCTTCTTCCTCTTCCTATGCCTATCAAATAGATAACTTTACATTTTTAATAGGGACTAATCTCAAGAGAGATAGTGACGTCAATCCGAGGTTTACTTTCCTTTGAAGCTTAATGAGGAAAGGGACAGGATATGCTTATAAAAGAGTAGACGAGAGTAAAAGAGAGGATATTAGTGCATCCAAAATATCGGGATAGCCTTTTCAGACGCGTACGCATAGAAGAGTTAGGCTCCATACCCCTCCCCAAATCTAGTTTATTCATAACTTCCTACATTTTCAGTATGATTTGCAAGTGCTAGCGTTTTTCCAATACCCCCAGCCCTGAACATCCCCTAACCCGTAGAAAACTTGGGGAGATGAACAGAAAGGGTGTGCGAAACCATAGGATGCTTGGCCCCCAGCCCCCCCCCCATTGCACTTCCTGGCTGAAGGGTCATGAAAGGTAGGCCGTATGTTACATATTACCCATAGGTATATGTAGGAATTCGGGCAATTTTTGGGAGTTAATTGATTTACTTTACTATGGAACCCGTAAAACAGCTTCAAACTAGAAATATTTCATTCAAAAAGTCCATTCAAATGACCCAGAATTTGCTGGGTGTTTTTTGCACAGCTTCCAGCTGGGCTGGAAAAAAAAACTGTGCTGTAGAGAAGAAAGAAATTTGCACAAGTTTCTGTGCAAACCTCGACGCTTTCTGTAAAGCTAAATTTCAAAGAATATTAAGTTTTAACTTTATTCATTAATCTTATAGTTAATTAATAAAATTCATTTTAGAGATTTATACATTCAGACCCATTACCCCTTTAACATCATTCCCTAAGTAATTTTGATTCCCCCTAACGTGGTCTAATTAGTGTAATTTACTGAATTAACGCAAGTTAACGTTAATTAAACTTGCTCCTAACGCAAGTTTATCGGATCAACCTATTTTGCGCCCCCCCCAAAAAAAAGTCCTGGATCCACCCTTGTACCCAGCTCTAAATGAGTACCTGGGGAAATCTGATGAAGGTAAATAGAAAGGGTGTGTGAAACCACAGGATGGCTGAGTCCCAACCCTTATTACACTTCCTGGCTGGAGGGTCATGAAACGAATATAAGCACCGTCGGTAGGACTTTAAAATCCAATATCGTGTTCTTTACCTCTAGTTTTTACTATCTATTCAAGACAGGTATTTTTAGCAAATTTTTGAACACCCTTCTCCCAAAAGTATGCCAAGTTGTTAAGGCAAAAGGAGCATTCGACTGGCTTATAGCTCGAAGCGCTGACTCATTCAAAAGGTGGGGCCAATGCCAGGCACACGTGCTAGGGAATATACCACCCAGAAATTTCAATGCTTCTACAATTATTCCTATACCACCCTTTAGGTTTATATTAGCCTACTCACATGTCGATACAAGGTACAGACCTAAATTAATTTTTGAAAAAGAAACATTTCGTTCATGCTAAAAGGAACAATATTTCACCTAAATTCCTTCTGCTACCGCAAAAGTAAATAGCAATTTCCTTTTCTTTATAGAATAAAGTATAACGTGTTCTGACACATTTATGTAAAGCATTATCTATTCAAAACAGTTATTACTAGTAATTTGCGGCTTTTAAAACAGAAGTAATTGTTTTTCAGGAAAAGGGTTTATTGCTCAAGTTGAACTACTAGGTCAAAAACTGTCATTTTTTTGTAATCAAATGTTGCATTGTTTGAGGAGCATTAAACCTAATGAAATAGTGTTATAATGTTTTCATAAAGCGTTATTGTATAAAAGAAGAATTTTGCTGCAAATAATGATTTGTGGTCAAAGAGAAATGGGAAAAGATATTTGGTAAAAACGTAACCTGAAACTATAAAAACAATCAGAAAAGAAAGCTTCTAACGACTTTGTGAAGTATGTAAAAGAAAAGGTAATGAAAAGATGACAGAGACAAAAGAAAGAAAAGCGGTTAAATCTTTTAATAAATTGCGGATGTTTCAGGGTTTAAAAAAAAAGAAATAAATAAAGATAAAGCCTAGTAATGATTTCAAAAGTCTAAATATGGAAAATTGAAAACAAAGAGACGAGACGAAGATAAACAGCAGGTTGCTTAACTTCATTAGCCCTTATTTCTTGATGCTAGAACTAGCTTTCAGATACTTACAAAGAATTACTTTCTAAAAAATGGCAAAGAATAAACAAAACTACTTTCTAAAAATGAAAAAATTATATTTCCCAAGTTAATGTCTTTGTCATGTAGCTTATTTTCAATTATTTTTTTGGTACCCCCGTACAATCTAGAACACACTGGAGTAATCTGCTTAATGAAAGATCTAAGATATGGTAACCAGTTTCATAGCTACCAAGACATGCGGCGGGTGACAGAATGCATTAGACTTGTATAATTTGGGCTATATATTTGCACATTAGGGGGGGGGGGTAAGGTTAGGTTACTTTACCCCCCCCCCCTAATATCCAAATATATAGACCAAACTATATTATTATATAAACTAAAGTATTATACTTTCATAATGTTGTGGTATATTTCATTATGATTAACCTAACTTTAATTCTCGGGTGTGTTCTGGATTGTACGGGAGTACTATTTTTTTTAATTAATTATAATTAATCTATTTTTAATTAATCTTTATAATTTGACAAGACTTGCGGACAAATTTACATAAAAAAAAGAAAACGATTTTATTACTTAAAGTAACAAGGTCAGTGAAAACTGAATCTGATTGTTTGAATTAGTGGAAATTTACGCAACAATATGTACCTTAAAAAATTATGAAAAATTAAAATCCAATGTTTAATGAAAAAAACTCCATATGCGCCAAAAAGTGGGTGCCAAATTCAAAACCTAGAAATGTGGGCGAAAAATCAGCAAAAGAAGATAAAAACAAATAGTACCAAATAGCTTAAAAAGATATAGCTTTCTTTTGAAGTTGTAGTTGTATCTGGAAATCAACAGATTATTCATGTTCAAAGTTGTTGTACGGATAAAAGGCGTTGTCAAATTTAACTCTTCGGTTTTGCTTATTTATTTTGACGCTTCAACGTGGCAATACTGACAGAAATATGGTACTGCCCTAAAAACTTCCTAATTTTGAAACGACCAAGAGAAAAGCCATATAAAATTGTGGTTTCCAGGCATGGTTTGGGTCGAGTATGGTTGTTACACGTGCCCTACAGATGAATCATTCTGGAGAAAAGGCGAGAAAAGCGTATGACGTTCAAAATATAACCGGCAGATTCGAGCCCGGCTATACAATCCTTCGGATATGCCTCATTTTGTCTATGTCTTCATTTTGCTATGTCTATGTCTTCATTTTGGAATATCTTTTCTGAAAGTGACGTAAGACAGCTGCAATCACATTATTATAAATACGCATAATCTCTGCTCAATTTAAGACCGTAGACAAGGAATGTGTCTGTGCTGCGTAAGTTCTGTGTTGCAGACCCCATTGCAGAGCCCAGTAGCCTTGCCATCGTGATTCGTCCTTAAGTGTCTTTGTGCATTTATATAGTACCTAAGTTTTTGTTCCTTTTTGTTTATTTATTTACTCCGTTTGTGGTCATTATCGTATTTTGAAAAGGCAATAAATGTATCTATCTATTAATAGACCAAAAATTAGTCCTAAAAAGGAGATTTTTTTTTTATTTTGATGTCCTTGGGACTTTAAATAATACAATTAAGTAACTTAACTTAAAATGACAAATTCTAGTTCACTTTTAAAAAATGGTTTAGAAAAGCGATGGAGCAATTCGTTTTAGATAGAAATTTTGGAACAAAATTTTGGTAGACAGATTCCAAGAGCAATATATTCACAAACATCCATGTTTTGTTTTGGAAATAAATTTTTAAATATCAAAGCCGAGAAATTACGGAAAGCCAAATTTATTATAGAAGAAAAATACCTAAATAAGTTTTACACCTAAAACGAGTCCATTTATCCTGTTTCTACATAATTACTTTATAATTAGAATCTCATATCAGACAGTTACGGACATACACAATATTATCTTCAAGAGCTTATATAGAGGTTATACCAAATCTGTTCAAAAACAAAACTGTGGTTTAACATTTTCTTTCTTTTCTTTCTTTCAAGCGATTTTCTTTCGATTTTTTAATGTATAGCGTTTGTGTTTTTTCTCTTGTTTTACGTAGTTTTCTACTATGTTTTGTTTTCGTGTATTTTCTATATTTTTCTGTTTTCGGTTCATTTCTATCTGTCTATTTAATGTAGTAGTTTTCCTTTTTTTTCCCGTTAATAAAGGCTTCTGGATGTGAAAGCGAGATATTAAGAATTTGTTAAATATATAGAAAATAACTATCTCCTCAGTGTTCACTGACATAATGGAAAGTTTTATCCGTTGTTATATTTTCATTCTGTTTTGATTACAAATCCATTTTACGAGCTTTGTTTCGTAGCGAACAAGAATTGGTTAATGTCCGCGGCACTCAAGAGAAGTAAAAAATAACAAAGCAATTAATTTGTTAAAGGATAGTTGCCAATCAAGAAATGCATAAAGCGACAAGCAAGAATTATCCATAATTTAATTTATGTAAAAATAGTAGTTTTTCGCTGTGTTTTATTTCAAACTTAAATATAATTAAATTCAAATGAAAACATATAAAAGTAGGTAAGACTATTAATTAAGACGGTCTTTTTCATTGTTTTAATTACAGATTTTACCCGTTATTATACATTTCCATTCTATTTTCATTACTGTCTCGTTTGTTTTTCCTTTACTTTCAGCGAACAAGAATTGGACCTGGCCGTGGTACCCAAGTGAAGTACCTTAATGGCGCCTTAGAAGTACCTTAATGGCGCCAAGTGAAGTACCTTAATGAAGTACCATCAATTAATTTGAAAAAAAAAATACCGAGCAAAAAACAGTAATCATCTATCAGAAAATGTCCATAATTTTTTTTTCATAAATATAGCTAAAATCCGATGAAAATATGCTATAATAGGTGAAAATTTATTTAAGCTAAGTTAATTCTTTTTTATTCTTTCAAATTGAAGTTTCGCCCTTTATAGTATATTTTTCTTAACTTTAATTATGAACAGAGGGTCAGCATGGTCTAAGAAATGGTTTATGCGTAGCCTGTGAGTGACAAAAGAATAAAACTATCTCATTATTTCTGGATTTGGGGGAAAAATACGGTAATATAATTAATCAACAAAATCTATTGGAAGACCGTAAAAAAAAAAAACAGAAAAATGATACCGAAATCGTCTCGATTCAACTTTCATTTGAACAAGCGTAGCGAATCTTAATTAAGGTCTTAATTAAAAGTTCAGTTTAACAACAATGGGAAGAAAACACACTAATACAATTAATCACCAGATTTTTTTAGATGATTGTAAAAAAACAAACTAAAATCGTTTCGATTCAACTTTCCCTTAAAAAAGTGTAACGAATCTTTTCACTGCGTTAATTAATAGCAGTGGCGTCAATTGGAGAGGGGGCACTTGCCGCCAAATTTTTGGCCCTTTACTCTTTCCCCTTCAATTTTGAAGAAATGCCCTTTTTTGCGATTTTTACTGAAAAACTTTTTTTGTATTTTCATTGAAAGAATTAAACAAAATGCCCCCATCCCACCAGATTTTTAAAAATACATTGTTAATTAACGCATCTGTTAATTAATAGCAGTGGCGTCAAATGGCGAGGGGGCACTTGCCGCAAAATTTTTTGCCCTTTCCCCTTTCCCCTTCGATTTTGAAGAAATGCCCTTTTTTGCGATTTTTACTGAAAAACTTTTTTTGTATTTTCATTGAAAGAATTAAACAAACTGCTCCCATCCCACCAGATTTTTAAAAATGCATTGTTAATTAATGCATCTGTTAATTAATAGCAGTGGCGTCAATTGGAGAGGGGGCACTTGCCGCCAAATTTTTGGCCCTTTACTCTTTCCCCTTCGATTTTGAAGAAATGCCCTTTTTGCGATTTTTACTGAAAAACTTTTTTTGTATTTTCATTGAAAAAATTAAAAAAATTGTCCCCCCATCCCATCAGATTTTTAAAAATGCATTTTTGCCCCCACCCCGCTACGTTTCAGTCAATTCACATCACCGATTAAAAGTTTGGTTTAGCTATAAATGGATAGACAGACAGGTATAAGAAATTATTTAACCTTTAATATGGAACTTCCGTATTTGTACGAATGAAAAACATCCTCATTTCCATTGAATTTATGAAGATTTTTACAATCTTTTCTTTTTTGGCCAATAGCCTATTCGATATCATATATAACTTTTCTTTATTTTACTACTATTGCTGCTAATACACCTACTGCTTACAGCTTATTTCAATACTATGGCATCCAAGGCCATTACAACCTCGCAAGCTCCTCCTCCACCGAATCTATTCAAACTATTCAAAGCTCCGCTCTTTACCTCCTCCTCTAAAGTTCTAATTTCCTTTTGCTGCTAAAAATAATTTGTTTGGCAGTTATTTCTTAGATACAAAATTCGGCTTCAGCTACTCTTAAATAAATTCAGGTAAATACATTAAATTCATACTCTTAAATAAATTCAACTAAATCCTATAGAAATAAATACATTTAATAAAAATACAAAGAAAGTAACGATTTATGTTAGTTAGTCTTCATGCCTTTTTCCCCTTTCTTTTTACTTCCTTTGACTATATTTGACAAGATCGTGAATAAATTTAAATAAAGTGGTACAAAGAGAGCTTATTTACTTTAAATAGAAAAAACGGCGTCTGAGCAATTATTCAAAATTAGCAGTCTACTAAAATGAATTCAGGATCTGCTGGAAGATTATCTTATGGGAAATTGCCGGAACACAAGAAATGCTAAAAAAAAAAACAAAAAACAACTGATCATTATAAACAAATCGTACGGACAGACATAAATTTCAAATTAACATTCCAGGATTCTGATAGATATAAAAAAGGTCAACAAGTATTTCAATTATATTTCGGTTATTTTGGACGGTTGCGTGAGCTACCTCAACCTGAGGGATTATCCCCTCTCCACCACCTGGTGCATATCTTGAGGCACCACTTGTACCGTTCTGCGTGGCACGGTTCCGCCACACCTCTTCGTGGCGGTTCGTGGCATGCATGATAAATGTAGCAAGCGTGATCTGGTATACACGATCTTTGAAAGCGGACAACCCATCGGAAAAATCACCTACGAGTAGCGTTTAATTCTTACTATTCCACGTGGTCTGCTTTAGACACAGTTTATATAATTAGTTTAGATAATTATATAAACTGTGGCTTTAGATATAAAACATACCTGTTTAAAATACCTTTAGGGATGAAAAGAAAGAGATGCGCAAGCATAGCCGTCGAAAGGAGAGTAAGCCTTTTAGAGGAGGATTACAAAAAAAGTCGTTTTAACCATTTTTAGGAAGCGTTTTCCGGATGAAGGATGACAGATTAACTAAAATCGTCCTTTTCGGCGATCCATCTAAGGCCAAGCAAAAAGCAGGCTGTCCCCAACCCAAATGCGGTGGGAAGAGGATGAAGGATTTAAAAGAAATTGTGGTACTTATCTGTTAGCCAGTACACACTCAAGAATTTAAATCTACAGGTACGGGGCTGAAACAATAGAGACGCTTGAGAGATAGGTAGGATATATATACTTTGGGCTGAATATTTGCACATTAGCGGGTTGGGGTTTAAGTATAGCGGGGCTGCATGCAAAATGTAACCTAACCTAACCAAAATACCAACTAAATATTTATTAAAATATAGCTACAATGTAGTTATCCACTGAGCCGAAGCTAATTGTCTCCGTATACATACAGCAAAAAACCCGTTATTGTCTGATTTTATAGATCCAAATTTTCGAGTGTGTACTGGCTAACAGATAGGGCCTAAGTACCGAACTTATAACTTCTTGGGAGGAGTTTAAAGAGGGAGACTTTTAATAGATTGTGACGAAGGAGGAGCGCGCGCAGCTCTGAAGGCCTCAGGCGGCATCGTGCTGCGATGAGTTGTTAGAAGTAGTAGTAATATAGTCAAAAAGCGCGTATTTTGGAGGTTTTCATATTGTAGAAGGGAGAGATGTCAAACCATGACCTCCTCCGCAATCTGGACATGGCCTTGAATATACCAACACTAATTATTAGAAGTACAGGGAAAAAACAGTGTATAAGGGGATCAAATAACAGCAATCCATTATGATGGCGAACGCGTCTTTACAAAATGATACAGCTGGAAAAAGTATTCAATTAGTCAGTTCACTGGAATGACTGGACTGAAATTAGCTGTAAGTATTCCTCAGAACATACTCATATCCTGGTCAGTGCTTTAACTATCACCAAATTTGCCGGGGCTTCCCTGAAGGATCATTGGCTTCTCAAAAATTTCCCAAAAATTATAATTTCGTAAATATGTGACGTTAACAAAAATACGAATCGCTAACTTTAATCAACTTTAAATTTGGGGAAATTTCGGAGAATCTAATTTTTTTTTTTGGGGGGGGGGGATTCTGGGAAACCCAAAAAAGTCTGGGGATAGTGAAAGCGCGGATCCTACTCAAGAGTAATGGCCATGCCCCTCTAATCCTTTTCTTAGGTCCCTATATGCTCCCTTAAGGTTCCTATGTAGGATGCAGTAATTCTGCACACAAAGATAATATTGACGAAGACCACACTGCTTTCCAATAAAAAATATAAGAAACTAACGAGGGATTTTCTAAAGACACAACATAAGATACAACCTAAGCGTATATTTCTTTTCTTTTTTTTTTTTTTTACAGTATATTTCGCTGAAGACGACTGTTGGTTATAACACCAAAATATCAGTGGTGGTTGGGTGACAAGGAATATATTTCAGGAATTGTTTTTCGTAGGAATAAGTTTTTTTTTAAATACTTTTAGAAAAGAACGCTCAGATAAAAATAGCAACTAAATTGCCTGCAAAATGAAACAAAATACAGTAAATTTTAAACCGCAAGGATTCCTGGCAAAAGGATCAATTTGTTTAATCAATAATATATTTAATTATTATGAATTTAATTTTAGAAGAAAATCAAACTATAACCAAAATTACAGAAAGATTGCTTTCGTAGATTATAACAGTTGTAGATTTGCCTTTATACAATTTCCTACGCCTTAGAATACTTTAAAGAAGGAGTAGATACTCAAAAATCATCCTGCCTGCACAGATACCACGTTTTGGTTTTATAACGGCCATGTAAAATATACCTCTTTCATAACAGGACAATTCTTCCCCTCGAACTTAAATCCGTTATATATTCATACATTTAGAAAAAAAATAGAATAGCGAAAGTAAAACAAAATTTAAACTTACTATCCACCTGTCAAATATACCCTCTTTCTTTTTATTGTCCTATCCAGCTAAAAAAAATGAACAAGTTCAAAAAAATTTCGTCATAAGAGAATCTAATACAATAGTTTGTGAAACAAAAAAACCGAAGTAAACAGTGACTTGGACCAATATTCACCAAAACTAAAAATTAAATTCTCGTGACAATTGCTCCACCGGTAGTATTGACTTTTTATGCTAATTCTAAATATTTAGAATTCTTTCAGTTTATTGTTACCCACCCAAAACCAAAAATCTGAGAAAATTGGCCTGATTTTGAAAAAAGGACCCCCCCCCCCCCCCCAAAAAAAAAAAAAAGAAGCAAGCGGTACATTTTACATGGCCGGTAAAAAATCAAGACGTGGTATCTATGCAGGCAGGATGATTTGTGACTATCTCTACTCTTTCTGTAAACTATTCTAAGGAGTAGGAAGTTGCATAAAGAGAAGTCTAAATCTGTTATAATCTATGGAAGCAATAAATCTTTATGTAATTTTGGTTTGAATCTGATTTTCTTTTAAGATTAAATGCATAATAATTACATATATTATTGATTAAATAAGCGACCCTTTGCCAGGAATCCTTGTTGTTTAAAATTTGCTGTATTTTGTTTCATTTATAATGCAATTTAATTGCTCTTTTTATTTGAAAGTTTTTAACTAAAAGTATTTAAAAATAAACTTATTCCTACAAAAATAAACATCCTGAAATATGTTCCCTATCCCCCAACCACTGCTATTTTAGCGTCTTGCCCCCTTAATTTTCTAAAATTTTCTGCCGGTGCCCTTGCTAAATGAGTGAATTCTTTCCTGTCAATGTTTTATCAAACGTCTTTACGTTTTTCTCTAATTGATCCTTCTTCTTTTTTAAATTTCTAGTCTTTTCTCAATTTGACTAAAGGCTAATGCTGAGAGGGAAACAAAATTCTACATATCTGTTCGCTTTTTACCTGTTTTGCGATTTTGTCTTTTAAAATCCGGTGAGAGCTTGAAACCCTGCTATTCAAGTTTTGCAGAGTCAAGTTAAGGACTGCCTTCTAGTTAAGGCACTAGCCCTTTAATTTCCAATCGAATGAGCCTGTTTTGAAGTTTCTTCGACAACGCCTTCTATAAAAACCTTATATGCCCCCAGGGCATAACTTAAAACCCTTGCCCTGAGGGTTATGGGGGAGTGTCCTCCTCAAAAATATATTTTTAATCTGGAAATCAACTACGCTGAACAAAAATGGCTATCTCAAAATTTTGATTGGATGTGTTTGGGGGAATGATGGGCGTGGGGGGGGCTAGTTGCCCTCCACTCACTTTTGACTATTAAAAAGGGCACTATCCCTTTGAATTTCCAATCGAATGAGCCTTTTTTGAAGTTTCTATGACAACGCCTTCAATAAAAAACCTTATATGCCCCCAGGGCATAACTTAAAACCCTTGCCCTGAGGGTTGTGGATATTGTCCTCCTCAAAAACATGTTTTCTATCTGAAAATCAACTACGCTGAACAAAATGGCTATCTCAAAATTTTGATTGGATGTGTTTGGGGAATGATGGGCCTGGGGGGGCTAGTTGCCCTCCAATCACTTTCGACTATTATAAAGGCACTATCCCTTTGAATTTCCAATCTAATGAGCCTTCTTTGAAGTTTCTACGACAACACCTTCTATAAAAACCTATATGCCCCCAGGGCATATCTTAAAACCTTTGCCCTGAAGGTTCTGAGGGAGTGTCCTCCTCAAAAAAATATTTTCTATCTGGAAATCAACTACGCTGAACAAAATCGCTATCTCAAAATTTTGATTGGATGTGTTTGGGGAAATGATGGGCGTGGGGGGGGGGGCTAGTTGCACTCCAATCACTTTCGACTATTAAAAAGGGCACTAGCCCTTTAATTTCCAATCGAATGAGCCTGTTTTGAAGTTACTACGGCAACGCCTTCAATAAAAACCTTATATGCCCCCAGGGCATAACTTAAAACCCTTGCCCTGAGGGTTGTGGGGGAGTGTCCTCCTCAAAAATATATTTTCTATTTGGAAATCAACTACGCTGAACAAAATGGCTATCTGAAAATTTTGATTGGATGTGTTTGGGGAAATGATGGGCGTGGGGGGGAAGGGGGCTAGTTACACTCCAATCACTTTCGACTATTAAAAAGGGTACCAGCCCTTTAATTTCCAATCGAATGAGCATGTTTTGAAGTTTCTACGACAACGCCTTCTATAAAAACCTTATATACCCCCAGGGCATAACTTAAAACCCTTGCCCTGAGGGTTGTGGGGGAGTATCCTCCTCAAAAATATATTTTATATATATCAAAAATATATTAAAAATATATTAAAAACATATAAAAATACATATATAAATATATTAAAAATATATAACAAAAAAAAACCGTGTAATGTCAGTTTGATATACTTATTCTGATATCTATTCCTTATAGTCTTAATACTTCTTTATTTGTTAAAGTAAAAAGTGAAAACATTTAAAATGTACTTTGTTTTCAGTAAAGCGCAAATTATGTTCTGGTCTTGAGGAGATGTGGGGGTTGTCAGCCCTACTCATGCTAATTGTTGCTATTTAATGAGTTTGAATAGGTTATTGTAATTAATTAAAAAAAAATTTCCCACAAAATAAGTTTTTCAAAGAAAAGTAAAGAACTCCATTAAGCCAAATATGAGCAAAAATAAAATCAAATAATCTACCAAGCGTGAAACTACCACAAATCAGCATCGATAAATAAATGAAACCAAAAACGAACATAAATTACTATAAATAACCGAGGCAAACTCAAAACGAGCAGAAATTAACATAAGTAGGGCTCAAAACCCCTAGGCCTTCCCAAGGCCAGAACATAATTTGCACTTTACTGAAAAAAAATGTAAATTCTTTTACTTTTATAACTTTAATAAATCAAATAATATTAACATTTTGATTAATGAATATCAGTATATGTATATTAAACTGACAATGCACATTCATTTGTATTTTTTCAGTAAAGTGCAAATTATGTTCTGGCCTTGAGAAGGCATAGGGGTTTTGAGCCCTATTTTCCATGGGCGTATTTTCCACCGGGGATATTTTCCGCGGAGGGGGGTATTTTCCGGGGGTAAAAGCCGGCCACGAGTGTTCATGTGTCCGGCCCAGCCTTTCAATTCCAAAAATGTTACCCAAATTGCGCTTTTAGTGTACCATGTGGCACGCTCCCTGCCACATTAGTGTCCTTTTCGTACCACGTTAGTGTGACGAAAAGCCCCGTAAGCTTTTCGAACGCTCCATAGTCAAGTTAATAAAATTGCATTAGCTCGATTTTTTCTACGGCTGTTTATAATAGTGAAAACATATAGTGTAGGATAATTTCACTCACAGGAAAAGTGCTAACGCATTGATTAGGATATAAACGATTATTCGTTGCTAAGCAACAGAGGGTTGTACAGAGTTCCAACGCAAACCATTCAAAAAAGTGGGGGAAAAAATATGCCGAAGGGCAGAAGATCTCTATAATTTTTTTTTGTTTTTCTTACGCAATACCAAAATTTCGCCCTCAGGTCGCGATATACAGAAATTGAACTCGAGTAAAGTACTCTCCAGAAAATACAGAGAAGAGAAATTTTAACATGGAAAGATCATGAATCAGAAGTTGGCGACAATTGTAATGTGATTTTCAAGTTATATACACCTTCGTGGGCGGGCCTAGTAGATTTTGCAGCAACAAAAAGTTTCAGAGGTAGAAACTATTCGAAAAAAATCTCAATTCAAGATAAAGTTTTTTCTAAAAATAGGTTTGTGTGACAGTCAAATGCTATTTCCACAAGTAGCCTACAAAGAAGGCAGAAAACCTTCAACAGTTGACTGGAAAAGCCTTTCTTTCTCAGAAAAGCCAGAAAGGTAACACACTGTGTAAATTACAACACTGAAACTCAGCAGAGTGCAAAATCCTCTAATAACCCAGTGAATCAAACCTCGCTTCTCGGCCAGTTCCAGAAATTTTTATGGCGAAAACGAAAAGATTCAAAGAAGTGGAACTTCCCAAAAATTTAACAGCTAAATTTATTTTTCACAACATACAAAAGTTTTCCACAGAGGGTGAGCTTGTTAGTCTATTCAAAAATCCCAACAATATCACCAAGGCCGTATTCAGTGGATTGGTTAGGGGTTTTGAACCCCATCCCCTAAATGTTCGTCCGACTCGTAAAAACTTAATAAAGATGAATAAAACACAATTTAGTACATTTTTAAAGTTTTTGTACACCCCCCCCCCCCGAAGAAAATCCTGGATATGGCCCTGAATATCACATTCGACACCAAATAAAAATAGTCAGCTTACCGTACTTTAGGCCAGGTGATTGAAAGGAAAAGCTGGGCCAAGCTATCCCGCCTCTCGTCCTGTCGCCCCGTACACTCTACATGCCAATTTTCACTTTCACAAGTTCTATTTTCTATATTTATCACAGGTATTTCACGATATGGAAGGCCGTAAAATTCACTTAAGGCACTTTTCTCAGGTAGCAAGTCAGGAGGAGGCGACCACATTGCCAGAGATTTTTTTGTTACCTAAAATTTACAAAAACAATGAGTCATTAACGGTTGAAGCCTAGAATTGGGCCTGTTGAGAAGCAAACATGTTAAGAAAAATCTTTGCTTCATAATATGCAGAATAATTGTAATCAACACTATTTGACTGCGATTCCACTGTACGATCATTGCCCTAAGCTACTTAATAAACCAAGAGAAATTGTTTCAAACATTATTCTGAAAATCGTTCTAGTAAGAAGTCGTGTTGCCAGATGGAGATCATTTTTTATTATTTGGTTGCAGATTGAATTCTACGTATCAGCTCGTTTTCGAAGCAATATTTTTTCAAATTGCACCTTCAGCAAAAACTTTACTCCAAAATGGCGCTTTCATAAATGCACTGTGCTAAGGCTTATATTCCCTGTGCAATTTTTCGTTTTTTTTTTTTTTGCTCACGTAAAAGTTTGGATATATTAAATTTGATATATAAAAAACGTCAATTTTGACATCATTGCATACCAAAAATACATTCCATTACTTTACCAAAATACATTTTTGAAATTTGGTGCATACGGTCATAAAGATTGAAAATATATCGAATATTGGTTACAGCTCTGGTCCAAGTGAAAAATTTGTTCAAAGTGATCAAAGATTTGGAAGCCTAATCAGAGGAAACGCTATAGCGTTGCCTCTGATTAGACCATACGGCTCCAATGTTTTATTATTTATTCATTTTTTCCCAGAAGCACTTCATATGGAATGGGTCATCATATAAACTTCAAAGGGGGCTAGATCGATTGGAAATCGAGAGTTCTAGTGCCCTTTTTGAGGGTCAAAAATGATAGGAATGCAACTATCACCCCTTCCACGTCCACCATTTCCCCAAACACATTCAATCAAAATTTTTAGATAGCCATTTTGTTCTACATAGTTGACTTCCAGATATAAATTATGTTTTTAGGAGGACACTCCCCCCACAGCCCTCAGGGCACGGGTTGTAAGTTATGCCCTGGGGACATATAAGGTTTTTATAGAAAGCGTTGTCGTAGAAACTTCAAAAATGACTCATTCGATTGGAAATTCAAAGGGCTAGTGCCCTTTTTAATAGTCGAAAGTGATTGGAGGGCAACTAACACCCCTTGTACGCCCATCATTTCCTCAAACACATCCAATCAAAATTTTGAGATAGCCATTTTGTTCAACGTAGTTGAAATTTCTGGAAATTATATCTTTGAGCAGGACACTCCCCCACAGTCTTCATGGCAAGGGTTATACGTTATTCCCTGGGGGCATATATGGTTCTTATGGAATGAATGCTTGTATAAACTTCAAAAAGGGCTCATTTGATTGGAAATTGAAAGTTCTAGTTCACTTTTTAAGCGTCAAAAGATATCAGAGGGTAACCAGCCCCCCCCACGCCCTTTTTTCCCAAATGCATCCGATAATTTTGAGATAACCGTTTTGTTAAAAAATAGTTCAAAGATAATGTAACAAAACTCCTTTGTCGAAACAACCCCCCCCCCAGGGCCCAGGGGCAGGCTTTCTAAGTTATGCCCTGGGGGCATACATGGTTCTTATGGAAGAGACGCTCGTATAAACTTCAAAAAGGGCTCATTTGATTGGAAATTGAAAGTTCTAGTTCACGTTTTAAGAGTCAAAAGAGATTGAAGGGCACCTGCTCCCCCCTCCACGTCGTTTTTTTCCTTAAACCCATCCGATAAGAACTTTGAGATAGCCATTTTTTTTTAAATAGTTCAAAGGCCATATAACGAAAACTCCGGGGCGGAAACAGGCCCCAAGGGCCCAGGGCAGGCGTTGTAAGTTATGCCCTGGGGGAATATATGGTTCTTATGAAAGGGATGCTCGTAAAAACTTCAGAAAGGGCTCATTTGATTGGAAATTGAAAGTTCTAGTTCACTTTTTAATAGTCAAGCGATTTAAGGGCATCTATCCCCCCCCGCCATTTTTTCCCAAAACCCATCCGCTACAAATTTTGAGATAGCCAGTTTTTTGAAAATTGTCCGAAAATTACATAACAAATCTCCGGTGTCAACACAACACCCCAGGGCCCAGGGGTAGGCGTTGTAAGTGTTGTCCTGGGGGCGTATATGGTTCTTATGAAAGGGATCCTCGTATAAACTTCAGAAGGGGCTCATTTAATTGGAAATTGAAAGTTCTAGTTCACTTTTTAAGAGTCAAAATATATCCGAGGGCAACTATAAAAACTCCGAGGTTGACACAAACCCATTTTTTCACTTTGATATTGTTATTTTGATACCAGTTTTGATATTTTGATGAACATTTGATTTTTTTTTTTTTTAATATTGATTTTGAAATAAGGAATTTTTAGAAACTTATAAACAATCATAGCGAAAACCATACAACAATTAAGAATATAAATGAATAAATAGATCTTAAAGCGAGTAATGCTTAGATTGAATATAAAAATCAAGCTTAAACCAAAAAAAAATATTTTACTATTGAAGCATAAATGAAACTTAAAACAAACAGAAATTAAACAAACAATCAATGCGTCTGAACAGTATAAATAAAACTTAAAACGAACAGAAATTAAATAAACAATCAATGCGTCTTGAACAGTCTTGGAAAGTATAAACAATATCAAATTGAATATTTGATGTATAAAGATATTAATTGTTGAAAGACCCATCAGTTCAAGAATTTATTCCACAGTAATTGTATTTTATATTTTAATTGCTGTAAGAACTGGAAAAGAAAATATTTGTAATATAATTCGTTTTCAGGTAAGCGCCAATGACGAAGTAGGCTTTGGGTTTTTACAAAAAATTAAGCAAGAAAAACGGGTGTGGTCTAAGAAATTATTTGCTTTGGGTTTTTATTTATAGTTAAGGAAGGGGGCAGTATCCAAACTTGTTTGTAGCGAAACTAAATTCGTCTTGAACAACTTTAGAAAGAACTAATAAATTAAACTGAATATTTGATGTATAATGATATTGATTGCTGATAGCTCATCAGTGCAAAATTTTACTATAATTCTAATGTTTATTTGCAATATTAAGTACAAAAGAATATTTGTAAAAACATTGGTTTTCAGTAAAGCGCCAATGACGCAGTAGTTTTTAGACTTTTGCAGTGAGAGAAGGAGGCGATGCCCAAACTCTTGTTTGTAGTGATTTTTGTTCGTTTCAAGCTTGATTTGTATATTCAATTTAAGTTTCACTCGTTTTAAGATTTATTTATTCAATTACATTAATATCAATTGTATGTTTGTTTGAATTGATTGTTTATTTAATTTCTGTTCGTTTCAAGTTTCATTTTTACTTCAATAGCAAAATAATTTTTTTCGCTTTAAGCTTGATCTTCATGTTCAATCTAAGCATTACTCGCTTTAAGATCTATTTATTCATTTATATTATTACTTGTTGTATGTTTTTTGCTATGATGGTCTATTTAATTTCTGTTTGTTTTAGGTTTTAAATTAATCATCATAAAACACTTAAATGAAACACTACATTAACCTAATAATAGTACTTAATACTTGGAAAAACGGTCATTGAAAAAAAAAATTTAACACTTGCAAAAAAAAAATACCTAAATGAAATTGCATGGATGTATGTTTTTGCATAAATCCTCCTCAAATCCATCTAAAGTTGAACTTGAAGTTGAGCTCAAATCCTTTGTTTGTTCAACTCTGTGTTAATAGCAGAGTAGAATGCCAACCTGCATAGAATTCTAAGTTGAAAATCCAGTTCAACCCAGTTCAACCGGAGTTCAACCTGAGTCCTTGTGAAAACAACCTCTAGGGCTGTTCTTTTGCACTAAGATCTGACATATTTCTGCAAAGCACAAAGTTGAGTAAAAGAACAGCTCTATTATAGGTCTACCTGCTGTACTTAACACTTAAATCATATTGCAAATATTTTCTTTTCCAGTTCATACAGCATTGAAAATAAAAATAAAATTATAGTGCAATAAGTTCTTGAACTGATGGATCTTTCAACAATTAATATCATTATACATCAAATATTCAGTTTGATATTGGTTATCAAACAGTTCGTGGTAACGAACTGTAAGTAAGGAGCGACCCGGCTCAATGGTAACCGAAACTCTAAAAAACGGGATTTTGATACCAATAGATACATCAAAAGAATCAGATTTTAATTCTGATTTCAAATATATAAGTTTCATTAAGTTTAAGCTTACCCATCAAAAGTTACGTGCCTGAGAAAATTTGGCTGATTTTCGAAAAAAGGGGGAAAGACCCCCTAAAAGTTATAGAACCTTAATGAAAATCACACCATCATATTCAGCGTATCAGAGAACCCTACTGTAGAGGTTTCAAGCTCCTATCTACAAAAATGTGGAATTTTCCATTTTTTGCCAGAAGAAAGATCACGGATGCGTGTTTATTTGTTTGTTTGTTTTTTTTTTTTTTTTCCCCCAGGGGTGATCGTATCGACCCAGTGGTCCTAGAATATCGTGGGAGGGCTCATTGGAACGGAAATTAAAAGTTCTAGTGCCCTTTTTAAGTGACCAAAAAAAATGGAGGGCAACTAGGCCCCCTCCCACGCTCATTTTTTTCCCAAAGTCACCCGATCAAAATTTTGAGATAGCCATTTTGTTCAGCATGGTCGAAAATATGATAAAAATGTCTTTTAGAATGACTTGATCCCCCAAAGTCCCCAGGGGGAGGGCTGAAAGTTATGAACTTTACTCAATGTTAACATATAGTATTGGTTATTGGGAAGTATACAGACTTTTTCAGAGGAGATTTTTTCTGTTAGGTGGGGGAAGGAGAGGGTCGGGGGCTATATGGAAGGATCTTTCCATGAAGGAAGTTTTCATGGGGAAGGGACATTGCTATGAAGGGGGCGCCGGATTTCCCAGCATTATTAAAGAAAAAGATCAGGAATTAAATAAAAAAAAACAAGTTTTTCAACTGATCAACTGATTGTGATTAAGAGGTCATTTTTAAAGAACTGGAAAAAAATTCGAACTATAGTTTAAAGAGGAGGGTATTGACTAGGGGGCGAACCCCCTAATATACGTGTTAAAATTTTATGAATATAGAAGTTCGTTACGTAAGTTAATTCTAAGTTACGTATATTTATTACTAATAAAAACGTTCGTAAATAAAATTAAACAAGTTTCGAGAAAGCCATTTAACCAAATATAATATGCAAAATTTGTTTTAATTATTCATGTACGGTGAGCCAAAATCAAAACCTGCATTTATTCAAAAACGTTCAAAAATTAAATAAAAAAAACAAGTTTTTTAACTGAAAGTAAGGAGCGACATTAAAACTTAAAACGAACAGAAATTATTCCGTATATGAAGGGGGCTGTCCCCTCCTCAACGCCTCGCTCTTTACGCTAAAGTTTGACTTTCTCACAACTCTATTTTTCTAAACAATAAAAAAAAACTTTAGCGTAAAGAGCGAGGCGTTGAGGAGGGGACAGCCCCCTTCATATACGGAATAATTTCTGTTCGTTTTAAGTTTTAATGTCGCTCCTTACTTTCAGTTTAAAAAACTTGTTTTTTTTATTTAATACTTTCCAAGACTGTTCAAGACGCATATAGTTGTCAGTAGAGCGCCAATGACGCAGTAGGTTTTAGACTTTTACAGTGAGAGAAGGAGCCGATACCTAAACTCTTGTTTGTAGTGATTTTTGTTCGTTTCAAGCTTGATTTGCATATTCAATTTAAGTTTCACACGTTTTAAGATTTATTTATTCATTTACATTAATATCTATTGCATGTTTGTTTGCATTGATTCTTTATTTAATTTCTGTTCGTTTTAAGTTCCATTTATACTTCAATAGCAAAATATTTTTTTCGTTTTAAGCTTTATTTTCATATTCAATCTAGGCATTACTCGCTTTAATATCTATTCATTCATTTATATTATTACTTGCTGTATGTTTTTTGCTATGATTGTTTATTTAATTTCTGTTCGTTTCGGGTTTCATTTATTAAAACTTAATAACTTATTATACATTAAAACTTAAAACGAACAGAAATTATTCCGTATATGAAAGGGGCTGTCCCCTCCTCAACGCCTCGCTTTCTACGCTAAAGTTTGACTCTGTCTCACAACTTTAATTTTTTAAAACAATAAAAAACTTTAGCGTAAAGAGCGAGGCGTTGAGAAGGGGACAGCCCCTTTCATATACGGAATAATTTCTGTTCGTTTTAAGTTTTAATGTCGCTCCTTACTTTCAGTTTAAAAAACTTGTTTTTTTATTTAATTTCTGATCGTTTTTTAGTTAATGCAGCTTTTATTTTGGCTCGCCGTCATTGAATAAGTAAACAAAATTTGCATAAAAATTTTACTTTTCTTTTGCTAAATGGCTGTCTCTAAATTTGGTTCTGACGTAATTTACAAATTAACTTACGTAACGAACTTCTATATTCGTATATTTTTCTTCTGGCAAAAAATACAAAGTTGCAGATTTTTGCAGATATGAGCTTGAAACCTATGTTATAGGGTTTTCTGATACGCTGAATCTGACGGTGTGATTTTCATTAAAATTTTTTCACTTTTAGGGGATGTTTCCCCCCTCTTTAAAAAATCAGGTAAGTTTTCTCAGGCTCGTAGCCTTTGATGAGTAATACTAAACTTAATAAAATTCATATATTTAGAATCAGCATTATAAGCCCATTCTTTTGATACATTTATTGACATCAAAGTTCCGTTTTTAAAAGTTTGGCTTACTATTGAGCCGTATCGCTTGTTTTTTTTTTTTTTTTTTTTTTTTTTTTTTTTTTTTTTTTTTTTTTTTTTTTTTTTTTTTTTTTACGTATATGTTATTACGTATATGATGGGGTTCTCCCCTTAGTCAATACCACGCTCTTTACGTTAAAAGTTAAAAAAAATTTTAATTCACACACCCCTGAATCACAAAGGCCGTTTAATTAGAATAGATAGCTCTTCTGAAAGCACTAAAAAAAACTATAGCGTAAAGAGCGAGGTATTGACTTGGGGAAGAACCCCCTCATATACGTAATAATTTCTGTTCATTTTAAGTTCTAATGTTGCTTCTTACTTTCAGTTGAAAAAACTTGTTTTTTTAAATTTAATTTCTGATCGTATTTTAAATAATGCTTGGAAATCCGGCGCCCCCTTCATAGAAATGTCCCTTACCCCAAAGAAACATCCTCCACGGAAAGATTCTCCCGAGTAACCCCCTCTTTCAGCCCCCCCCCTACCAGAAAAAAATTCTTCCTGAAAATGTCTGTATACTTCCCAATAACCAATACAATATGTAAGCAATGGGCAAAGTTCATAACTTGCAGCCCTTCCCCTGGGAACTGTGGGGATTAAGTCATCGTAAAAGACATATTTATTAGATTTTCGACTATGCTGAACAAAATGGCTATCTCCAAATTTTGATCGGGTGACTTTGGGAAAAAAATGAGCGTGGGAGGGGGCCTAGTTGCCCTCCATTTTTTTTGGTCACTTAAAAAGGGCACTAGAGCTTTTAATTTCCGTTCCAATGAGCCCTCCTACAATATTCTAGGACCACTGGGTCAATACGATCACCCCTGGGAAAAAGAAAAAAAAAATAATAAACACGCACCCGTGATCTTTCTTCTGGCAAAAAATGCAAAATTCCATATTTTTGTAGATAGGAGCTTGAAACCTCTACAGTAGGGTTCTCTGATACACTGAATATGATGGTGTGATTTTCATTAAGTTTCTATAACTTTTAGGGGGTCTTTCCCCCTTTTCTCGAAAATCAGCCAAATTTTCTCAGGCGCGTAACTTTTGATGGGTAAGATTAAACTTGATGAAACTTATATATTTGAAATCAGAATTAAAATCTGATTCTTTTGATGTATCTATTGGTATCAAAATTCCGTTTTTTAGAGTTTCGGTTACCATTGAGCCGGGTCGCTCCTTACTTACAGTTCGTTACCACGAACTGTTTGATTGTAACAGGTATTTGTATCTGCTAAGCTTAAGTTTAAAATGGCCTTTACTTTTCTTTGAAAAACTTATTTTTCGGAATTTTTTTTTTCATTAATAAGTGTAAAACCAAGACAGATAGTCTCAGAGAGAGGCAAAGCTGGCATAGCCTTTTCAGAGCTTCATAAAAATGATTATTTTTCACTTCTTCATCATGATATATTACACTAGGGCAGAACTAAGGAAGATAGACATGTAGTAAGGACAATCCAGAAAGTCTATAAGTTCTTTGAGCCATTTGAAGGCAATTTGAGACCAAAAATGATCTAAACTTTATGACCAGTAAGGTCCATTAGACTTGTCGTTGATTTTTTCTAGTTGTAGTAGTTTAAATTATAAAAATAATAGTCTATTATTTTGTTTAAACTGTTGAAAATTGTTTATTATTTGTTTACTACATCTAGATCCCGGCGCCGCGCCGGCGGATCGACCGAACGCCGCCGACAAGAGGCCCGGTCGAATGCCGCCGAAGTGTCGCAACACCTCCGGCACGCCGCAGGCGCGCCGCCGCCTGCAAAGGTAGTGGCGTTCGGTCGACTTTAAATTAATTTTGCGGCAATTCTTTATTGCGTCAACCGCAAAGTCGGAGCTTTTCCTTCTCGTGTGGTTTAGTATTTCGATTTCCTGGATAAAAACTCAAGAAGGGCTTGCACTATCCCAGAATTTTCCAGTATTTCCCCGAAAATCTGTGCGTCACCCCAAAAAAAATTTGGTTCCCCGAATCCCCGAAAATCACGCAATCACGGTGCCACCCCTAGCGATTTATCACCAGTTACATTCCCTGCCAAATATTACTTTGCACACCATAATTCTTCACTACTCTGTGGTTCGTTAATTTTCGTCTCTTGTTACTTTGCATAAAAACCAGACAGATGCAATATGCAATTGCATTGCAAATATTGCAATATACACAGTTCTTCATATGTTGACAAAAAAAAGTATCGTCTCTTTATGAAATGAGTTTAAATCATTTCGAATCAATTTTCCCACTTGCAATTCCTTACATCATTCCTAGTCAAGAATTTTATTTTCAAGTTGAATAGAATTATAGGACGCAACATTCACTACAGTTTGATTTTGAAATTGATAGCAGTAAGATCGTTTCTACAGCTGAATTGTAAGTTTGCAGAATTTTTTTTTTCTTTTGCTGTTTTTAGATAAGAATTTCTTAATGTTTAATACTCAATTGTTTAATGCCTGACAGATTAAAGAAAATACAATCTTCTATCTGAAAATATTTTACCCCCCCCCCCCCAAAAAAAAAAAAAAAACAACAACAAAACAACCTTCTATTGAGACAAAATTTAGCTATAGACTAAGCTATGTACAAGGTTAGGAAATTAAAGATTGAAACGGAAGTTACCCCAAAAATACGATTAATAAAAAAATTGTAAATTATTGCCTATAGGGGGGGGGGGATAGGGGACTATCATTTTTAAATGATAATACCTCATTTTTTACACTGAAAGCAGGGATGCCAAAAATATATTTATTTTTTTCATTTAAAGCGGAGATGGAAAAAAATACTATCAAATTCCCTAGGAAACCATTGAAATATTTGATAGACCCAGGACCCCCATTGAGACTTGTTCATTGTCTTCTGTATTTTGCGATTTTTCATAGGCTACTGGTCTATTTTGGCTTTTGTGTGTGCTCCCTTTTAATTAGATTCTTTGGATCTTATTGAATGCCACGGCGAATCTATGACTCAGTTTTCCAATAGTCTGAGGTATATCTGAATGATTTCGCCTTTTTTGTTGTTGTCTTCGTACCCCTTTACTCATACACTCAATTTTTTTTTCAAGGAACACTAAGCTGTTTAACGTTATTTCGCGTGTTTGTTTGAACCATATAGTGACCTAGTTAATTATTAAATAGATTTTTTTTTTTATGTTAAGCTGAGACGGTATCCTAGCAAGGTGGCATCCAGAAGGGGGGGGGGGGGTAGGGAGGTATTACATTTAAATGATAGTATCTCGAATTTTTTTTGATGAAAGCAGGGATGCAAAAAGTTATTTTTTTTTTATTTAAAGCAGAGACGGCATCCTATCAAGGTGGTATCCAGAGGGGGGGGGAGCTATCATATTTAAATGATAATACCTCGAAATTTTTTTGAAAGCAGGGATGCCAATAAGTTAATTATTTTTTTATTTAAAGCAGAGACGGTATCCTATCAAGATGATAGTATCCATAGGGGGGGGGGGGCATAGGGAGTTATTATATTTAAGTGATAGTACCTTGATATTTTTTATTGAAAGCAGGGATGCCAAAAAATTATTTTTTTAAATTAAAGTGGAGACGGTATTCTATCAAGGTGGGATCCAGAGAGGGGGGGGGATAGGGAGACATTATATTTAAATGATAGTATGTCAAATTTAGTTATTTTTTAAAGCAGGGATGCCAAAAAGTTAATTATTTTTTTTTTCATTCAAAGCAGAGAAGGTACCCTATCAAGGTGCATGGTATCCAGAGGGGGGGGGGTTAGGGAAGTGTTATATTTAAATGACAATATCTTGAATTCTTTTTATTGAAAGCAGGGATGCCAAAAAGTTTTTTTTTAATTTAAAGCAGAGACGGTATCCTATCAAGATGGTGTCCAGAGGGGGGAGGCATAGGGAGTTATTATATTTAAGTGATAGTACTTTGATTTTTTTAATTGAAAGCAGGGATGCCAAAAACTTATTTTTTTTAATTTAAAGCAGAGACGGTATCCTATCAAGGTGGTGTCCAGAGGGGGGAGGGTAGGGAATTACTATATTCAAATAATAATATCTTGAATTTTCTTATTGAAAGCAGCCTCAGTCCACACAAAGTGGATAAGTTGATTTTTATTCATGACAATTAAAGCCACGTCCCGCAGTTAGAATAGACTTCCAAGTTTGACTGAAGGAATTTTTTTCGACCAGTTGACTCCTAGATTTTTTGTCCCTTCACACTATTTTGAAAAATACCTTTTTTTTACACATAAATATTTATATAATACCCTTTTTTACCAAATATAAAAAATATTTGGACTTTCATTAGTATACCAGCTTACCGTCACGCGTTGCCACGATCTTAAAAGAAAGGAAATTCAATGAGAATACCCCTAAGGAAAATTTCTAAACGTTCACTGTCTTAGTAAAAAGTTTCTAAGGTCATAATGTTTTCATTTTAGTTTAATTATAGTTGAGAAACATATTTGAATCATACAAGATTACGTTGAATTGCTATGCATTCTCTTCGAAAAGCTGTTCAATTTTCTGATATCGTCCATTATATAAACTCATTTAAGTTCGACCAAGCTAATAGGTTGAGACTGACACATTGATTGGAAATTAACTTCCATTTTCCTTCGAGTACTGAGGTGGGCCATCCACATTTCGTCATTGGGAACTGATGCTTGATTATTTTTTAAGGTGAAATTTTAAGTTATCCTATTCAAAATGATTATAAATGATTGTGGAAAAAATTGGTAGGACAGGTTGATGTGTTTTTGTGTTTTACATATATTTCTGCTTGCAATTGTATGTTCTTTTGTGTATTGTAAATATTGTTTTATGTTTTATGTATGGTATATTTCGACAGTTGGATAATGTTTTGAAATATTAATCAACACATGTAAATTAAAGAAGGAAGAAGCCAAGCAAAAATACTCCGTACAACATCTTTGTCCAACCCCTATGATAATTTAAAAATTAACAAGATTTTCGTGAGTTATACTTGATGTATTTTTTTTTATTGTTATTAAAACCCGTTTTTAATACAAGGAAGGCTTTTTAGGAATCTAAAAGAGCAAAAAAAAACGATCAATATCAAAGTCGCCCATTTCAACTGTTTTAAAGGTGACAAAGCAATATTGGCAAAGGACATTATGAAAAAATTAAGCTTCTAAGTTCAAACTTATATTCAAAGTTTTGTATGCAGCAATGCTCGATGAAAACAACTACTAATTTTGATAATTATTTATGTTAAGAATAGATAGCTAATAGATACTTCAACTATTATGCAAGGGTTCTGAAACGCCACAGCCATTTCGTTTCTACCAGATTTCTACTTCTCTTGATGAATAACAAAGAAGACCAGTTTCCAGCCAGCGACATGTGAAGTTTTGAACTCATGAATAGGCTCGAATCTGTTGCAAATTTAAGCTGTGATTTGAGAAAGACTGATGAAAACATTAATGTTTGCGGTCAACATTGATCGCGCAAAGGCACGCCACCGACATCTTACCGGCGGCGCGACGCGGCGCGGTGCGCCGTTTTTGGCCCCGCCGCCGCCGGTCTTCCCTCATCGGCGCGGCACCGGGGTCTAATTACATCTTTATTTATACCTATTTTTTTATAAATATTACTAATAGGTATTAATAGATAGAAATATTATTAACAGATAAAAATATCATAAACAGGTTTATTTTTAAGCAAGTTTTAATCCTTCTCCAAGAAAAAGTCCAAGCAATATAGTAGTTCTAGGTTGATGAATGTATAGACGTGAGACTAATAAATACAACGATAAAAGTTGTCTCTTTGGTGCAAGTTACAGCTGCAGGCTTGTTGCAAAATCGCTTATTCCACCGGGAATATTTGCCATAAACCAGACTCACCATAATATTTGCAAGCAAGTACAAAGTCTTATGTCTGGGCCATATCATAGTGATGTGTGTGGATAAAATAAAATTACGCATGTTGACAATACCAAAAATATATCCCGTTGGTAATTTCTTTGGTTGAACAATGTTCAAATTTCAAGTGTATACTTTTAGACTGAGGATTAAAGGCACATTTCTTTGAAACTAGAAAAAAAATGGAGGCTTCGAAACCTAGTTTTCCTAATTGGAAAACTTGCTTGGAAACAAATTAGCGTTCATATTCATAACAAGCTAAAAAAAAAACTTGTAAACACAATTATACATCATGCTTGCTTGTACCTTTTTTCATTTGGCAGATCTTACTTTTTTTAATGTTTAATTTGACATCTTTGAAAAAGACCAATCCAAACTTTTATAAAAAAAAAAACAAGGCCTTTCCTAAAAATATATGACTTACATTATCTGAACCACTAATACGTCTTCCTTCTGTATTCATATGGATTCAATACGCAGGAGTATTGAAATTAATTATGGAAGCCTAGAAAATAGAATCAAAATTAGAATACAAATCATATTTCTTTGGATCAGGCAAGTACAAGATATCGTCAACAGAATACAGCTAATGAGAATTTTTACAAGATGTGTACTACTCCAACAAATGTAAAAAAAAGTATTCTAGAATGTTTGATAAAAAAAAAGGTTTGCAACTAGAGTACATCTACAAATTTGGTTTATTAATCCCTTAGAACAGCACAGTTTAGTTAATACAAATATATAATATTCTGAGGCATGGAGTTAAAAATTTCAGTAAAGTTTATCTTGGGGGAAAGATAACAGTAAACACAACTCTAAATTTTATGTTGGGAGGTAGAGAGCAAGATATTTTTCTCCGGCCCTCACAGAAGAGTATATACCATGTCTTTTTTGTGCCAGTTTTCTAACAAGCCGAGTTGCCAGTTACCAACGTTAGTGTTAAAAATGTCAATATCCAATATTTATATAAATTAGATGGCAGCACTTGTTGAAGTTTTAACATATTGAATAAAATCTTGCAAATGTGTCGCTAAGACGCTACACCCACCTACACATATTTCGGACTAAGTACTAAAAAGTACAATGAAGCTCATAAGTGCCTTGTAACCTTTTGGAAACCTTACTAAGCCAGACTACTTCCTACTTACATCCTTTTGCTGGCCTGCTAAAAATGGTCACTTCATAAACAGTCTATTTTTCGTATACCAGGCCATCTATTGTTTATAAACCAGTCCCATACACGTACATAATGGCAGGAACCTTAGGTCCCTCCTGAAATCCCGAAGTTTTCCAAGTTTCTATGTATTTCTTAGTGAAATTACCAATAATTTTTTTTTCTTTATCATTGCCCCCACACCCAAGAAAAAATCCTGCATGTGTGCCGTTTGCCTGGCCATTCATGTTTGATATTCAAACCTAATAAAAGATAAAAGGCTCAAAATTGAAAACATCCAAAACACAACCCTAAATATTATCTTACCATCTAATATGACTTACATGATGATTTAAACAAAGATGATGTAACCTTCTTAGACAAAAGCATTGTAAATTAATTCTGTATAACAAAAGCAATTAAGACTGTCAAATTGTTGAGTCTAGTGCCACAATTTTCATGTTTTACCTTAACTCCCTACCGAATATACTCTTTGACTACTCACTGAAGTATTGATTTAAATTTCCTCCTCTTGTACATCTGTATTTACTCCTTCATTATAAACAAGCCAAAGACGGCATGTATAAAAAAGAAATAAAACTGTGATGTCTACTGTTTTTTGAGGACTGTAGGAAAAATATTTTACACCTTTCCCCAAAGTTATGTGTCCCCTATCGGAATTACTGACCTCCCCTTATATTCACCCCTCCCCTCCCCAGATTTCGAAAAAAATTAATTTTCTCGTTAAAAAAAAACTAAATTTTGGTATTTTCAATGGAAAATACCATTTACTTTGGTAGATTCATTGAAAAAAAATACCACCCCACCCCACCCGAAAATTCGGTTTTATCAAGCCCTTTCTCTGTTAATTCCATGAGCATTTTCAAATTAATATAATATGAAAATACTGGAAATTAATTTAAAAAAAAAATACTGAAAAAAATAAATTAAAATCAGAATTATAAAGTTAAAATTTAAATTAAAAAAAAAAATTCTGAAAACAATTTTTATTTCGAGTCGTGTGTTTTTACAAGTCATAATACAAACAAAAAAACAAGAAAAAACTCACCATAATAACCAAGATTACTGAGAAGAAGTAAAGAAATGTAGATTGACATTAGAAAGCATAGGGTATGTTAGCCCTGCTCCTATTTGTGGAAGTTTCTGTTTGTTTTAAGTTTCATTTTATAATACATTGCAATTTCTGTTCATTTGGGTTTCATTTATTTATTGATAGTGACTTATGTTTGTTTTATACTTGGATTAATTAAAAAAAACATTTTCCACAAAATAATTTTTTCAAAAAAAGGTAAAGAACTCCAATAAACCAAAAATGAACAAAACAAGCAGATATTAATATGAGTAGGGTTCAAAACCACAATAGAAAAGTTAAAAGTTTTTTTTAATTAATTTCTGTTCGTTTTATATTGACATAGTCTTTTTCAGGAAAAAAGAAAATAATAGTTTGAATCTTTCCGGTTTCCTTTAAGAATTTATAGTTTGGCCTGGTATTTATATACTGGAGAAACTTTTTCAACAATTTTTGAAAATCATGACACAAATAGTAGTGTTAATTTAGTCGTATACATACTCTAGTTGACCTGATAAATAAAAGTTAATACCATTCCCCCAAAAAATTATATCTATGCTCTTTTACAGCCTGGATACAATTACACTCTTTTGATTTAGTAAAATTTTAAGAGCAGAAGTAGTAATAGAGGCAGCCCCAAAAATTTGAACCCTCAAATTTTCACCCTCAAATTTGAACTAGCATACAAAGAGTGTTTTTTTTTATTTAATTTTAAAGCAACACTTAGTTTTTAAGCATAATGGGCAAATTACACAACTGTGGGGGGTTGACCTACTCAATAACCCTAAAGATATAGTTACTAGGCCATTCAGCTATGATGAACAAAATGGCTGTCGTAAAATTTTGATTGGAAGTGTCTGGAAAATTATGAGCTAAAGAGGAGGGCTGATTGCCCTCCAATCACTTTTGACTCTTAAGAGGGTACTAGAACTTTTAATTTTCGATCAAATTAGCTCCTTTAAAATATCATTGATCTTACTAGCTATGATAGAGCATCGCGGCCTATGTCCTTATATGCCCTATAGTGCTTATATGCCCTTTTAATACCTGCATGCATATAGGTTTCTCATTTAATTGAAATAATTTAATTCATTTAATGCTGCTTCTATGGTTACTGTACCATAGAACCAGCATTAAATGAATGCTCACAGTGGCTTCTGGCAAGCTCAAAATCCACAACCTATGAAGGTATGAAGGTGAAATTTTCAGAAAATATTTCTGTTGTATGCATGACAACCTTGCTGTATGCAGGTTGTCAAAAGGGCATATCAGCAATATCTTAGGAACAGTTTCGTGTGTGAAATTAAAACTTACAACACTTGTTGTGGGGGATGTTGAACTAACCAAAAGACAATATTTGCATCATAATACTAATGCTTCTACTCCTACAACTACTGCGACTATAACTATTAATATTACTAACTGTACTCCTACTGCTACTACTATATTTACTGGTGCTACTACTACAACTAATAAACTTAAGAGTATTAAGGCGAAAATTTTGGGCAATATTGTAACTGCATTAAAATAAATCGAAACATACTATGCCCATATACGTTGTCAAGAGGACGTATCAGCAATGCTTCAGGACCGGTTAATGATATAAAGTTAAAAATTTCATGGTGTGTTTAAGGGGATTTTGAAAAAAAGTGCTATTTGCATACTGCTACTAATGCTACTACTGCTACTACAACTATTGCTACGCATGACTACTGAACCTTTCAACAATGCTGAAAAAATTGATGTCTCAAAACTTTATTTGGATATTTCGTATGGAAAATGATGGGCGTGGGGGGGGGGTCTCAAATCACTTTGACCCTTAAAAAGGCACTATAACTTCCAATTTAAAAGCAAATGACCCATCTGAATTTAACATGACCACCCATTCCATAAAAACCTTATATGCCCCAGGGCATAACTTAAAGCCCTTGCCCCAGGGCTCTGGGGGGTTGTGCCAACCCTGGAAGCATTGTTATATGTTCTTTGGACTATTTTAAACAAAATTGCCATCTCGCAATTTCAATCAGATACATTTGGTGAAGAGGGGTAGTTGGGTAGGGGGGTGCTACTTGACCTCCATCACTATTGACCCTTAAAAGGGAACCAGAACTTTTAAAATCAACCAAATGAGCCGCCTGTTAAGCTTATACAACCATCCCTTCCACAAGAACCTGAAATACCCCAGGGGCATAACTTAAAACCCTCAGGCTCTGGCAGTTTGTATCAACCTCAAAAACCTTGTTATATGATATTTGGACTATTTTGAATAAAATGACTGTCTCAAAATATTTATTGGATACATCTCAGGAATAAACGACGTGTTTGTGTGTGTGTGTGTGACGGGGGGGGGGAGGGGGGGGGGGGGTTGGGGTAGCTGCGCTTTGATCACTTTGACTCTTAAAATGGACACTAGAACTTATGATTACCAATCCAATGAGTCCCTCCAAAGCATATATGACCATCCTTTCTATAAGAACCTTATATGCCCCAAGGGCATATCTTACAACGCTTTCCCTGAGAGCTGTAGGGGGGGGGGGGTATTCCTTACAGAAATAGTTTCCGAAACCTTCAACTACGACGAATAAAAATGTTATCTCCAAATTTCGATTGGAGGTGTTAAGGGAAATGCTGAGCATTGGAGGGGAAGGGGGGGGGGCTCTTTGATCTTAAATCACCTTGACGCTTAAATAGGGCACTATAACTTCCAATTTCAAATCAAATAAGCCCCATCTGATATTTATACGACTGCCCATTCAATAAGAACCTTATATGCCCTCATAAAATAACTTACAACCCTATCCCCAGGGCAATGGGGGTGAGGGGTTTGTGTCATCCCTAGAGCCATTATTATATGTTCTTTGGACTATTTTGAAAAAAATTGCAATCTCGTAATTTCCATCAGATACGTTTGGTGAAAGGAGGAGTTGTAGGAAAGGAGGGATGGGGTCTAAATGGCGTCCATCACTTTTGACGCTTAAAAAGGGACTAGAATCTCCAATTTTTAGCCAAATCAGCCTCTTCTAAAGTTAAACAGCTATCCCTTCCATAAGAACCTTAAATACCCCCTGGGCATAACTTTCAACCCTTGTCCCTAATCTCTGCGGTTTGTTTCAACCCCAAAATCCTTGTTATATGACATTTAGACTATTTTGAATAGAATGGCTATCACAAAATTCCTATTAGATGCATTTCGGGACAATACGACGTGTGTGTGTGTGGGGGGGGGGGGTGGTAGCTGCCCTCCGATCACTTTGACTCTTAAAAAGAGCAATAGAGCGTCTGATTACCAATCCAATGAGCCCCTCCGAAGTTTATATGACCACGCTTTCTATAAAAAACCTGATATGCGCCCAGGGCATAACTTACAACCCTTGCCCTGAGGGCTAGGGGGAATTGTTATCCTCAGACATGATTTCCAGACCTTTCAGATACGTTGAACAAAATGGAAATCTCAAATTTTTGATTGGAAGTGTTTGGGAAAATGATGGGCGTGGAGAGGGGGGGGGGTCATTTGCCCTCTGATCACTTTTGACTAATAACAGGGCGCTAGTCCACTCAATTTCCAATCAAATGAGCCCTTTTTGAAGCTTCTACGACAAAACTTTCTATAAAAACCTTATATGTCCCAAGGGCATAACTTACTACCCTTGTCCTGAGGGCTATAAGGGAGGGGGGTGTCATCGTCAAAGACATAATTTTCAGACCTTTCAACTACGTTGAACAAAAGGGTCATATCAAAATGTTGATCGGAATTGTTTGGGGAAATGATGGGCGTAGGTGGGGGGGGGTGAGTGATTCTCCCTCCGATTGCTTTCGGCTATTAAAGAGGAGAATAGCCATCTCAATTTCCAATCAAATGAGCCCTTTTGAAATTTTTACGACAACGCTTTCTACAAAAACCTTATATGCTCCCAAGGCATAACTTACAACCTTAGTCCTGAGGTCTTTGTAGGGGGGGGGTGTCATACTCAAAGGCGTAATTTCCAAACCGTTCAACTACTTTCAACAAAATGGCTTTATCAAAATGTTGATCGGAAGTGTTTGGGGAAATGATGGGCGTGGGGGGGGGCATTCGTCGTCTGATCGCTTTTGACTATTAATAAGGGTACTAGCCATCTCAATTCCCATTGAATGAGCCCTTTTAGAAGTTTCTACGACAACACTTTCATTAAAAACCTTATATGCCCCAGAGCACAACTTAAAACCTTTCCCCTGGGGGCTGTGGGGGGTTCGTCATCCCCAGACATAACTTCCGGACCTCTCAACTACCTTAAATAAATTTCTATCTCAAAATTTCGATTGGAAGTTTCTGGGGAAATAGTGGACGTGAGAGGGGGGTTAGTTACCCTCCAATCACTTTCGACTATTAAAAAGGGCAATAGCCCTTTTAATTTCCAATCAAATGAGCGCTTTTTCAAGTTTTTACGACAACGCTTTCTGTAAAAAAAAACCTTTTATGCCCCCAGGGCATAACTTACAAACCTTGTTCTAAGGGGTTGTCATCCTCAAAGACCTAATATCCAAAACTTTCAACTACGTTGAACAAAATAGCTATCTCAAAATTTTGATTGGATGTGTTTGGGGAAATAGTGGGCGTGAAAAGGGGGTTATCCACATTCAATATTAAAAAGGGCACTAGCCCTTTCAATTTCCAATCGAATGATCACTTTTTGAAGTTTCTACGATAACTCTTTCTATAAAAACCTTATATGCCCCCCGTGCGTAACTTAAAACCCTTGCCCTGATGTCTTTGGGGGAATGTCACCCTCAAAGACATAATTTCAGGACCTTTCAAATACGTTGAGCAAAATGCCTATCTCACAATTTTGATTGGATGTGTTTGGGGAAATGATGGGTGTGAGAAGGGGGTTAGTTGCCCTCCAATCCCTTTCGACTATTAAAAGTGGCACTAGCCCTTTCAATTTCTAATCAAATGAGCCCTTTTTGAAGTTTCTACGACAATACTTTCTATAAAAACCTTATATGCCCCATCCTCAAAGACATAATTTCCAGATCTTTGAACTACATTGAACAAAATGACTATCTCAAAATTTTGATTGGATGTGTTTGGGGACATGGTGGGCGTGGAAGGGGCGTTAGTTGCCCTCCAATCACTTTCTTCTATTAGCCCACAACATTCTTTACTTAGGCAGTGCTATCGTGGTGCCTATGATTACAATTCGCATTTATTTATGCCAGGCTTAGTGCGGCTCTTTACTTTTCTTTGAAAAATTTCTTATGTTGAAAGTTTTTTTTTTTTAGTTAATTTCTGTTCATTGTTAATTGACATAGTTTTTCTTATTGGTTAATAAAATGAGTTTTTGCAAAGCATATTTGCTTTTTCTCCTTAAGAACCAAGATTTGGCTTAATTCTTATATTTTGGATAAAATTTTGTAAGAAATTTGAACAATAGTTGTACTACAGAAATTTGGATGGAAGGGTGTGTGGAATATTATTCAAATAAATGGATTAAAAATCGGCAGTCTTTGGGCTTCTATAGGGCTGAAGCCATTCTGACCACCAATATGTTAGAGCTTTGAATATAGACAAAAAATTAATCAATCATCAGTTTTAACCCCAGACAGTTTTAACTTAATGCCCTTAGCTGTTTCTGGGATATTGCAGATACACCCTTTTGACAATCTTGGATGTACATAGTGTCTTTGGTCATAAGCACCCATAAAGGGGGGCCGAATGACGCTGCATTATATTTTTATTTTGGTATAAATGTATGACCCACGCCAGGTCATAAGGAGACATGTTAAGAAAACAATTTTTACTTCATAATATGCAAAATTATCCTAGTTAACATATTTTCCAGCGAAAGCATCTTTATCCTCACTATTTTCACTGTTGTACAATTTTTTTTTCTATCAAAATTGTGAAAAAAAAAACAGATTTCACTGTATTTATCCGTTTTCAAATAGTCTATAAGTAGAGACGCCTCAGGAGGTCCCAGCGGGAGTCCATATATGGGCATAGAGTCCCTAGGGAGATGGTTTTCTCACTGAGAATGAAAAAACCGTATTTTTCTCACTTGAAAAAACAGGAATTTTCTCACTTTGATGGATGTTTTCTTGGATGGTTATGTGTGTTGGTCAATTTATTTGATATTTTTCATGGATGTCAACAGTAATTTATGTCTGTTTTATGGTTTTTGTCAGTGAGAATGGAAAAACAGTATTTTTCTCACTTGAAAGAACAGGAATTTTCTCACATTGATGGTTGTTTCATGGACGGTTATGTGTGTTGGTCAATTTATTTGATGTTTTTCATGGATGTCAACATCGATTTATGTCTGTTTTATGGTTTTTGTCAGTGAGAATGAAAAAACAGGAACTTTCTCACTTTGATGGATTATTGAGTCAAATGGGGACAGGTCAATGACACTTCCTTCAAGATCATGTTGTTGTTGTTGCTCCAGGCAAATGTTATGAGTTTCCAGGAAACAGTTAGATCACGTGTTTCCTTCTCAGCCAATCAGCGAGTCGGTTACATCTCCTTCTAAGTCAATCAGGGGGGCGGAAATATTAGAAAAAGAGGATTGCAGGTGGGTTAGTTTAGATTTTTAGTTTATTATTTATTAGTTATTTAGTTTAGATTTTAGTTTATTTTGACCTTAAAAACTTTCGCCTAGAAACGATTCTCCAGGAATAGATCCAAGTCATTAATGTCTTTGCCTCGGAAACAGTTCTACTGGTCGAACTCCAAAAGATATTAATAACCAAACGCCATGAAAACAATTCTCCAAAAAACATCTTAGCGATGAATTGTTTTAGCGCGGGAATCAGGTTTCTTAGTAATTTCAAATGCGTCAGCGCAGAGATGCCAAAAACAAAAGGAATACGCTGAAGTTACGATTAGGGATTATTTGGGCGAAACCGTTTTAGGGAATTATTTCGGCGAAACAGTTAGAGACATTTTAAAAGATGATTTAAAAGATGATTTTAGAAGAGGATTTGAGGGTGAAACTCTGTGGTCGTCATAATACACAAGTTCCATTTGCACAGTGTCGTGAGGTCCTCTACCCCAACCCCAAAGGGTTCCGATCCCACTACCCCAACCCCGAAGGAAGCCCCCGGTCCTCAAAGGTCCCCAAGCTCCCAAAGGACCACCCGGCCCTCAAGGGTCCCACAGACCCCCCAGGCCCCAAAGGCCCCCTCCCCCCCTTGGCCCCCAAAGGGCCCCCTCCCTCCTCCCTCCCTCTCCCCCTCCTCACCTTCCCCTCCCCCTCCCCTCCTCCCCCTCCCCTCCCCCATTTTTAATATTTTTTTGTGCATTGAGACACAGAAGGACCCCCTCCCCCCGGCCACCCCCTAAAGGGCCCCCGGCGCCCCAAAGGCTCCTGAGCCCCCATTTTAATACTTGTTTAAGGCTTTATTATATCTTTTCAGAACAAATTATTATTTTAGGGAATTATTTCGGCGAAATAGTTAGAGACATTTTAAAAGAGGTTTTTGAAGAGATTTTAGAAAAGTTCAAGTTCTCTTCTGAATTTTACCAACAAACACAATTCAATTCTAATTTCACCAGAGAAAATAAAAAGCTTACACTTCAGTTTTAAGTTCACCAAGACATAAAAAATTTAAAGTTCAGTTCTAAATTTTTCCTTAGAAGATAGGAAAAGTTGTACTTTGATTGTGACTATTTTCTATGAAGATAAAAAGTTTCACTTTAATTCTAAATTTTCTTAAATTCAGTTCCGACCTTTCTCAAAGAGATGAAAAAATTTAAAGTTCTGTTCAATATATTTTCTCGGAAGAAGAAAAGTTCAACTTCGATTCTGAATTTTCTCATTGAAAATGAAATAAGTTATTGATCAATTCTATTTCCCCAAAATAATATAAAAATTTTCCACTTCAGTTCAGATTTTTCTCAAAGAGATGAAAAAATTTAAAATACTATTCCAAATTTTTCATAGAAGATAGAAAAGTTCAAGTTCTCTTCTGAATTTTACCAACAAACACAATTCAATTCTAATTTCTCCAGAGAAAATAAAAAGCTTACACTTCAGTTTTAAGTTCACCAAGACATAAAAAATTTAAAGTTCTGTTCTAAATTTTTCCATAGAAGATAGGAAAAGTTGTACTATGACAGTGATTATTTTCCATGAAGATAAAAAGTTTCACTTTAATTCTAAATTTTCTTAAATTCAGTTCCGACTTTTCACATAGAGATGAAAAAAATTTAAAGTTCTGTTCCAAATTTTTCATAGAATATTGGAAAAGTTATACTTTGATCGTGAATATTCAAGTTCTCTTCTGAATTTTACCAAAGAACACAATTCAATTCTAATTTCTCCATAGAAAATAAAAAGCTTACACTTCAGTTTTAAGTTCACCAAGACATAAAAAATTTAAAGTTCACTTCTAAATTTTTCCGTAGAAGATAGGAAAAGTTATACTATGATTGTGATTATTTTCTATGAAGATTAAAAGTTTCACTACTATTCCAAATTTTTCATGGAAGATAGAAAAGTTCAAGTTCTCTTCTGAATTTTACCAACAAACACAATTCAATTCTAATTTCTCCAGAGAAAATAAAAAGCTTACACTTCAGTTTTAAGTTCACCAAGACATAAAAAATTTAAAGTTCTGTTCTAAATTTTTCCATAGAAGATAGGAAAAGTTATACTATGATAGTGATTATTTTCCATGAAGATAAAAAGTTTCACTTTAATTCTAAATTTTCTTAAATTCAGTTCCGACTTTCCACAGAGAGATGAAAAAAATTTAAAGTTCTGTTCCAAATTTTTCATAGAATATTGGAAAAGTTATACTTTGATCGTGAATATTCAAGTTCTCTTCTGAATTTTACCAAAGAACACAATTCAATTCTAATTTCTCCATAGAAAATAAAAAGCTTACACTTCAGTTTTAAGTTCACCAAGACATAAAAAATTTAAAGTTCACTTCTAAATTTTTCCGTAGAAGATAGGAAAAGTTATACTTTGTGATTATTTTCTATGAAGATTAAAAGTTTCACTTCAATTTTAAATTTTCTCAAAGAAGTGAAGAAAAGTTCAATTTCGATTCTGAATTTTCTCAATGAAAATGAAATAAGTTATTGATCATTTCTATTTTCCCAAAATGATATAAAAATTTTCCACTTCAGTTCAGATTTTTCTCAAACAGATGAAAAAATTTAAAATACTGTTCCAAATTTTTCATAGAAGATAGAAAAGTTCTTGTTCTCTTCTGAATTTTACCAAAGAACATAATTCATTTCTAATTTCTCCAGAGAAAATAAAAAATTTCCATGTCACTTTTAAGTTCACCAAGACATAAAAATTTAAAGTTCAATTCTAAATTTTTCCATAGAAGATAGGAAAAGTTATACTATGATTGTGATTATTTTCCATGAAGATAAAAAGTTTCACTTTAATTCTAAATTTTCTTAAATTCATTTCCGACCTTTCTCAAAGGGATGAAAAAATTTGTAAATTTTCTCAAAGAAGTGAAGAAAAGTTCAATTTCGATTCTGAATTTTCTCAATGAAAATGAAATAAGTTATTGATCATTTCTATTTTCCCAAAATAATATAAAAATTTTCACTTCAGTTCAGATTTTTCTCAAACAGATGAAAAAATTTAAAATACTGTTCCGAATTTTTCATAGAAGATAGAAAAGTTCTTGTTCTCTTCTGAATTTTACCAAAGAACATAATTCATTTCTAATTTCTCCAGAGAAAATAAAAAGTTTCCATATCACTTTTAAGTTCACCAAGACATAAAAATTTAAAGTTCAATTCTAAATTTTTCCATAGAAGATAGGAAAAGTTATACTATGATTGTGATTATTTTCCATGAAGATAAAAAGTTTCACTTTAATTCTAAATTTTCTTAAATTCAATTCCGACCTTTCTCAAAGAGATGAAAAAATTTGAAGTTCTGTTCCAAATATTCTCCCGGAAAAAGAAAAGTTCAACTTCGATTCTGAATTTTCACAATGAAAATGAAATAAGTTATTGATCAATTCTGTTTTCCTAAAATAATATAAAATTTTCCACTTCAATTCAGATTTTTCTCAAAGAGATGACAAAATTTTAAATATTGTTCTAAATTTTTCATAGAAGATAGGAAAAGTTATACCATGATTGTGATTATTTTCTATGAAGATAAAAAGTTTCACTTTAATTCTAAATTTTCTTAAGTTCAGTTCCGACCTTTCTCAAAGAGTCAAATTTAAAGTTCTGTTCCAAATATTTCCCCGAAAGAAGAAAAGTTCAACTTCGATTCTGAATTTTCTCAATGAAAATGAAATAAGTTATTGATCAATTCTATTTTCTCAAAATATTATAAAATTTTCCACTTCAG
Organism: Artemia sinica; assembly: GCA_027921565.1. Taxonomy (NCBI): domain Eukaryota; kingdom Metazoa; phylum Arthropoda; class Branchiopoda; order Anostraca; family Artemiidae; genus Artemia; species Artemia sinica. Next base: position 58,115,708 of record CM051258.1, on the reverse strand, counting down.
TTCAGATTTTTCTCAAACAAGATGAAAAAATTTAAAATACTGTTCCGAATTTTTCATAGAAGATAGAAAAGTTCTTGTTCTCTTCTGAATTTTACCAAAGAACATAATTCATTTCTAATTTCTCCAGAGAAAATAAAAAGTTTCCATATCACTTTTAAGTTCACCAAGACATAAAAATTTAAAGTTCAATTCTAAATTTTTCCATAGAAGATAGGAAAAGTTATACTATGATTGTGATTATTTTCCATGAAGATAAAAAGTTTCACTTTAATTCTAAATTTTCTTAAATTCAATTCCGACCTTTCTCAAAGAGATGAAAAAATTTGAAGTTCTGTTCCAAATATTTTCCCGGAAAAAGAAAAGTTCAACTTCGATTCTGAATTTTCACAATGAAAATGAAATAAGTTATTGATCAATTCTGTTTTCCTAAAATAATATAAAATTTTCCACTTCAATTCAGATTTTTCTCAAAGAGATGACAAAATTTTAAATATTGTTCTAAATTTTTCATAGAAGATAGGAAAAGTTATACCATGATTGTGATTATTTTCTATGAAGATAAAAAGTTTCACTTTAATTCTAAATTTTCTTAAGTTCAGTTCCGTCCTTTCTCAAAGAGTCAAATTTAAAGTTCTGTTCCAAATATTTCCCCGAAAGAAGAAAAGTTCAACTTCGATTCTGAATTTTCTCAATGAAAATGAAATAAGTTATTGATCAATTCTATTTTCTCAAAATATTATAAAATTTTCCACTTCAATTCAGATTTTTCTCAAGAGATGAAAAAATTTAAAATATTGTTCAAAATTTTTCTTAGAAGATAGAAAAGTTCAAGTTCTAATCTGAATTTTACCAAAGAACATAATTCAATTCTAATTTCTCCAGAGAAAATAAAAAGCTTCCACTTCAGTTTTAAGTTCACCAAGACACAAAAAAATTAAAGTTCAGTTCTAAATTTTTACATAGAAGATAGGAAAAGTTATACTATGATTATGATTATTTTCCATGAAGATAAAGTTTCACTTTAATTCTAAATTTTCTTAAATTCTGTTCCGACTTTTCTCAAAGAGATGAAAAAATTTAAAGTTCTGATCCAAATTTTTCTTAGAAGATAGAAAAGTTCAAGTTCTCTTCTGAATTTTACCAAAGAACACAATTAAATTTAATTTCACCAAAGAAAATAAAAAGCTTCCACTTCAGCTTTAAGTTCACCAAGACATAAAAAATTAAAGTTCAGTTCTAAATTTTTCCGTAGAAGATAGGAAAAGTTATACTTTGATTGTGATTATTTTCTATGAAGATAAAAAGTTTCACTTTAATTCTAAATTTTCTTAAATTCAGTTCCGGCTTTTCTCAAAGAGATGAAAAAATTTAAAGTTCTGTTCCAAATATTTTCCCGGAAGAAGAAAAGTTCAACTTCGATTCTGAATTTTCTTAATGAAAATGAAATAAGTTATTGATCAATTCTATTTTTCCAAATTATATAAAAAGTTTCCACTTCAGTTCAGATTTTTCTCAAAGAGATGAAAAAATTTAAAGTTCTGTTCCAAATATTTTCCAGGAAGAAGAAAAGTTCAACTTCGATTCTGAATTTTCTTAATGAAAATGAAATAAGTTATTGATCAATTCTATTTTCCCAAAATAATATAAAAATTTTCCACTTCAATTCAGATTTTTCTAAAAGAGATGAAAAAATTTAAAGTTCTGTTCCAAATATTTTCCCGGAAGAAGAAAAGTTCAACTTCGATTCTGAATTTTCTTAATGAAAATGAAATAAGTTATTGATCAATTCTATTTTTCCAAATAATATAAAAAGTTTCCACTTCAGTTCAGATTTTTCTCAAAGAGATGAAAAAATTTACAATAGTGTTCCAAATATTTCTTAGAAGATAGAAAAGTTCAAGTTCTCTTCTGAATTTTACCAAAGAACACAATTCAATTCTAATTTCAACAGAGAAAATAAAAAGCTTCCACTTCAGTTTTAAGTTCACCAAGACATAAAAAATTTAAAGTTCAATTCTAAATTTTTCCGTAGAAGATAGGAAAAGTTATACCATGATTGTGATTATTTTCTATGAAGATAAAAAGTTTCACTTTAATTCTAAATTTTCTTAAATTCAGTTCCGACCTTTTTCAAAGAGATGAAAAAATTTAAAGTTCTGTTCCAAATATTTTCCAGGAAGAAGAAAAGTTCAACTTCGATTCTGAATTTTCTTAATGAAAATGAAATAAGTTATTGATCAATTCTATTTTCCCAAAATAATATAAAAATTTTCCACTTCAGTTCAGATTTTTCTCAAAGAGATGAAAAATTTAAAATACTTCCAAATTTTTTATAGAAGATAGAAAAGTTCAATTTCTCTTCTGAATTTTACCAACGAACAAAATTCAATTCTAATTTCAACAGAGAAAATAAAAAGCTTCCACTTCAGTTTTAAGTTCACCAAGACATAAAAAATTTAAAGTTCTGTTCTAAATTTTTCCGTAGAAGATAGGAAAAGTTATACTATGATTGTGATTATTTTCCATGAAGATAAAAAGTTTCAGTTTAATTCTAAATTTTCTTAAATTCAGTTCCGACTTTTCACATAGAGATGAAAAAAATTTAAAGTTCTGTTCCAAATTTTTCATAGAAGATTGGAAAAGTTATACTTTGATCGTGAATATTCAAGTTCTCTTCTGAATTTTACATAAGAACACAATTCAATTCTAATTTCTCCAGAGAAAATATAAAGCTTCCACTTCAGTTTTAAGTTCGCCATGACATAAAAAATTTAAAGTTCAGTTCTAAATTTTTCCATAGAAGATAGGAAAAGTTATACTATGATTGTGATTATTTCCTATGAATATTAAAAGTTTCACTTCAATTTTAAATTTTCTCAAAGAAGTGAAGAAAAGTTCAACTTCGATTCTGAACTTTCTCAATGAAAATGAAATAAGTTATTGATCATTTCTATTTTCTCAAAATATTATAAAATTTTCCACTTCAATTCAGATTTTTCTCAAAGAGATGAAAAAATTTAAAATACTGTTCCAAATTTTCCATAGAAGATAGAAAAGTTCAAGTTCTCTTCTGAATTTTACCAAAGAACATAATTCAATTCTAATTTCTCCAGAGAAAATAAAAAGCTTCCACATCAGTTTAAGTTCACCAAGACACAAAAAACTTAAAGTTCAATTCTAAATTTTTCCATAGAAGATAGGAAAAGTTATACTATGATTGTGATTATTTTCCATGAAGATAAAAAGTTTCATTTTAATTCTAAATTTTCTTAAATTCAATTCCGACCTTTTCAAAGAGATGAAAAAATTTAAAGTTCTGTTCCAAATATTTTCCCGGAAAAGAAAAGTTCAACTTCGATTCTGAATTTTCTCAATGAAAATGAAATAAGTTATTGATCAATTCTATTTTCCTAAAATAATATAAAATTTTCCACTTCAATTCAGATTTTTCTCAAAGAGATGACAAAATTTAAAATATTGTTCCAAATTTTTCATAGAAGATAGAAAAAGTTATACTTTGATTGTGAATATTCTTCATGAAGATATGGAGCTCCACTTTATTTCCAAGTTTTCTCGAAGAAGTGCAAAATGTACAAGTTCTCTTCTGAATTTTCTTAGAGAGGAGAAAAAAAAGTTAGCTCAATTCTGAAATTTACCAATGAAAATGAAAAAGCTTCCATTTCAGTTCATAATTTCTCAAAGACATAAAAATTTAAAGTTCAATTCTAAATTTTTCCATAGAAGATAGGAATGGCTATACTATGATTGGGATTATTTACCATGAAGATAAAAAGTTTCACTCTATTTCTAATTTTTCTTAAATTCAGTTCATTCATCTAACCACCAAAACAATAGGTTAGGTTAGGTATAAATAAATATTAATAAATAATTAGAAACATTTCTCCATGTTTAAGTTAGGCTAGGTTAGGTTAACTTATCATGAGCGCTCGTGATAAGCTAACCTAACCTAACTTAAACATTGTAAAAAGATTAAATTAGGTTAGGTTAGGCTAGATTAAGTTAGGTCAGGTTAAGTTAGGTTAGGTTAGCCTACGTACGCGCGCGTACGTAGGCTAACCTAACCTAACCTAAGTTAACCTGACCTTAATGAATTTAAGAAAAATTAGAAATAGAGTGAAACTTTTTATCTTCATGGTAAATAATCACAATCATAGTATAGCCATTCCTATCTTCTATGGAAAAATTTAGAACTGAGCTTTAATTTTTTATGTCTTTGAGAAATTATGAACTGAAATGGAAGCTTTTTCATTTTCATTGGTAAATTTCAGAATTGAGCTAACTTTTTTTCTCCTCTCTAAGAAAATTCAGAAGAGAACTTGTACATTTTGCACTTCTTCGAGAAAACTTAGAAATAAAGTGGAGCTCCATATCTTCATGAAGAATATTCACAATCAAAGTATAACTTTTTCTATCTTCTATGAAAAATTTGGAACAATATTTTAAATTTTGTCATCTCTTTGAGAAAAATCTGAATTGAAGTGGAAACTTTTATATTATTTAAGGAACATAGAATTGATCAATAACTTATTTCATTTTCATTGAGAAAATTCAGAATCGAAGTTTAAATTTTTTATGTCATGGCGAACTTAAAACTGAAGTGGAAGCTTTTTATTTTCTCTGGAGAAATTAGAATTGAATTGTGTTCTTTGGTAAAATTCAGAAGAGAACTTGAATATTCACGATCAAAGTATAACTTTTCCAATCTTCTATGAAAAATTTGGAACAGAACTTTAAATTTTTTCATCTCTATGTGAAAAGTCGGAACTGAATTTAAGAAAATTTAGAATTAAAGTGAAACTTTTTATCTTCATGGAAAATAATCACAATCATAGTATAACTTTTCCTATCTTCTACGGAAAAATTTAGAACAGAACTTTAAATTTTTTATGTCTTGGTGAACTTAAAACTGAAGTGGAAGCTTTTTATTTTCTCTGGAGAAATTAGAATTGAATTTTGTTCGTTGGTAAAATTCAGAAGAGAAATTGAACTTTTCTATCTTCTATAAAAAATTTGGAAGTATTTTAAATTTTTCATCTCTTTGAGAAAAATCTGAACTGAAGTGGAAAATTTTTATATTATTTTGGGAAAATAGAATTGATCAATAACTTATTTCATTTTCATTAAGAAAATTCAGAATCGAAGTTGAACTTTTCTTCTTCCTGGAAAATATTTGGAACAGAACTTTAAATTTTTTCATCTCTTTGAAAAAGGTCGGAACTGAATTTAAGAAAATTTAGAATTAAAGTGAAACTTTTTATCTTCATAGAAAATAATCACAATCATGGTATAACTTTTCCTATCTTCTACGGAAAAATTTAGAATTGAACTTTAAATTTTTTATGTCTTGGTGAACTTAAAACTGAAGTGGAAGCTTTTTATTTTCTCTGTTGAAATTAGAATTGAATTGTGTTCTTTGGTAAAATTCAGAAGAGAACTTGAACTTTTCTATCTTCTAAGAAATATTTGGAACACTATTGTAAATTTTTTCATCTCTTTGAGAAAAATCTGAACTGAAGTGGAAACTTTTTATATTATTTGGAAAAATAGAATTGATCAATAACTTATTTCATTTTCATTAAGAAAATTCAGAATCGAAGTTGAACTTTTCTTCTTCCGGGAAAATATTTGGAACAGAACTTTAAATTTTTTCATCTCTTTGAGAAAAATCTGAATTGAAGTGGAAAATTTTTATATTATTTTGGAAAAATAGAATTGATCAATAACTTATTTCATTTTCATTAAGAAAATTCAGAATCGAAGTTGAACTTTTCTTCTTCCGGGAAAATATTTGGAACAGAACTTTAAATTTTTTCATCTCTTTGAGAAAAGCCGGAACTGAATTTAAGAAAATTTAGAATTAAAGTGAAACTTTTTATCTTCATAGAAAATAATCACAATCAAAGTATAACTTTTCCTATCTTCTACGGAAAAATTTAGAACTGAACTTTAATTTTTTATGTCTTGGTGAACTTAAAGCTGAAGTGGAAGCTTTTTATTTTCTTTGGTGAAATTAAATTTAATTGTGTTCTTTGGTAAAATTCAGAAGAGAACTTGAACTTTTCTATCTTCTAAGAAAAATTTGGATCAGAGCTTTAAATTTTTTCATCTCTTTGAGAAAAGTCGGAACTGAATTTAAGAAAATTTAGAATTAAAGTGAAACTTTATCTTCATGGAAAATAATCATAATCATAGTATAACTTTTCCTATCTTCTATGTAAAAATTTAGAACTGAACTTTAAATTTTTTATGTCTTGGTGAACTTAAAACTGAAGTGGAAGCTTTTTATTTTCTCTGGAGAAATTAGAATTGAATTATGTTCTTTGGTAAAATTCAGATTAGAACTTGAACTTTTCTATCTTCTAAGAAAAATTTTGAACAATATTTTAAATTTTTTCATCTCTGAGAAAAATCTGAATTGAAGTGGAAAATTTTATAATATTTTGAGAAAATAGAATTGATCAATAACTTATTTCATTTTCATTGAGAAAATTCAGAATCGAAGTTGAACTTTTCTTCTTTCGGGGAAATATTTGGAACAGAACTTTAAATTTGACTCTTTGAGAAAGGTCGGAACTGAATTTAAGAAAATTTAGAATTAAAGTGAAACTTTTTATCTTCATAGAAAATAATCACAATCATGGTATAACTTTTCCTATCTTCTATGAAAAATTTAGAACAATATTTAAAATTTTGTCATCTCTTTGAGAAAAATCTGAATTGAAGTGGAAAATTTTATATTATTTTAGGAAAACAGAATTGATCAATAACTTATTTCATTTTCATTGAGAAAATTCAGAATAAGGAAAAATTTAGAACTGAACTTTAAATTTTTTATGTCTTGGTGAACTTAAAACTGAAGTGTAAGCTTTTTATTTTCTCTGGTGAAATTAGAATTGAATTGTGTTTGTTGGTAAAATTCAGAAGAGAACTTGAACTTTTCTAAAATCTCTTCAAAAATCATCTTTTAAAATGTCTCTAACTATTTCGCCGAAATAATTCCCTAAAATAATAATTTGTTCTGAAAAGATATAATAAAGCCTTAAAAAAGTATTAAAATGGGGGCTCAGGAGCCTTTGGGGTGCCGGGGGCCCTTTAGGGGGGCCGGGGGAGGGGGTCCTTCTGTGTCTCAATGCACAAAAAAAATATTAAAAATGGGGGAGGGAAGGGGAGGAGAGGGGGAGGAGTGGAGGGGGAGGAGGTAGGGGGAGGAGGGGAGGGGGAGGGGAAGGTGAGGAGGGGGGGGGAGAGTGAGAGGGAGGGAGAGGGAGGGGGGCCCTTTGGGGGCCAAGGGAAGGGGGAGGGGGGCTTTGGGGCCTGGGGGGTCCTTTGGGGGTCTGGGGGACCCTTAAGGGCCGGGTGGTCCTTTGGGAGCTTGGGGGACCTTTGAGGACCGGGGGGCTTCCTTCGGGGTTGGGGTAGTGGGATCGGAACCCTTTGGGGTTGGGGTAGAGGACCTCACGACACTGTGCAAATGGAACTTGTGTATTATGACGACAACAGAGTTTCACCCTCAAATCCTCTTCTAAAATCATCTTTTAAATCATCTTTTAAAATGTCTAACTGTTTCGCCGAAATAATTCCCTAAAACGGTTTCGCCCAAATAACCCCTAATCGTAACTTCAGCGTATTCCTTTTGTTTTTGGCATCTCTGCGCTGACGCATTTGAAATTACTAAGAAACCTGATTCCCGCGCTAAAACAATTCATCGCTAAGATGTTTCTTGGAGAATTGTTTCCATGGCGTTTGGTTATTAATATCTTTTGGAGTTCGACCAGTAGAACTGTTTCCGAGGCAAAGACATTAATGACTTGGATCTATTCCTGGAGAATCGTTTCTAGGCGAAAATTTTTAAGGTCAAAATAAACTAAAAATCTAAACTAAATAACTAATAAAATAATAAACTAAAAATCTAAACTAACCTAACCTGCAATCCTCTTTTTCTAATATTTCCGCCCCCCTGATTGACTTAGAAGGAGATGTAACCGACTCGCTGATTGGCTGAGAAGGAAACACGTGATCTAACTGTTTCCTGGAAACTCATAACATTTGCCTCGAGCAACAACAACAACATGATCTTGAAGGAAGTGTCATTGACCTGTCCCCATTTGACTCAATAATCCATCAAAGTGAGGAAGTTCCTGTTTTTTTCATTCTCACTGACAAAAACCATAAAACAGACATAAATCGATGTTGACATCCATGAAAAACATCAAATAAATTGACCAACACACATAACCGTCCATGAAACAACCATCAATGTGAGAAAATTCCTGTTTTTTCAAGTGAGAAAAATACTGTTTTTCCATTCTCACTGACAAAAACCATAAAACAGACATAAATTACTGTTGACATCCATGAAAAACATCAAATAAATTGACAAACACACATAACCATCCAAGAAAACATCCATCAAAGTGAGAAAATTCCTGTTTTTTCAAGTGAGAAAAATACTGTTTTTTCATTCTCAGTGAGAAAACCATCTCCCTAGGGACTCTATGCCCATATATGGACTCCCGCTGGGACCTCCTGAGGCATCTCTACTTCTATATATGAAAGTTAAACCCCATCACTGTCATCTACCAAAAAGATACAAATAGGCAAATATTCATGAATTTAGGTTAGGTTAGATTAGCTACAGATTTGTTTTATAAACGATTTTAAAGACTTGGAGAATAGGCATATAAATGAAAAATGTGATTAAAAAACTGGAAAAACAAGGAAAATAGTGATGATAAATGTGCTCCCCTGGAAAATATGTTAACTAGGATAATTATGCATAATATGAAGTAAGAATTTTTTTCTTAACATGTCTCCTTATGACCTAGCGTGGTCATACATTTAAACCTTTATTTTGAGACTTCTATTATACAACTAGACCCCGGTTGTATCTGATGTAAATACAACTAATTTACATCAGAATTTGGCCTACTCAAGAGTTAGAAAATTTGTGAGTTACTGCCTGGACGCTGGTCTTCCATTGTAACTCAACCACCGTGCAGATGAACCACCGTGCAACTGAACCACCGTGCAATTGAACCATCGAGCAACTGAACCCCCGTCTAACTGAACCCTCGTGCAACTCAACCACCGTACTTACATTGAGTAAAACACAAGTTAGAATCTTTACATGTTCAACCTTGTTGGAATTGTTTGCTTTTTTAAGTGTCTTTATATAAATTACTGTCAAGATGATTTATAATAATGCTCTGTTTTGTTGTCACAAAAACAAAGAAAATCGAACGTCATAAACTCTTAAATCCAGATTTATTTCTCTTTTTCATGTCTGTTAATGGGGGTTCTCTTCACCCTGTCACTTTCTACGGGTCTAAGCGTTTACCCCCTCCCCCACGGAAAATTTCTCCTCCTCCACCCACGGAAACCCCATCACCTGGAAAATACCCCCTGGCGTAAACTATGGTTTTCAAAATTTAAAAATGCTTCTTTGAGTCGTGTTATTTTTTAGTTTAATTGAGAAGTTATAAGGGAAGTGGAAAAGAGAAATTTATGGGTAAATCTTGCCCTTCCCCCCCCCCCTCCGAGCAAATACTTTCTTTTCATGAAAGATCCTCCAGAAAACCCCCACACAAAAAATTTGCGTATGTTTCCCAATGACAAATACTATCTGTAAGCAATAGACAAATCAAATAACTTACGGCACTTAAACTTCTGCCAAGGGGTTATCTGATTGTTTTGTAGCTAGAAAGAGAGGGAGATACCTCAAAGGGTGCATTTTGATGCCAAAACATCTCAGCTCTCATTGAGCCTTCAAATAAATACAGAATCAGCTCTAAGGGAAAGAAGACAGGAGGATGGACGAACAAATTGTTTGATAATCCCCAGGCATTTCCAGTCTTTTTTTATAAGACGAAAATGACTGGAGACTAACCAACCGCAAGAAGAATTTTTTTTTTTTTTTGGGGGGGGGGGGATTTTCCACGGGTAGGTATTTTCTGGGAGGGAGTATTTTCCGTGAGGTGTTATTTTCCGCGGGGTATTTTCCTTAAGGGATGTTTTTTGCGGGGGGGGGGGGGGGTAAACGGCGGCACTCGCCGTCTACATACTGTAATTTTTTTACCACTTTGCTTATTTTGTTGTTTTCATTTTGTGGGTATTTTCTACGCTCGTAGTTAACCCTGGCGCCGCGCCGATGAGGGAAGACCGGCGGTGACGGGCCCAAAACAGCGAGCCACCGACGCGCCACCGGTAAGATGTCGGCGGCACGCCGCCGGCGCGATCAATGTTGACCGCAAACATTAATGTTTTCATCAGTCTTTCTCAAATCACACCTTAAATTCACAACAGATTCGAGCCTATTCATGAGTTCAAAAATTCACAAGTCGCTGGCTGGAAACTGGTCTTCTTCGTTATTCATCAAGAGAAGTAGAAATCTGGTAGAAAAGAAATGGCTGTGGCGTTTCAGAACCCTTGCATAATACGAATAGTTGAAGTATCTATTAGCTATGTATTCTTAACACAAATAATTATCAAAATTAGTAGTTTTTTCTTCATCGAGCATTACTGCATACAAAACTTCAAATACCGTATCACAAAATTCGTCAGTTATCTGGATAAAAACTTTGAATATAACTTTGAACTTAGAAGCTTAAATTTTTCATAATACCCTTTGCCTATATCTGTTTTGTCACCTTTAAAACAGTTGGAAAGGGCGACTTTGATATTGATTGTTTTTTTGTTTTTTTTGCTCTTTTGGATTCCTAAAAAGCCTTCTTGTATTAAAAACTGGTTTTTAATAACAATTTAAAAAAAATACATTTAAAGTTTTTTTTTTTGGCTTCTTTATAAAATATATGTCATGTAGGCTAAGGCTGAAATGCTGCTTTTTTATTGCTTTTGGTTGCTCTTTTGGATATTATTCATTTTTTCTTTTGGGGATTCATTCCAAATTATAAGCTCATAAATACCTAATATCAGTCAAATTATAAACTGCATCTAAAAGGAGTAAATTTATCAAATTGAAAAATACATGATGAACACTTCACATGAGAACACTTCAATTACAATGAAACAAAAAACACTTGATGGTTTTATTCGGTATGAAGAAAAATGAAGTGCCAGCTATTTTCTTAGGTAAAAAATGAAAAGCTAATCGGTTTTAAATGTAATTAAATGAAATAATATGCAGACTGAAGTAGCTCCAGGAAGGTGTTGAGATTTTCTTCCTAGTTCGTCATTTTTAATCCAAGCAAAATGTTAGGACACTTAGTACCAGTTATTGAGTTTAAGCTTCGATTTCCAAATGCTCACAAAAATTACCAAATTTAAGAAAGTCGCAACAATAAGTCACCTGTGGTCAGAATACTCAAAGACTCCTCCTTGATCCCCACTCAGGCTCAAAACTTCTGCTATGGTCATATCCGTGGAAATCTCCAGAGAGTTTCTTTTTAAAATAGCTTTCATGCGTAGTTAGCGGTATTTAGCCTTTTTTGCTTTTCTTGAAAGCTTTGAAAAACGTGGTATAATATTCCAAATGTTACATTTATTATATTTATGCATATTTTTGGTAATCATTTGTAGGGTGATTGAATTTTTTAAACCATTGTAGATACGTAAGAACGTTGCAACATCTAGTACCATGATGTCATAAGACTGTCAAATACTCCTCCTTGAACCTCTCAAATTGAAAGCTTTTATTATGACCTGGCCTTTTAACGTAATTAATTAAAAAAAACTTTCCACAAAATAAGTTTTTCAACGAAAAGTAAAGAACTCCATTAAACAAAAAATGAGCAAAAATAAAATCAAATAATCTACCAAGCGTGAAACTACCACAAATCAGCATCGATAAATAAATGAAACCCAAAAGGAACAGAAATTACAATAATTAACCGAGTCAAACTCAAAACGAGCAGAAATTAACTTAAGTTGGACGCAAAACCCCTATGGCTTGCCATGGCCAGAACAAAATTTGCACTTTACTGAACAAATATAAATGTTTTTACTTTTATAACTTTAATAAATCAAATAATATTAACATTTTTATTACTAAATATCAGTATATGTATATTAAACTGACAATGCACATTCATTTGTATTTTTCAGTAAAGTGCAAATTTTGTTCAAGTTTCTACACTACAGTTTCTACACAAGTAAAGTGCAAGTTTCTACACTTTCAATTAAAATTTCAATAAATGAGGGCTGGGGGGAGGGGGTTTGTTACCCTCAAAGACCTAATTTCCAAAACTTTCAACTTTTTCAAGTTTCTACGACAAAGATTTCTATAAAAACCTTATATGCCCCCAGGTGGGGGGAGTGTCCTGCTCAAAGGTATAATTTCCTGAGCTTTGAATTGTGTGGAACTAAATGGCTACCTCAAAATCTTTATTGGATGTGCTTGGGAAATGGTGGGCGTGGAAGGGGTTTTAGTTGCTTTCCAATCACTTTCGACTATTAAAAAGGGCACTAGCCATTTCAATTTCCAATCGAATGAGCCCTTTTTGAAGTTTCTACGACAACGCGTTACACATAAATCTTATATGCCCCCTGGGCATAATTTATAACCCTTGCCCTGAGGGCTGTGGGGGGTTGTCATCCTCAAAGACCTAATTTCCAGAACTTAAAATTACGTTGAATAAAACGGCTATCTCAAAGTTTTGACTAGATGTGTTTGGGGAAATGGTGGGCGTGAGAGGCGGGTTAGTTGCCCTCTAATCACTTTTGACTATTAAAAAGGACACTATCCCTTTGAATTTCATATCGAATGAGCCATTTTTAAAGTTTCTACGACAACGTCTTCTATAAAATCCTTATATGCCCCCAGGGCATAACTTAAAACCCTTGCCCTAAGGGCTGTGGGGGACTGTCCTCAAGAACATAATTTCTATCTGGAAATCAACTACGATGAACAAAATTGCCATCTCAAAATTTTGATTGGATGTGTTTCGGTAAATAGTGGGCGTGTAGGGGTGTTAGTCGCCTTCCAATCACTTTCGACTATTAAAAAGGGCAAAAGCCACTCCAATTTTCAATTGAATGAGTGTTTTTCGAAGTTTCTACGACAACTTCTTCGATACGAAGTGCCCTGCTCTAAAGGAAAAAATTAATAAATAATACATTGTGCCAACATCGTTCTTATATGCCCCCAGGGCATAACTTAAGACCCTTACCCTGAGGGTTGTGGGGGAGTGTCCTCCTCTTTCCTTAGTCCCCGTTTCTTGTCTCGTTCTCGAGTGTACCCGTTCTTTACTTAGGCAGCGCGATCGCACTGCCTATGATTTATACAACAACTTTCTATATAAACTTTATATGCCCCCAGGGCATAACTGACAACCCTTGCACTGAGGGCTCTGAGGGGGTTTATCATCCCAAAAGACCTAATTTACAGAACGCTCAACTACGTTGAACAAAATACATATCTCAAAATTTTGATTGGATGTGTCTGGGGGAATGATGGGCGTGAGAGGGGCGTTAGTCGCTATCAAATCATTTTCAACTATTAAAAAAGGCACTAGCTCTTTCAATTTCCAACTGAATGAGCCATTTTGAAGTTTCTACGACAACGCTTTCAATAAAAACTTTATATGCCCCAGTGCATGACTTATAACCCTTGCACTGAGGACTCTGAGGGGGTTATCATCCTAAAAGGCCTAATTTCCAGAACTTTTAACTACGTTGAACAAAATGGAAATCTCAAAATTTTAATTCAATGTGTTTGGGAAAATGGTAGGCGTGAGAGGGGCGTTAGTCGCTATCAAATCACTTTCAACTATTAAAAAAGGCACTAGCTCTTTCAATTTCCAACTGAATGAGCCATTTTGAAGTTTCTACGACAACGCTTTCAATAAAAACTTTATATGCCCCCAGGGCATAACTTACAACCCTTGCCCTTAGGGCTGTGGGGGGAGGGGTTGTCATCCTTAAAGACCCAATTTTCAAAACGTTCAACTACGTTGAATAAAATGGCTACCTAAAAATTATGATTGGATGTGTTTGGGGAAAAGGTGAGCGTGAGAGGGGGGTTAGTTGCTCTCAAATAACTTTCGACTATTAAAAGAGTACTAGCCCTTTGAATTTCCAATCGAATGAGCCCTTTTTCAAGTTTCTACGACAAAGATTTCAATAAAAAACCTTATATACGCCCAGGGCATAACTTATAATCCTTGCCCTGAGGGTTGTGGGGGAGTGTCCTCCTCAAAAATATATTTTCTATCTGGAAATCAACTACGCTGAACAAAATGGCTAACTCAAATTTTTATTGGATGTGTTTGGGGGAATGATGGGCGTGGGGAGGGGGGGATAGTTGCCCTCCAATCACTTTCGACTATGAAAAAGGGCAATAGCCCTTTGAATTTCCAATCAAATTAGCTTTTTTCGAAGTTTCTACGACAACACCTTCTTTAAAAACCTTATATGCCCCCAGGGCATAACTTAAAACCCTTTCCCTGAGGGCTCTGCGGGAGTGTCCTCCTCAAAAACATATTTTATATCTGGAAATCCACTACGACAAAATGGCTATCTCAAAATTTTGATTGGATGTGTTTGGGGAAATGATGGGCGTATGGGGGGCTAGTTGCCCTCTGACCCTTTCGACTATTAAAAAGGGTACTAGCACTTCGAATTTCCAATTGAATGAGCCTGTTTTGAAGTTTCTACGACAACGCCTTCTACAAAAACCTTATATGCCCCCAGGGCATAACTTAAAACCCTTGCCCTGAGGGTTGTGGGGGAGTGTTCTCCTCAAAAACATATTTTATATCTGGAAATCAACTATGCTGAACAAAATGGCTATCTCAAATTTTGATTGGATGTGTTTGGGGGAATGATGGGCGTGGGGGAGGGCTAGTTGCCCTCCAATCACTTTCGACTATTAAAAAGGGCACTAGAACTCTCAAATTCCAATCGAATGAGCCCCTTTTGAAGTTTCTACGACGACCCCTTCCATATGAAGTGCCCTGCTCTAAATGAAAAAATAATAAATAGTACATTGTGCCAACATCGTTCTTATATGCCCTCAGGGCATAAATTAAAACCCTTGCCCCGAGGGTTGTGGGGGAGTGTCCTCCTAAAAACATATTTTCTATCTGGAAATCAACTACGCTGAACAAAATGGCTATATCAAAATTTTGATTGGATGTGTTTGGGGGAATGATGGGCGTGGGGGGGGGGGGGGGGCTAGTTGCCCTCCAATCACTTTCGACTATTAAAAAGGGCACTAGCCACTCCAATTTCCAATCAAATGAGCCCTTTTCGAAGTTTCTACGACAACTCCTTCGATACGAAGTACCCAGGTATGGAGAGAAAAAAAAAACACATTGGCCCACATCTTTATTTACTTAGGCAGCGCTAGCACGCTGCCTATGACTTGGGCACTGGACCAAGGTACACCAAATATCGCATTCGTCATACCAATTCGTTTCAGAGTTGAATCTGCCTGGTACTTATGAATGCATGTTTTCAAAGTAAACCCGTTTCATCAATAAGAAAAAAAACGGGTTGGACGCATATGTATCTTTCCCTTTGGACGATAAAACTACACAAGTGCTGTATCAAGTATAACTCACGAAAATCTTGTTAATTTTTGTCAACTTTTCAACTTTTTGGCATCCTTGCATTCAATAAAAAAAAAATCAAGATACTATCACTTAAATATAATAACTCCCTATGCCCACCCCCTCTGGATACCATCTTGATAGGATACCCTCTCTGCTTTAAATAAAATAAAAATAATTAACTTATTGGCATCCCTGCTTTTAAAAAAAAATCGAAGTATTATCATTTAAATATGATAGCTCACTACCCGCCCCCCCCCTCTTTGGATACCACCTTGATAGGATGCCGTCTCTACTTTAAATTAAAAAAAAAACTTCTTGCCATCCCTGCTTTCAATAAAAAGATTTCGAGATGTTATCATTTAAATGTAATACGTCCCTACTACCCCCCCCCCCCTCTGGATGCCACCTTGATAGGACACCGTCTCAGCTTTACATTAGAAAAATAATTTACTTAATAATTAACTAGGTCACTATATGGTTCAAACAAACACGCAAAATAACGTTAAACAGCTTAGTGTTCCTTGAAAAAAAAATTGAGGGTATGAGTAAAAGGGTACAAAGACAACAACAAAAATGTCGAAATTATTCAGATATAACTCCAATTATTGGAACACTGAGGCATAGATTCGCCATGGCATTCAATAAGATCCAAAGAATCTAACTAAAAGGGAGCACACGCAAAAGCCAAATTAGGCCAGTAGCCTATGAGAAATCGCAAAATACCTAAGACAATGAACAAGTCCCAATGAACTGGGTCTATCAAAATATTTCAATGGTTTCCAGGTAATTTGATATCATTTCTTCTGTCTCCACTTTAAATGACAAAAATAATTATCTTTTTGGCATCCCTGCTTTCAATAGAAAGCAATGAGGTATTATCATTTAAAAATGATAGCCTCCTATCCCCCCCCCCCTGTAGGCAATAATTTACAATTTATTTATGAATCATATTTTTGGGGTAACTTCCGTTTCAATCTTTAATTCCCCAACCTTGTACATAGCTTAGTCTACAGCTAAATTTTGTCTCAATAGAAGGGTTTAACATATTACATATAGGTTTACATATAACATATAAGTTATATATGTTAACATATAAGTTTTTTTTATCAAGAAAAGGGAGCATGTTTGATCCTATAAATAAAAAAAAGCATGCAGCATTAAGGTCAAACCTTAGGGAAATTTCAAGAAGAATGCCAAACATAATCAAAAAGCATTTATTCCTTTATTGGTTGTGAAAAGGAAATACCAGGAATATTTACAATGGCTGAAGGTATCAGCCGTCACATTGTTTGGAAAATATTTAGGAGCATCTTCAACTAAATCAAGAGGTACAATGTGCATCCAGTTTTTGAAAGACGTTGTATCTGCAATGTGTCGAGAACAGCTAAGGGTATGAGCGTGAGGACATGAAGTTAATACTTTCAGGGCAAGTTGAAGGAATGTTGAAAAAAAGGCTGGAGTGCAACCAGTCCCCCTCCCATCTCCTTTTTAGTTGCAATCTCCTCAAGGACATCTGATCAAAATTTGTTATCTAGATTCACAAAGGTCAAATATTTTCAACACATATGTTTATTACTTAACGTCCAAAAGTTCTGATACATCTGAAAAACAGAGCAATAAATCAGCTTTAATGGTTTGTTACATCAGATCTTCTTTTTCTTTTGCAAAAATAAAACAAAGCTGGGTTGGTAGGAAAATCTTTCCCCTCAGCTTTCATACTATCAAACATCCAGAAGGGATTTGGAAGGTATATCCCCTTTCAGTCTAGATAATTTTGGTAATGAAGATCTGTGCTCTTAAATACAGATCAACCAAATGTTTTTTAGCCCATGAAGCTGGTGGCAAATTGCCGTGCTCATTAGAGGCTCTAACTCCAACCCCATCCCTACCTGCAGTGCCATCCTCTCACCCAATGCTTTCAGTAAGCCCTGTCATTTTGCAGCCACTGTGAAATAGGATAGTCACACCTGAATAAGTACAACCACATCCCAACACCACCAAGAAAATAAAAATGCTTCAAGAAAGAAAGGAGGGCAGAACAAAAGTGCTCACTGATACATCAGTGAAAGCCAAGATTGAAGCTGCCTTTGCTACAAGGAAGGCAAAGAAGAGGTGGAAAAGAAAAAATTGAAGCAACAAAAGCAAGAAAAACAAAGAAGCAGGCTGTGAAGAGATTTGGTAAGAAGACAGCACTGAGGTTAAAATGAAATTGGAAAGGTTCAGACAGTGACTGTTGATATCAACTCAGACACTTCTCTTGGGTAAGATAGTGAAAAGGAATGTGAACTTAGTTTTGATTTGGGTTGCAGATGGCAACTTGTAAAACACATCTATGACGGCCATTAGGGAGAAGGTTGAACCTACTGCAGAGGTCAGTGTTACGACTATGAGTGGTGGGAGAGATAATGTGTGAAAGTGGCTGGAACAGCCAGATCATATCTACTACATGAAAGAGAATTTAGAGTAAAAAACACAGCACTTGGACAGTGTGTGATCTTGGACAAATGTTTTGACTATAATGTATCTTCTCTAAACAAGGACGGCAGGTTCTTAATCTTGGACCTGATGCAGATAGTTGGTATTGGCTGACTACAATCTTTTTCACAAAACATGTCATTGATTGAATCTGTCCATGATTGAGGTACTTTAATTTTAAGATCCTTTGTTCAAGATTGGGCAGAAGCCTATTTTCCAAGATTAGAGTCGAGCTAAAAATTTGCAATTACAATTAGACCTCTACTATAACCTGTCTGTGCATTCAAAATAGTTACCATTGCATGGGTGAAATATTCAAACTAATGAAATACTTATTAAGAAACTTTAGACAGATTTAGTACAGAAAAATTAATTTTCCAGGTGGTATAATAGATATAAGTATTGAGATGGTGATTAGGGAGATCTGCATTTGAAGTTTCCTTCCCATTGATTTCTGTCAATGTCTGAAATAGATCCCCGTCCAATAATTAGACATCTCCTAGTAATTACAACTCCAGTGGTTTTATGACGAGGAATGAAACACATTAATTGTCCTTGATGTTAAATTCAGCACCGTTTCAAGTAACGCATCTATGTCACGGAATCAAAAACTCAGTATTTATAAACACCTGCCTAAGGCAGGGAATTAAGAAATATTGTTTCTCTACTATACCAAGGTGTCTTGAAATAGAGAGGTTCTTAGATCCCAAGTTCCTACATGGGATTCAATCTGGTTTGCTCAAAAGACAATTGTCTATTCAATGGATGTGCTACAAGAACTAGTGCTGAATAAAAACTCACACTGGGAGCACAGGGAATTCATGCAAATTATTTGTATGCGCACTTAATTGTTTAATTTTGAAGACCATACTTGATTTCTAAGCGTTAAAAACGAATTCCTTAACCACATGAGAAAAGAAAAGGTCAAACATTGCAGTTGACGCAATGAAGAATTGGCTCAAATTAATTCAAAGTCAGCGGAACACCACCACTTCGGCGGTAGTTGACCAGGCCTCTCGTCAGCGGTGTTCGAGCATTAGGCATTCGGTGTTCGAGCCCCCTGTGAGCATAAGGAATTCATGCACATTATTTGTGTGCACGAAAATCGTACTTGATTTCTAAGCAGGAAAATCGAAATCCTTAACCACACGAGAAAAGAAAAGCTCCAACATTGCGGTTGACGCAATAAAGAATTGGCTCAAATTAATTCAAAGTCAGCAGAACGCCGCCGCCAGCTTGGCGGCGGGTGCGTTACGACACTTCAGCGGCAGTTGACCGAGCCTCTCGTCGGCGGTATTCGATGCATGCGCCGGTGCGGCACCAAGGTCGATATCCAACATTGGAGGTGCCGATCAGATCAGGTAAGCCCCGCCCCCAACATTCAGCTTATAGGCGCCCATGTCTTTGGTTTCATTCAACATCATCCTCCGCATACCCTGTAAGCTTTACCTTATTACCCTTAAATGATTCTGAGAAATTACATATGCATCCTTTTGAACATCTCAATGCACATAGCATCATTTGATTTAGTTCAACATCCCCTGAGAGTTTCAACTAAATAACCTTGGCCATTCCCAAGATATTCGATATGTACCCTTTTGACAACCTGGATGCCCATAGTTTCTTATGATTTAGTTCAACACACCCCCAGCATGACTAAATAAATTTTCCACTTAATGCCTAATACAAATTTCAACTTAATACCATCAGCTGTTCCTGGGATATTGCACAGATGCCCTTTCAGCAATCTAGATACACTTACTCTCTACGCCCTTCACCCTATTAATTTTTACACCCTTTCAACTTTCCCTGAAAGTTTCAGCTTAATACCCTATACTGTCTCTCAGATAATATTTCATCTATGCCATTTTGACAACCTGGATTCACTTAAACTCTTTTGATTCAGTTCAGTGATGGTAGTGGTAGTAGCAATAGGATTGAAAGAAGCAGCAGCTGTATCAGCAAAAGTAGTAGTCACAGCCATATTTGCTATTACAGCAGTAGCACACTAAAGAACTTATGTAAGATTTTCTCTTTGCGACAAGATTCAATAGCCAAAATAGTCCTTAGATTTAATTCAATTTAAGCAGAGATATATATCAGCAACTGCAGAGAAAATATAAGCCAGATCCTTAGGTGACAGTAGATGAACAACTTCTTGTTTTTCGCTTCTGCATATGTAAATATGGTTGATATGGGTAAATATATGGACATGTGTAGATATGGTAAATATTACCAATAGCCATAGGTAAATATGGCTTCTGCAAATGTGCATACCATGCAAAATGGCAAATTATGGGTCGAAGCTGATCATACTTTGCGATGTTTCTACCAAAAACATGTATAATGCTCAACCATACACCAGAAAATCCAAATCATGTTGAGATGCGCCCTTTGATAACTTTATTGCAAAGAAGAGTACTACCCCTTAGATGAAAGAACGCTGAACGGCACAATGGTTCATTGGTTTAGTAGCGTGTATCATCTTCTTAATCTGCCTCATCAACATACTATGTTGGGAACAAATAAGAGATCCCTTCAGAACATTTGCAGCAAAAGAACACCATGAAGGAGCATCCATGTTCAGCTTTGGTAGAGAGAAGACCATGGTTTTGTATTTTTTCAAACAGCAATAAGCTGGGGCTTCTTCTCTTGACCATGTATGAGGGTGTCAGTCACTAAGTCTGGGAAGCTAGAAATGGTTACAACATACAATCAAAAAAATTGACATTGATACTTTCAATGCAATCAGCAGTTCCTTAATTACAGATGCACAACTTGTAGATGGCTAATACAAATCTTTATGAAATTTTAAATCCTGTTACAACCAATGCATTTGTCAATTATTGGCACAACAGAAACAGACAGAAAGAAAAAAAAACAGGTGGTAATTTCAGATAATACTGTGCACAAAACTGGTTACAGCTTATCTATAACATTGTCTGACTTGTCTACATTTACCCCAGGCAGTCCATAAATTTACTGGGCAGGTGATTGATCTGACTTCTGAGCTGCAGGCATTGACTGCTCAATTAGCTATATTTAGAGTGTGCAGGACACATTCCTAACAACTAAGGGTAGTAGACTCACCAAGACTGCAGGCATTACGAGCGTTCACTTTACCCCACCCACATACCAGATATTTATATCATGTTTCATGACTAACGTTATTTTGTATTATTTGTGCATATGTATCTGAAGTAAAACAATAATCTTTCATTTATTACAAAAAAGATTCTACCAGTTACACTTTTCAACTTATTTCCAGTCAATTTTAACAACAGCACACATTTACAATTTTTTGTAATGACATTACTATTCTAGGGTTAACCAAATATGTATGAACAATCAGTATCATAAGTATCTATAACATTGTCTGACTTGTCTACATTTACCCCAGGCAGTCCATAAATTTACTGGGCAGGTGATTGATCTGACTTCTGAGCTGCAGGCATTAACTGCTCAATTAGCTATATTTATAGTGTGCAGGACACATTCCTAACAACTAAGGGTAGTAGACTCACCAAGACTGCAGGCATTACGAGCGTTCACTTTACCCCACCCACATGTCAGATATTTATATCATGTTTCATGACTAACGTTATTTTGTATTATTTGTGCATATGTATCTGAAGTAAAACAATAATCTTTCATTTATTACAAAAAAGATTCTACCAGTTACACTTTTCAACTTATTTCCAGTCAATTTTAACAACAGCACACATTTACAATTTTTTGTAATGACATTACTATTCTAGGGTTAACCAAATATGTATGAACAATCAGTAATCATAAGTAAAACCAGCCTACAATGCTTGGCTTTTAAACAGTTTCTAGATGAGTGAGTTTTTGAAATAGAAAACAAAAAAATATAGAATTAAGTGTCTAAATCATGGACAGACTGAATCTTCTGGTTTTCTCATGTTTGCCTATTATTTGCTGTTTGGAACCCATGTAGTAGAATGGCGGCAAATACTTTGGCTGTAATATTCCTGAACATATTACAGCCAAAGTCCTGAATATCTTACAATACAAGGTTACAAGCAATTTACTAAACTGAGACGTCAGAATCATCCGTTAGGTAAGAAAGATGGCGGCGTAGCGTGTTTCGTACGTGAGCAGATGACGCCGCGACTTCTGCAGATTCCCCATGTTGATGACAATGATGAAATGATTTTGATTATGATTCGACCGAAAAAGCTTCCGAGATCTGCAACTGGGATTGTTATTGTAGTGTTTTATTTCTCACCTAGTATGGCATCTTTCCAAAAAATGGTCTTTGCTGAAAAGTTAGATTTGTGTTTTGATTTTATTACTTCTAAGTACCCGAATGTTGGAATTTGCGTTACTGGTGATAACAACGATCTAAGAATTGAAAGTTTCCTCAGAAGTCAAGGACTCAAGCAAATAGTAAAGTTTCCGACTACTAAGGTAATACTAAACTCGACGTAATTTGCACAAATTCGTCACAACATTATAAAGAACCTCAAGACCTACCTCCCCTTGGTGGTAGCTACCACTACATGATAAAGTGGGCTCTGCTGCCTTCATATAAAGTAAAATATGTCATCGAGAAAATTTCCTACCGACCTCTTTCGGACAGAGGTCTCTTAGAATTTGGAAATTGGATTACATCCGAGTCCTGGGATGAGGTAGCAATTTTAGAGTCCTCCGATGAAAAAGCTAAATTTTTACGATAAATTAAGATAAATTAAGAAACAAACATGAAGAATGCTTTCCTGAGAAAACGTTCAAGCGGTGTAACACAGATCGCCCTTACATAACCCAAGAAATTACAGATTTGATTCAGTATAAAATTCAACTAAGAATAGAAGGGAAAATAGGAAATGCTAATATGCTCTGCAACAAAGTACGTAAGATGACAAGAAAAGCTGCGGTTGAGTATTACCACAAAAAAAATTTGAAAACCTTTTTGAATCGAAGCCTAGCATGTGGTATAAGGAAATAAAAGAATTTGTGGGAAATCCCCTAGTGGTATTGATTTTTGTTCAGATTCTAATGATGAAACAGTTGCTAACCAGTTAAATGGTCATTTGGCCAGAATAATCCAGTCTTTGCCGTGTCTTGATGTAAATAAAACGAACCAAGAGTAGAAAATTCCACATGATGGCGTACCTTCATATACTATTTCTGAGGATCAAGTTTTTAGTAAAATAAAGAAACTTAAACGAATTAGTATAACTCCCATGGATATTCCGATTGAATTTATAAAAACATTTCCTGAAAAATTGACTAAGCCACTAACACAAATTTTTAATTGCATTTCAACTTCTTCAGTTTACCCACAGATCTGGAAAACGGGGTGTGTTACTCCAATCCTTAAAAGAGATACTGAACTTAATTTCGATGGTGTGAGGCCAATCAATTTGACCCCCTTGTTCAGCAAAATATATGAAAGTTTTGTAGCAAATTGGCTAAAAGCTGAAGTTGAACCCCTCCTTGATCCTCATCAGTGTGGTAACAGAAAGAATACATCAGCATCCCATTATCTAGTCAGTCTTTTACATTTTATTTTTAAGCATGTTGATGAGCATAGTAAATGGCTAAACTTAATAACAATTGATTTTAAAAAGGGTTCGATTTGATTGATCATAACATTTTAATTTCTAATTTTTTTTATTGATTTTAGAGTGAATTCTGCTGTTGTGAAATAGCAGGGTTGCAGTGCCATTTGAGAAACTTCAGCCGGTACGCTGTACCCATCAGCGTTTAGCGAAAAGTTTTATATCTAGTTTTGTAAATATGTACAACGAAAATCAGGAGGATTGATTAGTGTTTTTTTTTTTTTTTTTTTTTTTTTTTTTTTTTTTTTTTTTTTTTTTTTTTTTTTTGGTAAATATTCAATTTTTAATATGACTATAATGCGACTATGCTTGCATAATGTGACTAATGCTTTTTAATGTGACTATACCAAAGAAATCTGGCAGTGCCATGAAGATTTTGGTGAAAATAAGAGTTAATCTATCTATCTATCTACCTATCTAATATCAATGAGGTTTATATCTGTCTATAATTATCAAACTCTGTCTTTTCACATTTTTTGTAAACAGGGAGTATGACTGAAATTTCAAGTCCTTTGGGAAATTCTTGGTTTTCCATATTTCTGTAAATGAGCCTTTGTAAATTTCAGGCAAAATACTGTCCTCACCAGGAGACTTGCGTTGTCTTAGATTTTGGATGGCTTAGATAATTTTTTCAAGATCTGGAGGAGATGTGTTTATATGATACAACTCTTTCAAGGCCAAGGGTGGCATGTTTTCTACTTCTACAGTTGCATTTATGTTGGAGTTTAGAAGTTTGCAAAAGTGCATTTTCCTTTGCTCAGCCTTTTGGCACAATCATTTATAGTGGTCCATGGTATGAAGCAGCTGTTTGGACTAAAACAATAGAAATCAGTATTCATAAAATACTCCTAAAGAATAACAATGCCCTCTTAGTGTCTTACAAAATAGCATACGACGTCACTAAGGGCAAAAATCTTCATACTATAGCCAAGAAATGATTTTGCCAGCAGCTGTAGATTTAGTAAGTATTATGTGGCAAGAAAGCTGCAAAAAAGCACCCATGTCAAACAGTACAATCAGTTGGTGAGTTGAAAACATGGCAGATGATATAAGTGACCAACTGCTTTCAAATTAAAAGGTAAAGAGTTTATACTTCAGTTGGGCAAAGCAGCTGACAATAACAAAAATACACATTTGATTTCCTATGTCAGATTTATTAATGAAGGCTGATATGTTGAGGACATTTTATTTTGCAAAGAAATCAAAGGAGGGACAACAAGCCCAGATCTGTTTGAAATTGTTGAGGATTTTATAAAATGTAATAGCATTGACTGGGAAGATGGGTTGGAGTACACATTGAGGGAGGCACCTCAATTGTACGTCAGTACAAGGAATTCCATCATGACAAAAGCAACCAATGCCATTTGGATGCATTGTATTATTCATGGGGAACTGCAGAACACCTCAGTAAGGACCTGCATCAAATAGTGAAGAATGTTATTAAAACCTCAGTAAGGACCTGCACCAAATAGTGAAGACTGTTATTAACACCTCAGTAAGGACCTGCACCAAATAGTGAAGACTGTTATTAACACCTCAGTAAGGACCTGCACCAAATAGTGAAGACTGTTGTTAACACCTCAGTAAGGACCTGCACCAAATAGTGAAGACTGTTATTAACACCTCAGTAAGGACCTGCACCAAATAGTGAAGAATGTTATTGGTTTAATCATCTTTGTCAAAACCACTTCCAAAAAAGCAAGACTTTTTGAACAAATGTGTTATGACATAGGATTGGAACATTTACATGCATTACTCTATAGTAGGGTGTTGTTTTATAGTTTTATAGGCTGTTCAAGTTGAAGCAAAAATCTATGCTTACCTAAATGAAGAAAAACATACCAGTGCTGAGTTTCATTAATAAGGGTTTTCTTTCAATGCTAGCCTTGCTTACTGGGTTGTTTGAAAAGTTGAACATACTCAACAAATCATTGCAAGGAAACAACACAAAAATCTTCAAGTTGTTCAACAAAGTGGAAGGTTTCAAAAAGAAAAGTGTGGAAAAGCTACATAACTAAAGGTGATTTCACAAGATTTTCTACCCTAAAAAATTTCTTGAAGATAATGATTAAAAGTAGGAGGACCATATTTTTGGAGTGTTTTTCCAATACTTATCAAAATTGAAAATCTATTTTGATGAATATCTGTCGGCCCCCAACACTAATCCATTCAAACAGGTGTTAAAACATTCAACGTTGAAGTGCCCCAGAAAATAAATGGTGAAGAGAGAGTGAGTAACTGACAGGTATCTGAACAGATACTGCTCTGAAATTATCCTTCAAGACACAAACATTAGCCTACTTGAGTTTTGATACAAAAAGCAACATCTATAGATTTCCAGAAAAGCATTATAAGCATTAATTCTATTAGCAACATCCTACCTTTGTGATTCTCAAATTTAGAAGTTAAAAAAATGGTTGGTGCTCCAGACTTCAAATCCTAAAGTCAGGAGTTCAAATCCTGGTGTTGCTGATTCTTTGGTTTGGGGTGAGGGTCAATGGTGTAACCCTGTAAGCTCAGCCAGTCAACTCAGCTCTAAATGGGCACCTGGAGAAATCTGGGGAAAAACATACGAAGCATCACATGATTTGCCCCAAACCCTGCATTGCACTCCCAGCCAAAGCCAGTTTAGCCCCTCCTCATTAAATCCATGACAGGCCATTGGTCAGCATGCCAAAAAGTTTTTAAAGTTAAGTTTAGGAATCTGTATTAAAAATAATTTTTATTTTAAACCATAGTTATTCCTAAGATATTTATAAAATACATGCATTAAACTTTTCTACAGCATACCTAATTCATTTTTTACCTTTTCTACAAAATGTACTTTGTTTTATTTATGATAGGTAACTTTGAGTGTTTATATTTTAATGGTTTAATTTGGCGTAAACTAGGGTTTTGTGCATGTATTGCCAAACCAATTAACAAATAGACCAAGAAACTCTAGAATCAGTTCAGAGCTGTGCAACTAAATGCACAACAGGTCTCTATGATATCCCTTACCCCTCCCAGCTTGAAAAATTGAATTTTCCAACACTGGCTTATTGCAGAAAGAGAAAGGATATGATTATGACATTTAAGCTGTTTAGCCATGAAAAACTTATCCCAAAGATCAAACAATTCTTCAACCAAATAATTCTTTAAGAACAAAAAGACATGATCAAAACTTTCCAAGAAGTGTGCCAACTCAAGGTTGCATAGCAAATTCTTTTCTAATTGGGTGGTGTGTTTATGGAACTTGTTAGACCAGGATAGATTCTCCTTTGTCAGTATTGAGTCATTCAAATCATCAGGTGACAAGGAATTATGCAACAAGCCCTGGTGAATAGTTTAGGACTCGCATGATCAGTCAGCACATTATCTTTACTGGCCAGTGGTTACAGGATCATCCTATCACCAGTATGTGCGATTTAAGGTAAGTTTGTTTATAAATATCTTGTGTACCTAAAAATACTGTCATAATAACTAAACATAAATAATTGAGAGTCAGGGCTGGAAAAAAAGGGCAATTGGAACAATTGAATCCCGCATTTGAAAGGGCCCCGCACTGCCATCAAATTGAACAATTCATTTTTTAAATTGTGAAATGTTCTTAACAATTCCAGTAAGCATTGCTTCTGGAAAGAGATCATTTTCCAGGCTAAAACCAATTACATCAACAATAAATCAGGATAGACAAAATAGTTCAGCAATCATGTTGACTGAAAGTGAAGACACAAACAAAATAGATTTTAAAACCGTTTTAGAAGCATTTTCAGAACAAATATTAACCCTCTCTGATAATTCCCTCTGTCAAACAATCTCATAACCAACTCGTTAAAGGGAAGGTCAAGTCTCTAACATTCTTTATCTGGTTATACTCAGTAACCCCGACCTTCTTATTAAGAATGTAATAACCACACCTGTTAGTAATAGCAACCATGTAGTAATTATTTCAGAGCTATGTCTGCCTACCAAACAACCTTCCTCTAAGCAACAAAAATATGTAAACTACAAAATAGTCTCTGACAAACTTGCCAAAGCCAACTGGAAAACGCTTATTACTGATGATACTGAAGAGAGTTGGTCAAATGTGAAAACGGAAATTCTAAATGTTGAAAAGTCATGCACCAGAATTTTTCAGGTAAAACAGGCAAAATGTTTACCTTTTTTAACTACTAAAGTAAGCAAGCTAATCAAAAGAAAACACAGAACATGGAATCGCTATAGAAAAAATAAGACCACAGAAAATAATCTGGTCTTTAAATCCTTTCGTAATCAAACAACAAACCAAATGAAGGACTTGAAGAGAAAGCTTGAGGAAAAACTGGCAGAGGAAGTTAAGGATAACCCTAAATCTTTCTGGCGTTATGCCACTCAAAAATGTAGCAGCAGACGCACAATCCCAGATATCCAGCACGATAGTAAATCAGTTGCTGATCCTGAACTGAAAATTGAAATTTTCAACCAATATTTCTCTTCTGTTTTTTTCGTCCAACTCCAGTATTGTATATCCTACACTTCCTTTACATGATGTATCACATAATATGGAACCAATTCTGATTACATATATTTTGGTTCTAAAGGAACTCACATCCCTTAAACTGAATAGATCTGCTGGCCCAGACGGCATTCACCCACGTATCCTACATGAATGTCGTTCAGTTTTGTGTCAACCTCTTTCCCTGCAGTTCAAATTAACATTAAGTCTTTCTAGACACCTCAGGACTGGAAAACTGCACATATCATTCCTATTTTAAAAAAGGTAGAAAGGACCTTGCTGAAAATTATTGACACATCAGCATGACATCAGCAGTTGTTAAGGTTCTTGAAAGAATAATCAATTCTGCAGTTGCTAAACACCTTGAAGCAAACAATATTTTACACAGTTCACAACATGGCTTTCGTTCAGGAAGATCTGTTGACACCAATCTCCTTGAATCATAAGATCACATCACCAAGTTGCTTGATATTGGGGTGCCTGCTGACACGATTCTGCTTGACTTTTCTAAAGTTTTTGACAAAGTGTGTCACAATCGACTTGCAATTAAATTACGCCCAGTAAAGCTTGAAGAGAAATCGCTGCTCTGGATCCTTGATTTTCTTTATTTGCGTAATCAATGTATTCAGTTATTTGACAGGTAATCGTATTCTTTCTTCCTTGACGCGTGTTCTGAGTGGAGTTCCTCAGGGAAGTGTCTTGGGTCCTACACTATTTAATATCTTCATCAATGATGCTCCTTCCATTATCAGCAGTAAACCAACTCTTTATGCAGATGACCTGAAGCTTCATGGACCAGCTTTGTCCTGTGAAGATCATGCCCTGCTACAAAATAATCTTCAACTGCTGGGTCAATGGGCTGAGGCCTGGCTTCTTGAATTCAATGTTGCCAAGTGCCATATCATTCACTTTGGCAAACTGAATCCATGCCGCTCTTATTTTTCTTAGGCCACCCACTCTCCTCTGTAAATAATGAGCAAGATCTCAAGATCTTTGTGTCACTATTGACAATGAACTAAAATTTAGCACTCATGCTAAGACTCTGCTGCTGGGGCTAGTTTGCTCTTGGGACTGATTAAGTATACTATTTCCTCTCCTTGTCATAAAGTCATCAGTCTTCTTTATAAGGGACTTGTGCTTCCTAAGTTTGAAGTTGGAATGTCTCCTGCCCCTCCATATTTTAAAAAAGAAATAAAAGTTCTTGAAGATGTGCAGAGACATACTACTAAAATGATATCTGGCATGCAAGAGCTTTCCTACCCTGTAAGACTATCAAAGCTGAATCTCCCTACATTTGTTTACAGGAGAAATAGAGGGAATGCCATTTTAGCTTTTAAGTTATTGAGGGCTAATATTCTCCCAGCATTATTCCCTACTGTTGGTACCAATTCAAGAACTAGAGGTGATACTTTTCAAGCAGTCTACAATTTCTAATTTCCGTACTCGATTCTTCTAAGCACGTATTGTTAGTAATTGGAACAAACTATCTAATGAAACAATTACTGCTGAATCCGTTGATGTTTTTAAACAAAGGCTAGATGCTGAGTGGTCCTCCAGATGGTGTAAACTCAATTGGGATGCTACTGAAGATGGAACAGCACCTGGTCACCAGTGAACCTTGCATACAACTAGTCAGTATTCCGGAGCTCTACAAGGAGAAATCCTTAGATTGCTCCTAGCTACAATTAAATTTAATTTAAGGTAATATGTAAATTAATGAGCTCATATTCAGTGATGTAAATTTCACAAGGCATTTTCAGCAGTTTCATAATATCTAGGGGACACAAACGTAAATTAATGTTAGCAAAAAATTAGTACAAAAAAGAATAGAAGAGGACAACGCTTTAAGCTCAAAATGTACAACCTAGACCATCAAAAGTGACACAATCAATCCAAGCAACTAAGGCAAAAGGCACTAAAAAATATGTCTGAAGCAATGATAAACAAAAATAAAGATCAAAGAGATGTAGTTAAAATATTAGCAAAACTGACAATTAGAACAAGTCCAAAACAAGATTAAAGAATATAGAAATATGCTGTTAAAAGATAAGTGGCAGCAAGAATCACAACAGTTCAAATGAAAGTGAAGAACAAAAAAAAAATATGCAGTTACAAGACATAAGACAATGAAGATCAGGACAAATCAAAATGAAAATGATGAACAGAGAAATGTGTGGTTAGAACGTTAGAGGATATGACCATGAGAACAAAGAAATATATTTCTTTAATTAAATAACGTTAGAAGATAATCAGCAGCAAGAATAACAAGCAACAACAGGAATCAGAACTTGCCAAAGATGAAAGTTAGGATCAAAGAATTGTAGGGCTAGCAGATACACTAAAGCAAGTATCAAGAGTGTCAAAAATGATGGTGACAAACAAAGAACTGTGCTACCAAAGGACAGCAAGAATCAGAACAAGTCAAAAATGGAAGTGCAGAAAAAAAGGTGCTTGTGTACATAATGGTACACACTCAAGAACAAACCAGTTTTATCTGTCTTTATTAAGAGACACTTAGCTTATTCTCAGTGGAAAACAACAGATGGGTGACAGAAAACATTGGACTTCTATAATTTGGGCTATATAGTTATACATTAGGGGGGAGTGAGGGTAAAGTATTTGGACAGCATGAAGTTATAAAACAATTCTTACTCTATAATATGCAAAATAATTGTAGCTAACACATTTTGCATGCAGACCCACTATACCTTACCTCCCCCCCCCCCCCTAATGTGCAAATATATAGCCAAGTTTTTTTTAAAGCATCATATTCATTACATTTTGGTATATTTCATTAGGATTGACCTAACTTAACTTCTCAAGTGTGCACTATTATGTACACAAGTACCATAAAAATATTATGTTTGAAGAACAGCACCATCACAATCTTTGGTGCCAGCTAACTGTGGTATAAATCCCAGTAAAAGCCTACAAAGATACTGTACACTATGCAAGTGTTATTTACAAGTCATTAGGACCCTTCAACTCTGTATGTATAAAAATAAAATAGTTTTAAAATGGAATCAATTTTGACAAAAAAAAAACTTTATTTTGTGTACAAGCTGCCGGGTTGCAGTGGTAGCTAGCAGCCTAGTAAGAGATGATCATGCCCAATCTTAAGAAATATAATAAACCATAACTACTAAAAATAGAGTCAGATCAAAGCAAAAACAAACAGGAAAACAGGAAAAGGCCTATGGCTTTTTCTTAATTGTAATAGTAAGAGATGACCTGGCTACAACCTACAAATATGACATCATTGATCAATCTTTAACATGAAATTATAATATTATTTTAGTTACTATGGGCTGAAAGTTTGTTCTTTACTGTAATTGTTGTACACATCAAATATAGTATTTAAGTTTTCTAAGTCTGACTTCATATTTGCTATATTCCTGGACCTATATACCCATTTTTTCTATAATTTCTTACAAATAAATTGAATTGCCTGTTATTAGCCAGAGTCAAATTGTGATTGGACTGGCTTATGAAACAGGATTGTGCGTTTTTTGTCAACCTGAGGCTTCTATTAAAATTCTTGTAGAATTTGATGTCTTTGTTTGATGTTTTTCTCATCTGTTCCTTACAAGAAGAAAAATCTATCCCTTTGTATCTTTTCAACATATTTGTAAACAGTAACCCTTTCAATATGAGTTCTGCAATACAAATCATCACATGTGTATTTGTTTCTTTGTTTCGAAGAGACAGATTTGATGTAACTTTGATGATACTCTTCTTTATCTCTGTATTTAATGTTTCTCTGGATTGATGCAGACTTGTCAGTATTCAGATGATAAGCCTCATCACTTCTGTATTTAATTGTTGCAGACCTGATAATATTCAGATAATAAGCCTCATTATTTCTGTATTTGATTGATGCAGGCTTGATAGTATTCAGACAATAGGCCTTATCATTTCTGTATTTGATAATTGTTTCAAAAATCAAACAACTTTGAAAAGACTGCAGTATGAAAAGACATCAAAAATCCAGTTTTTTTTTATTCTATTTTTATTTTATTTTTTGTTTTTGATTAAAAAAGGCACTAGAACTTTTAATATCCGTTTAAATGAGCCCAGTCGCGACATTCTAGGACCACTGGGTTGATACAATCACCCGTGGTAAAAAAAAAAGGCAAATAAACATGCACCCATGATCTTTCTTCTGACAAAAAAAACTAAGTTCCACATTTTTGCAGATAGGAGCTTGAAAACCTCTACAATAAAGTTCTCTGATGCGCTGAAACAGACGGTGTAATTTTCATTAAGATTCCATGACTTTTGAGGGGTGTTTTTCCCTTTTTTCGAAAATAGGGCAAATTTTCCCATGCTCACAACTTTTGATGAGTATGACTAAACTTGATGAAACTTAAATATTAAAAATCAGCATAAAAATCCAATTCTTTTGATGTATCTATTGATATTAAAATTCCGTTTTTTAGAGTTTCAGTTACTATTGAGATGAGTTGCTCTTACTATACAGTTTGTTACCATGAACTGTTTGATTCACTGTGGATTTCTCCATTATCCAACAGGAAAAGTAGCCAACAAAGATGATTTACTTGGGGGTTGCTGCCTCCTTGGTCAAATTGCATTCCTGAATCAACAATTTCCAAATAAATATTGATAACACTCAGTAAAAAAATCAGCTTTTTATGGTGATCTTAAATATGTATTTGTTTATTAGTAATTAGTGCAGTTATTAGAACACAAGGAAAACAACTTAATAAGGGTCAATTTCAGCAAGAATATGCAATCAACTTTTGTTTGCATTGCAAGAATACCAATGAGCTGATATATGAAGCCAGTATAATCAGAAGTGTTCCCCTGAACAGAAGGCTAAGAATTTCTCTATTTTTCCCCTGAATAGATACTTTTTTGTGTTTTATTATCAATTTTTTTTTTTTTTGGTTCTATGAGTGATTGTATATATCTATTTGTCACATTGAAAAAGGTTTAATTTTTTACAGTTATGAAGTATAAAGGTGTCAAATATACTGGCTTTTGGCATTCAAACTTTAACTGAAAATACTGAATTAAAAATTTTTATTTATTTTCTTAATCTCAGTTTAATGTTGTATTTTGAACAACTACTTTGATAATGTATTACTTTTTATAAACACTGAGTCTAAAGGCATTAAATATTTTTGTGGTTGATAACCAAGTTCAAAACTGTCAATATTGTTAAAAAATATCTGTCCAATGCTTTGGCATTGCTCAACAGTACTTAATGCTAGTAGTTTATATCTTAGTTTTTGTAAGTAGGCTATTGTTTTGTGTATTTTTTGTAACTACTTACTTCTTCATTTGTAAATACTTTTAAAATATTTGACATACTTTTTCTATTGCCTTTAGTAAATTGTTTGTCTCTAAGCTTTATAACAAGCTTTTTCAACTGAAAGTAAGGAGCAACATTAAAACTTAAAACCAAAAGAAATTATTATATTCATGAGGGGGTTCCCCCTCCTCAACACCTCACCCTTGTGTTTTAGGAATCATTTCTAAAGAATTGGGAAAAAATTTAAACTTTAGCACAAAGAGCGAGATGGTGAAGAGGGGGCAACCCCCCTCATATGCATAATAATTTATGTTCATTTTAAGTTTTGATTTTGCTCCTTACTTTTGGTTGAAAAAACTTGTTTGTTTTTTTATTTCTGATTGTTTTTTAAATAATGCCAAGATACCTGGCTCCACCTCTGTGGCAAAATCCTGCTTTCCATAGAAATTTCCTGTGGACAATTCAATCCTGGCAAAAATTTAACCCAAACTTCTCCACACATAAAATTGAATTGGTAAAGAGAAAGTAAGACATATAATGAAATTTTATAAATGAATTCTGCCAAATTCACCCAGCATAAAATTTCACCCTCTGGAAACCATCCTCCATTGAAAATTCTCCCAGCAGAAAATTTATCCTCCCCTCCCCACCCAAAAAATTGTATGTATACTTCCCAATAACAAATAAAACAAAGGGCAATATATATATATATATATATATATATATATATATATATATATATATATATATATATATATATATATATATATATATATATATAATATATATATATATTATATGTATATATATATATATATATATATATATATATATATATATATATATATATATATATATATATATATATATATATATATATATATATATATATATATATATATATATATATGCATATATATATATATATATATATATATATATATATATATATATATATATATATATGTATATATATATATATATATATATATATATATATATATATATATATATATATATATATATTTATATATATATATATATATATATATATATATATATATATATATATATGCATATATATATATATATATATATATATATGCATATATATATATATATATATATATATATATATATATGTATATATATATATATATATATATATATATTTTTATATATATATATATATATATATATATATATATATATATATATATATATATATATATATATATATATATATATATAAGTTTATTTAAAAGTTTATTTAGGCTATATAAGTTTATTTCTGATGCAAATGAGAGGTAAGTTTAAACTTTACCCTATCCCCCCCCCCCTAAAGTGCAAATACAAACCCTGAATTGGTATATAGGGGTGGGGGTAAAATTCATTTCTGACAAAAATTACTAGTATCCACCTTGGCTACTTCATTTTAATCAAATAGCCCTATCTAGGCCTAGTCTCCAGGTGCTACATTCTGGGTGCTGCAATAAAAACCAAGAATATAAGGGAGCTGCAAATTCTAAAATTTTCAAAACACCACCCAGCAGTGTACTTCTAGGCAAGGCAGCTGCCAGAACTTAAGCTGGAATCTAAGCATAATTACAGTTTTTGTTTTGTTAGGCTTATGATTTTGTGATTTTTATTTTGTTATATTAAGGGGGTGTAATTCCAGCATTTTCATAGGGAGGAGGGGGCAAGAGGTACCCATATCCAAATGGTCAAGGGGTATCCGCTATATAATAATTTTTTTTCTCTTAATTATGGAGGGCAACTACCCCCCTCCCCCCAAACAACACCCCTGCTTATATTCCTAGAATCTTTCAAACCTTTGAAGTATGGAGCGGAGCTACAAATTTTAATGGACTTCCACAACATATGTCTGAGTAAACTCATATATCATATATCTTTAAACTCACAAATGCAGGTATTCCTGCAACAAGGTTAACAGCAACATTCACTTTCAATAGAAATCACAGAAGCACATTTTTGAAATTTAAAAATGTATCGCATGTTTGTTAGCGGTGTTTTAAGTTTTGTCATCAAAGATCAATTTTCGGTAGAACATTTTTATTGCTGGATATCACTCAGGGCTCAGTTGCGCTGTCAGTAGGACCATTTTTAATTTTGTATTATCTTTTTGGAGGTGTCCAAATGTGAAAAAAGCCATGAAAAAAAAGAATAATCTCGAACTAATATTTTCTGGGTGTTTAGAGTCATCTGTGGACCCAAAGTCTTCTGTGGTTTCTGCATGTTCTTTTTTTTTGTCGGGAGACTGATTTGGAATTCGGTAAATTTCCGACAAATTGGTAAAAGTGGAAGACACATCTATGTTAGTGTCGCTTTATGTCTTTGGATCTCATAAAATCTGAAATTTCTATTGGCAGAAGATCGAATTGATTCTTTTCTTGAAGCAGGAGCAAAAAATTATTAAGTAGCGTTAAATTCTAATTCTAAGAAATGTAATTATCGAAATCTCAACAAAAATAGTAGCTGTTATGTATAGAAGTAATCCAATTCATTCTTTATAAGTTTGACTAAAATATTTGTTTTAGTTGACATTTTATTTCTTTTTTTCTAAAAAGCATCAGCTAAACATTGGGAAATAAAGTTTACAGGAAAGGCTCTGTTATTTTTGTTTTTTTTTTATCTAGAAAAACACCACTGTCCTACAGAACTTCGGCAATGGAATCTGGTACATCAGCGTTAAACTTTATCTAACCTTATGTCACACCATTAATCCTTAAACCTCTTATCTAACCCATGTCACAGGCGAATGTAAATCTATTTTTATTTAAAAGAATGCTAAAATAGACCAAACAATTGAAACATTTTGCGATTTCCAATATGTAATGGAAATTGCATTGCGATTGCTTGGTTTATCAAAGTTTAGGTATAAGAATCAAGCATAAAAATGATTAAACTTTAACACTTTACTTCCAATTTTTAAATTTATTGTGGCATAAGTACAAATTTTAACGAAAACCGGGCACAAAGTTTAATGTTGATTTCTTGTCGCCTCTTGGAAATAATAGCTATTTCTTAATAATATTTCTTATACAAATATAAGTATGTTAGCTGCTCATAACTTAAGCTACCTACCGTAAGGATATAGAATGATCTATGATTAGTAATTACCTAGCGTAACGTTAGCTAGGCAACGCAAGGATGTAAAATGACCATCTACAAATAATCCACTAATTGGAATAAAGTTTACATTCTTACGGACCTTAATATTTGGAGAGAATGAAAAATCGTCTATGATTCTGGAAATGGGACTAGGACCTCGCGAAATCATTCTATAAATTGATTTCTGATCGTTTTAACTGACATAGTTTTTTGTTGCTTAATGATAAGGTTTTTCTGATTTTGCAGCCTCTTTATATTTGCAAGTTTCTCAACTTGAAATAGTGATAGATTTCTTAAAGGTGGAGCATTTATAATATGGTGGGTATCCAGTTGCTTTAGTGGGTATAATGGATGAATTCTATCAAAAAAACTTCAATGTAAAAACAGAGTAAACTGCCCTCGTGGTGTGGGGGTAATAAGACCGAAAGATGATAGAAGTTCTTCAACACATTTTATCCACCATTTTAAAAATTGGTGATCTGGAAATTGAAAAGCTGAACGAGATTCCTTAATCAAATGCTAGACTAGTAATTGTAGTGCTGTACAAGAACACTGTCCAGAAGCATTAGAATAGGACTTGGAAACACAAAATTTATAGCTTTGCTTCCCCATATATTTCCTTTTTTCGGGCACGGAGGGGGGGGGTGTTAGATCTATATTAAAGGGTCTGTGTTGAGATAAAGCTTTGAAATTTATGGTTTCCGACAAGAAATCATGGATCACAAACTGATTTTCTAGTTCTAATTGCATTCAGTAGTTCCTCTGTCATATTTGATAATCACCCTTTGGAATGGTTTTGTTAATTAAAAGAAGTATCTAATGGCAGGAACTATAATCAACATAATTATCTTTGTTTTAATGGTTATATTCACTGTGGAACACGCGATTTCTCGAACAGCCTACATCTGTAAGTTGTATTCGAAAGCCGAAATTGCTATATTACTGAACCGATTAGTTTCAGACTCATCCATTCACAAGGCCAGCATTGTCTATTTTTCGACTTTTTATTAGAGAGCAGGGCCTTATCCAGGGGAGGTTAAGGGGTTTGAAAAATCTCCGCAGTTTCTCACAAGGTAGAGAAATTGTAGCTTAGAGACCAATCTGATTCTTAAATAAAATGTTTTCAACGAATGGGATTCCTAAAACAATATACTTCTATTTGGTCATTCCATACCTTTCCTTATTTGGAATGCAGCTCTGTCTCAAATTCGAAATCAGTCATGAAGAAGGCTGAGGACTGATAAATTTGAACATAAAAATATGTAATTAAATTTCTTTCTCCTACATATATTTTTCTTTTATTAAGCGTTGCTAATTCATGAAGATATAAGGGGGGGGGGAAGGTGAAGAGCTGTCATTGTTAAATGAGGATACAAAAAAAGGAATTGTACAAATACGGTGGGAGGGCATTTTTTCCTTTTCAATTGTATTATTGAAACTGCTCAAAAAAAATATTTCCAGTATATTTACAGAAATGATTTGTATTGGTAGCAGCATGTTTTGTATGTCATGCTATCAACGACAAAAAAAAAAATATATTACAAGGCTACTCAAGACTTACAAGATTTACCATCCTCTTTTAATTACTTGAATGTAATTTGTGCTCTATTGAAAACGATAGATATTTTGAAAAATATGGGTTTTATTTGTCAAAAATGATCAACAGCAACAACAAAAAGAAAATCACCATAGTAATTAAGAATACTGAAAGAATTCTTTTCAGTATTTTTAAATACTATGGTGATTATCTTTTTGTTGTTATTACTGATGATGTTTTGAAAAATAAAACCATATTTTTAAATACATAACGTGAAAGTAGACTGATTTTTTAATACATAATAGTACTAATTCCTGGAAGCTATAAGAATATTTAATTAATTAATGTTGTAATTACAAAAGAGAAGATGTTTAAATTATGTTTTGCATGTGACACTTTACCCTTAAATTTAAGTGCTAATTTGTGAGATTGAGTAAACCTTAACCAGTTTTCCACAAAAAAAAAATTCTATATGATTTGATTGGAGTAAAAAAAAAATCAAATTCTTCATAGTAATGAATGGTAAGTAAATAACGATTCCTGTCAATAACGAAAGTATAAGAGCCTAACTATTGATAACATTCAATCAAAGAAGCAGCTTTTTATGGTGATCCTAAATATGTATTTGTTTATGAGTAATTATTGCAGTTATTAAAACACAAGAAAGTTCATATAATTATAGAAAACACAAGGAAAACAACTTAATAAGGGGCAATTTTGGTAAAAATATGCCGTCAACTTTTACTTGCATTGCAGGAGTACCCATGAGGTGATTTATAATCTGATATACAAATATATAAGCTGATACATAATCTGATATATACTCTGATATATAAATATATAAGTTGATATATTATCTGATATATAACCTGATATATAAGCTGATATATAATCGAAAATGTTTCCTCTGAATGAAATGTTAAGAATTTCTATATTTTCTCCCTAAACGGATACGTATTTTGTGTTTTATTATCAATTTTTTTTCCAGGATTGATGGCACTTATTTAGTTGTCACTTTGAAAAAGATTTAATTTCTTACAGTTATGAAGTATAAAAGGTGTCAAAGATACTGGCCTTTGGTATTCAAAACTAAATTAAAAATATTAAATTAAAAATTTTGATTTGATTTTCTTAATCTTAGTTTTTAATGTTTTACTTTTACCAAACTACTTTGATAATGCGTTACTTAACACTGAGTCTAAAGGTATTAAATATTTGGTGTTTGATAACCAAGTTCAAAACTGTCGATATTGTTAAAAAATATCCGTCCAACGCTTAGGCATAGCTCAACAGAACTAAATGCGGGATTTTATATCTTAGTTTTTGTAAGTAGGCTATTGTTTTGTGAATTTTTTGTAATTACTTACTTTTTTCATTTTTATGTACTTTTATTTTCATTGACATACTTTTTCCATTGCCTTTAGAAAATTATTTGTCTCTAAGCTTCATTAAATAAAAAAAAACAAGTTTTTTCAACTGAAAGTAAGGAGCAGCATTAAAAGTTAAAACGAAAAGAAATTATTACGTATATGACGGGGGTTGCCCCCTCCTCAACACCTGACTCATCACACTACAGTGTTTTGGCACTTTAAAAAAGTTACTTATTGTTCTAATTAAACAACCCTTGTGTGATGTTGAGGAGGGGGCGACCCCCCTCACATACGTAATAATTTCTGTTCGTTCTAAGTATTAATGTTGCTCCTTACTTTCAGTTGAAAAACTGTTTTTTTTTAGATCGTTTTTTAAATAACGCCAGGATACCTGGCTCCACCTCCACGGAAAAAATCTCCCCCCCCCCCATAGAAATATCCTCTGGGCAATTCAATCCTGGCGAAAATTTGTCCCGGACAATTACCCTTAACATTTCCAGACGTAAAATTGAATCGATAAAGTGAAAGTATGACATATAAAGAAATTTTGTATACGAATTCTGGCAAATTCACCCAGTATAAAAGTTTCTCTGAAAATTTCAATCCCTGGAAACTATCCTCTTTATTGAAAATTCTCCCAACAGAAAATTCGTCCTCCCCTCCCTACCCGAAAAATGTATGCATACTTCCCAATAATAAATAAAATATTGGGCTAATTTTATAAAGTTTCCCCAGGGGCTGTAGGGGGTCAGTTTATCTTCAAAGACACAGTTATTGGGCCTTTCAACTATGCTGAACAAAAAAGCTATCTAAAAACTTTGATCGGATTATTTTGGGAAAAAAGTGGCATGGGAGGGAGCCTAGTTGCCCTCTATTCTTTGGTCACTTAATAAAGGCACTAGAACTTTTTATTTCCGTTAGAATGAGCCCTCTCCCAACGTCCTAGGCCCACTGGGTCTATACGATCACTCCTGGTTAAAAAACACGAACTGTTTGATTACCTATCAAAATCCAAACAGAGATTATTGAAATATTGATCGTTTTTTCTACGTTACCAAAATTATTGTATTCCTAAAACTTTACAGTTTCACGAAATGTAATTAAACTAATAGAAAAGGTTTCACAACTAAAGTAAGGAGCAAGTTTAAAACTTAAAACAAATATAAATTACTCTGTATATAAGGGGGACTTCCCCCTTCTCAACACCTTGCTCATTAAAAAAAAGTTTTTTAGTGCTTTGAATTTTTTTTTTCCAATTGCAAATTTCTTTAAAAACTTGGCAAAAAGCCAACTTCACAGTAAAGAGTAAGGATCAGTAAGGAATCAGTAAGGATCAGTAAGGAAAGAGTAAGGAGGAGACATGCCCCTTCGTACAAAGAATAATCTTTTCAAATAGGTTTCAAATCTTTTCCTTACTTTCAGTTGAAAAGCTCTTTTTTATTTAATTTCTGATTGTTTTCCAAATCATACCCTCCTAACCAAGATATAACTTGAGGTGTCGGTCCCTTAAATCCCTGGTCAATTGCTTTTAAAATGTGTAGATTAGTAATTATACCTTGACCAGTACCGTCCTATGTTTAAAGATGTAATTTCAATTTTGGATAAAAATTTGAATATACTAAAAAATTGGCGATGAACAGTAATTTTGGAGAAAAGCCCTTGTTAATATTACTAATAATGAATTTTGGTTGGATGAAAAGGAGTATTATTGTTTGTATGGATGGAAATTCTATGAGACTTTTGATCTTCTACATAACTAAAGCCATCGGAACCTCTACAATAGGATTTTCTTATCGATAAATACATTGCATATATTTTTTTAAATACATTGAAGTACTTCGTATAAATAGAAAAAGAAAAATATTAATTTAATTTAAAGAAAAATTAAAAATATTAGAAAATTATTTGAAATTGCTGAAAACTAACTTCTTAGCAGTATTTGCCACCCCAAGGAGATTTCATGGCGGGGCTGATGATGACCTGCCTTGTCTTTTCCACCTCTGTGCTGGTAGATATGGGAATGTAACATATTAGCTGTATAGAGAAACATTCTAATTAATGCCTACTCCCCCTTCCTCTTTCAACGTTTATCTGAAGCCTCATGAAGAGTAAGCAGTTTGTCCATTAAAATATACGTTTGTAGGAATCTACCCTACCCCTTATCTAAACAATAACTCCCCCCCCCTTATTATAGCTGATACGCAATTACAGATCAACAAACGTAGCCTAATTTCATTACAAATAAAGGGAATCAACTTGGTTGAATCCAGCACTACCACCGTGTGGCATTACTTCTTTTGCAACTTGGAAGCCTAAAATATAGTTATTGATACTTTTAAATCAATTAGCTTCTCAGGATTTTAAATTGATTGCAAATTCGCCCTCCTCGGGGTAAAGTCGTAGTTTGGTGCCCTAAACCGCCTAAAACTGTCACCCAACCGCCACTGCTATTTTGGTGTCTGCCCCCTCCCCTGGAAAGTTTTCTGCAGGCGCCCTTGTTTGGGAGGATGAGCAGGGAGATTGTTAATCAAATGGATACAAATATGCATAATTTTTGCTCTTCTCCTGGGCTGAAGCCATCTATTAAAAGAACTTTATTTTGTTATATTTCCTTGTGCTTGTTTAGTTCTGTTTCGGTGTCTTTAAAAAAAACTTAGACAAAATAGGATGTCAAGAATGAATCCAGCCAGATTATTTTGTGTCATAATTTGGATTCAGTTAGTTCTGACATTTTCTTTGACGTATCTACATGGTCTGAAATCTTAAAACAGATCTACGAGTATATAAAAAAAGAATCAAGTTTTTCGTACTAAGAATTTACACTGCCACATATCTCTTCCGAAACTCATTGTCCTTTTTAAGATTCCCTCGCACCATTCTGCAGACCATAAAAGCTCCAAGCAGATCAGAGAGAAATAATGTTTAGCCCGTTTTAGGGTTTCAAGTACAGATACAACCCACTTTTCCAAGATATTCTTTTCCTCTTGGGTTCGTCAAGCCCATAACACACATCCAGTAACTTCCTAGCCCTCGGTGGCAAACTTGCCTATTTTGGGTGTCACAAATGAGAACAACACTGGTTTCCAAAGCTTATGTGTGCATTGAGGTCCCCATATCCCTGTCTTTTAATTTTAAGCCAATGTAGCAAAACTATATGTGTTGGGTCATTTTCAGGTGTCAGGTATAGATATAGTCAATCTTCAAAATGTGTTTCTTTTTGTTAATGTCTACCTGGCGTGGTGAAAAGCTCACCAGCGACAAAATCAGTAACAAATCAGAGACAAAAGAATCGGTCCTATTTTAGGGCATTACTAACTGATGGTGCCAAATTAAAATTAAATTTACTAGACGAACAATAAGGCGAGTTGGAAACACTTTATTTTGCACCCTATATCATCTCCTTATAAATACAAAATAGGAAGTCCTTTTTCCTCCCCCACTTCCCAACCCTCCAAAAGTTTTAGCTCGATCTTTATCTTTCCTTCCTGAAATGTTGTAGATGCACCTCTTTGATATACTGGATATATAGTTTCTTTTGTTTCACCTCTGACTTTCCCCCAAGGTCAAGCTTCGAGATCCGATCGGCCCCTAACATCCCCTGAAGATTACAAATTTATCGACAATGCTGTTGATAATACAGTTACGCTATTTCGATAACAAGGGTACGAGTGGCTTCTTTCGGTCTAAATTGCTACTTCCTCAGGAGTAAATTCTGTTCCAACAGGGGCTCTCAGTGCCAAAGACCTCAAATGATTGGAGACTAAATCTGTAGACCCTTATCCTCTGGCCCCTGTTCCCTAGTAAAATTCAAGGTCCACTTCCCCCTCCGCTAAAACTTCCTGAAATCTTCATCTTCATACTCTAAGCTGTTCCCAGAATATTCCAGATCTGTGTTTTCATCACTTTGCAACACATAGTTTCTTTTGGTTAACTCACCACTTAACCGTGACTAGACTGTTGGTCCCATAGAGGTTTATAGTGCAATTCATTCAGGTAAATCGAAGAAAAAATTAACTTATGCCCCCATCTTCTCTATCCCCCAAGTTAAGAATTCAGATTCACTTGTCCCTCCCCTTCTAATCCTCTCTGAAAGTTTCAATTTGACACCCCCAAGCTTCTGGTAAGGTCTTCCTCCTAAGATCTTGATCTTACACCATTCTACTCACATTTCCTTTTTGATGCTAAGATCTTAAAACTCACTGATCTCGGTCAAAGCTGATCTTCATCTTTATTAATGGTTAAAGCTTATCAGCTTGAAAATAATAGAAAATACTTATCTTATAGTTCCATTTTTTTTCTTGCCTACTTCACTTCCCCAGCCCCTTTTTGACTGATCAACCTGCCAAGATCTGACTTCTCTGATATCACATCATTCTGCTAACAGTAAGCTCTAATTCTTTAGAGCTTACTGATCTTGTTCAAAAGTGGTTTAGTTTATGCTCATTAGGACATTCAACAAAGGACTTTGATGATATTCTAAACAAAATTCTTAGACAATTGATGAGAGCATAATGAACTTAGAGTTACTGAAAACGACATGAGAATGAGAA
Source organism: Artemia sinica (assembly GCA_027921565.1). Lineage (NCBI taxonomy): Eukaryota > Metazoa > Arthropoda > Branchiopoda > Anostraca > Artemiidae > Artemia > Artemia sinica. The sequence continues at coordinate 58,071,777 of CM051258.1, read as the reverse complement.
TCTTCAATATCTTTGCCAAAATATTTCAGATCTCAGCAAATTGACTAGCAAAGAAACTATTCTTATTTGAATCGTGACAAGTGGAGCTACGCTACGCCGATTCATCGGTGGCGCGTTGGGGTGCCACCGATACCGAAAATTCGGTAGTTTGCCGCAAGTCTATCTATATTTAGACTTATTTGATTTGTTTTACATTAATTTGCTGTTTTCGATGCGCTAAATAAGCTAGCGTGCTAAGTAACTTTGTAAAAGTTTATGAATTTTTGATCGAGCTTGAGACGTCTGTAATAGGGTTCTCTGATACGCTGAATCTGATGACATGATTTTCATTAAGATTCCTTGTATTTTTGGGGTTTTTTTCTCCCTTAATCGAAAATCAGGTCAATTTTTCTTAGGCTTGTAGCTTTTGATATGAAACCTTAAACTCTATATTTGGAACCAGCATAAAAAGTCCATTTCTTATGAGTTTCGCTTACTATTGAGCCGAGTCGCTCCTTACTCACAGTTCGTTACCGTGAACTGATTGACTGAAAACCATAACAGTATTGATATGTTTCGAATTTTGCAGAGTGAAAGCAGGTAGGACATATCTTCAATTGACATTTTTGTTTTAAAATGTAGATGAAGACTTTTGCACATTTAGATGACTAGTTAAAAATATTTCTAAGAAGTCTTGAGATGAAAACATATTTTTGAATTCTTGCAACCAAGGCCATATTTGGCTTATTTTATTTTATTGCTCAATGTTAAACTTTGACCAAAAAAGATGCAAAAATAAGGTCAAACCATTGTCAAAACAGTGAAATCGGTCAGCAAATCACTTATTTTAGGTCAGACACAGATTTTACTTTATTAGTGTATATTGAGCCGAATTGCCGAAACTACGAAAATGCAAAGTTAACAAATTTTGCATTTTATCATTTCCGTTTCAGAAAATTCACTTGCATTTCGGAAAAGAAGAGAGGAGTAAGAATAAAATCTTGTCCGAAATTTAACCAGATCCTCAACTTTTTTTAAACTTGCAGAACGATTTTAGATTTTGATTGGGCTTTAACGATATTTAATCAGAGGCAACGCTATAGCGTTGCCTATAGTAAAGGCCATACGGCTCGAATGTTTTATTATTTGTTTATTTATTATTAATTTTTTCCCAGAGGCACTTCATATGGAAGGGGTCGTCGTAGAAACTTCAAAGGGGGCTCATTTGATTGAAAATTGAGAGTTCTAGTGACCTTTTCAAGGGTCAAAAGTGATTGGAAGGCAACTAACACCCCTTCCACGCCCACCAGTTTCCCAAACACATCCAATCAAAATTTTGAGCTAGCCATTTTGTTCAGCGTAGTTGATTTCCAGATAGAAATTATGTTTTTGAGTAGGACACTCCCCCAAAGCCCTCAGGGCAAGGGTTGTAAGTTATGCCCTGGGGGCATATAAGGTTTTTATAGAAAACTTTGTCGTAGAAACTTAAAAAAAGACTCATTCGATTGAAATTCAAAGGGCTAGTGCCCTTTTTAATAGTCGAAGGTGACTGGAGGGCAACTAACCCCCGTCTCACGCTCACCTTTTCCCCAAACACATCCAATCAAAATTTCAAAATAGCCATTTTGTTCAACGTAGTTGAAAATTCAGGGAATAAGGTCTTTTAGGATGACAAACCCCCACAGCCCTCAGGACAAGGGTTTTAAGATATGTTCTGGGGGCATATAAGTTTTTATTAAAGAAAGTTTTGTCGTAGAAAACTTCAAAAAGAGCTCATTCGATTGGAAATTCAAAGGGCTAGTGCCCTTTTTAATAGTCAAAAGTGATTGGAAGGCATCTAACACCTCTTCCACGCCCACCATTTCCCCAAACACATCCAATCACAATTCTGAGATAGCCATTTTGTTCAACGTAGTTGAAAGTTCTGGAAATTATATCTTTGAGCAGGACACTTCCCCCACAGTCTTCAGGGCAAGGGTTATAAGTTACACCCTGGGGGTATATATGGTTCTTAAGGAGGGAATACTCTTATAAACTTCAGAGGGCTCATTTGATTGGAAAACGAAAGTTCACTTTTTAACGTCAAAAGATATCGGAGGTTAACCACCCCCCCCCCACACTCTTTTTTCCCAAATGCATCCGATAAAAAGTTTTAGATAGCTATTTTGTTAAAAATAGTTCAAACATCATGAAAAAAAAACTCCGGTGTCGACACAACCCCCAGCGCCTGGGGGCAGGCGTTCTAAGTTATGCCCTAATAACATGTGTGTTTCTTATGAAAGGGAGGCTCGTATAAACTTCATAGAGGGCTCATTTGATTGGAAATTGAAAGTTCTAGTTTACTTTTCAAGAGTCAAGAGATTTAAGGGAAAATAGCCCCCCACGCCCTTTTTCCCCAAACCTATCCGCTACAAATTTTGAGATAGCCAGTTTTTTGGAAATTGTTCAAAAATTAGATAACAAAAAATCCCCCAGGGCCCGGGGGATCCCTTTCCTATGAAAGGGATGCTTGTATAACTTCAAAGAGGGCTCATTTTACTGGAAATTGAAAGTTCTAGTTCAATCTTTAAGAGTCAAAAGATATCCGAAGGCAACTAGCCCCCCTACACACCCTTTTTTCCCCAAGCCCATCCGATAAAAATTTTATAACAGTCATTTCATTAAAAATAGTTCAAAAGTCAGATGAAAAAAATTCCTGTGTCGACGCAACCCCCTAAGTCCCGGAGCCAGGCGTTATGAGTAATGCTCTAGGGGCATATATAGCTCTTATGGAAGGGTTGCTCGTATAAACTTCGGAGAGGGCTCATTTGATTGGAAATTGAAAGTTCTTGTTCAATTTTTAAGAGTCAAAATAGATCGGAGGGCAAACAGCCCCCTCCCCCTCCTTGCCCTAAATGCATCAGATAAAAATTTTGAGATAAGCATTTTGTTAAAAGTACTTCAAAGTTCAGGTAACAAAAAACTCCCGTGTCAACACAGCCCCCCCAGCGCCCAGAGGTAGGCGTTGTAAGTTATGCCCTAGGGGCATATATGATTGTTATGAAAGGGATACTCGATTAAACTTCATAGAGGGTTCATTTGATTGGAAATTGAAAGCTGTAATTCACTTTTTAAGAGTCAAAAGTGATTGGAGAGCAGATATCCTCCCCCCTCACTCCATGTATTTATTTTCCCAGAGGCACTTCATACAGAAGGGGTCGTCGTATAGACTTCAAAGGGGGCTCATTCGATTGTAAATTGAGAGTTCTAGTGCCTTTTTGAAGAGTCAGAAGTGATCAGAGTGCAACTACCCCCCCCCCCCCAAAGCCCCTTTTCCCCAAATACATCTGATAAAAATTTGAGGTAGCCATTTTGTTAAAAATAGTTCAAAGATCATATAACGAACACTCCTTTACGTATGGCCATTTAGTCAAAAATAGTTCAAAGGTCAGATAACTCCTTTGTCGACACAACCCCCCTCCCCCAGGGCCTGGGGCAAGCGTTGTAAGTATTGCTCTGGGGGCATATATGGTTCTTATGGAAGGTATTATCGTATAAGCTTCGGAGAGGGCTCATATGCATAGAAATTGAAAGTTCTCGTTCACTTTTTAAGAGTCAAAAGAGATCGGAGGGCAACTAGGCCCCCTCTCCACGCCCTATTTTCCTTAAACCCAACCGATAAGAATGTTGAGAGAGCCGTTTTTTCAAAATAGTTCAAAGATCAGATAACAAAAACTCCGGTGTCGACAAAACCCCCAGGGCCCGAGGGCAGGTATTGTAAGCTATGTCCTGGGGGCGTATGTGGTTCTTATGAAAGGGACGCTCGTATAAACTTCAGAGAAGGTTCATTTGAATAGAAATTAAAAGTTGTAGTTCATTTTCTCAGAGTTACAAAAAGATCGGAGGGCAACTAGCCCCTCCCGCCCTTCACGCCTTTGGGTTTATCGGATGGATAAACCCATCCGATAAATATTTGAGGTGATAATTTTGTTAAAAATAGTTCAACCATCAGATATTAAAACTCCGGGGTCGAAACAATCCCCAGGGCCCAGTGACAGGCGTTGTAAGTTATACTCTGGGGATGTATATTATGGTTCTTATAGAAGGAATACTCGTATAAACTTCAGAGAGGGCTCATTTGATTGAAAATAGAAAGTTCTAGTTCACCTTTAAAGAGTCAAAAGAGACTGAAGGTTAATTATCCCCCCCCCCACGCCCTTTTTCCCCAAACCCATCCGATAAAAATTTTCAGATAGCCATTTTGTTAAAAATAGTTCAAACATCAGATAATAAAAACTCCGAGGTTGACACAAACCTGTTTTTTCACTTTGATATTGTTACTTTGATACTAGTTTTGATACTTTGATGAACTTTTATTTTTTTAATTGAAACAAGGAATTTTTAAAAACTGGAAACTTTTTACAATCAAAAACGAACAAAAATTATTAAAAAAAACTTTCCGAAAAATAAGTTTTTCAAAGAAAAGTAAAGGCCATTTTAAACTTAAGCTGACCAAATACAAAAAACCTGTTAAAATCAAAACGACCAGAAATTACTATTCAAGAATAAATGAAACCCCAAACGAACAGAAATTAAATAAACAATCATAGCAAAAAACATCCAACAAGCAATAACATAAATGAATAAATAGATCTTAAAGCGAAAATAAACAACCAATGCAAACAAACATACAATAGATATTAATGTAAATTAATAAATACATCTTAAAACGAGTGAAACTTAAATTGAATATGCAAATCAAGCTTGAAACGAACAAAAATCACTACAAACAAGAGTTTGGGTATCACCTCCTTCTCTCACTGTAAAAGTCCAAAACCTACTGCGTCATTGGCGCTTTACTGGAAACTATATGCGTCTTGAACAGTCTTGGAAAGTGTAAACAACATCAAATTGGATATTTGATGCATAATGATATGAATTGTGGGATCCATCAGTTCAAGAATCTATTTCACTGTAATTTTATTTTTATTTTCAATGTTATAAGAACTGGAAAAGGAAAGTATTTGTAATATAATCCGTTTTCAGTTAAGTGCCAATGACGCAATAGGCTTTTGGTTTTTATTTACAGTTAGGAAAGGAGGCAGTATCCAAACACTTGTTTGTAGTGAAACTATATTCGTCTTGAACAACTGTAAAAAAAAGCTAATAAGTTAAACTGAATATTTTATGCATAATGATATTAATTGCTGAAAGCTCATAAGTTCAAAATGTCACTATAATTTTAAGGTTTATTTTCAATATTAAGTACAAAAGAAAATATTTGTCATAAAATTGTAGATAATTTAGTAGTAATTTGAGTTTTACTACTGATGACGGTCACTGTATATGTGACCGAAATATCTGGTATTTTTGTGAATTTCTATCACTGTTATCATCATCACTGTCTATTAAAGGATTTTATCCCTATTTGAACTTTTATTTATCGTCATAAAATTGGTTTTCTGTAAAGCGCCAATGACGCAGTAGATTTTGGAATTTTACAGTGAGAGAAGGAGGTGATACCCAAACTCTTGCTTGTAGTGATTTTTGTTCGTTTCAAGCTTGATTTGCATACTCAATTTAAGTTTCACTCGTTTTAAGATTTATTTATTAATTTACATTAATATATATTGTATGTTTGTTTGCATTGATTGTTTATTTAATTTCTGTTCATTTTAAGTTTCATTTATACTTCAATAGGAATTTTTTTTCGTTTTAAGCTTGATTTTCATATTCAATCTAAGCATTACTCGCTTTAAGATCCATTGATTCATTTATGTTATTACTTGTTGGATGTTTTTTTATATGATTGTTTATTTAATTTCTGTTCGTTTTGGGTTTCATTTATTCTTTAATAGTAATTTTTGGTCGTTTTGAGTTTGAATTTTAGCAGGTATTTGTATCTGGTCAGCTTAAGTTTAAAATACATGGGCGCCCATATGGGGGGGGGGCAGAGGGGGGGGGCTTCCGCCCCCCATGCTGAATGATGCTGCCTTATTTTTATATTTTTGTTCTGAGATTTCTATTATATAGCATTAAAAGTGCCAATTAGACGACGTTTGCCCCCCCTGGAAACAGCTCATGGGCGCCCATGTTAAAATGGCCTTTACTTTTCTTTGAAAAACTTATTTTTCGGAAAGTTTTTTTAATTAATATCTAGACATGTCACTACGAGAATTCCTTCACAAAATTTACGAATTGTACTACTAAATTTTATACCTTCTCTACCGGATATTGGAATTGGTATTGAATTCAGGATCGAAATTTTTGACTCTCTGAGATCTTTCTGTTACACCTTTGTTTTATTCTCGGATTTAGTATAATTTCGGACTTTTGGTACAAATTTCACCGAATCTCAAAAGTTTTGGGGTGCCCCCCACCACCCCGCTGCAACGCCCCTGTTTGCTAGAACAGAGATAGAAAGCAGTATTTATTTGTTTTTACATGCATTTTAGCTTTCATTGCTCAAATATTGTCCTATTTAAGGCCTTCAAACTAGTTCTAATTTAAAAGATATCAGGTATCTGCAAGTTGTTGTTGTTTGGTGTTTTCTTCCTCTTTACGCCAAAACAAACTGAGTCCTTAGAGTCTTCTTTGTCCTACTGCACACGAAGAACAAAACCTACTTAGCTATTGTGACACACACTGGGTTGAAAAGTATGGTACCGTGATTACTTGGTTTCATTGAATACAACGACAAGTATCATGAAAACACCGACACAGAGGGTAGCGGACGCTACTGTTTATTGAATAGCAAGAGATAATAATGTTGGCACAAAGACTTTTGATCTTACGGATTTTTGAGCGTTTTTGCTTATGTTATGTTTTCCTCGAATTGACGGGTGTCATTATTTAGCATGTATCCTCGGGGTTCTGAAAGGCTTTAACAGACTCGTCTGTTTGTTTGGTTTTGAATCATACGTCACTTAAGGTATTTTGACAGAATTTGAAACTCCTGCCTAATAAAAAAAAAATCGTGGTGCTTCGCCGTTTTCCCTAAAAATCAGCTTTCACCGCCGAAAAGGAAACCGGCTCGTTGTCGAGGTCTAGTGAGAAAGTGAACAAAGATTTTTTTTTATGTTATTATTTTTGTTTGTGTGTTACACTCTTAAAATTGTGAAATTTTATACTGATGTTCCTGCAGCTGTTTTCTTTTGGACGAGTAAATTTTCAAATCTTGTGGCATGTTCGGTTTGTATTGTTTCACAAAAAATAAATACAATTAAAAGATTACCTCACGAAAATAATTCAATCATGTGCTAATACTGCTTGGTAAGTTAAACTGGCATTCAAACACTGGATTCTGTCTCAGACTCTGTCCAAGTTTCCCGCTGAGAATGGTTTAAAGCTGAAAATAGGAAAATTTCAGAGTTGAAAACACATATTTAGGTGACAATTATGATTGTGAAGTTCCTATTTCTGAAGATACTTTGGAATTCCAACCATTCTGAGTGGAAAACTTGGACAGAGTCTGAGACAAAATTCAGCGTCTGAACACCTATACAAGTGAAAATTTAACTTCTCCCAAGGAGCAACATCAGCCCCCCTTTAAAGTTTTATATCTTCTGTCACTTGCCATGTTTTCAAAACAAACTAAATTGCTTTATCTTTTCTTCTAAGAAAACGTCTCCTTTGAATTAAAATTTGGACACATCATGGTAGTCCCATAATGTCTTTACTACTCAGTATGTTTTCTATAGTCTAGAAACCTATTATAAAAAATATAATATTTAGTTAAAGCTTTGAATTTTTTCTCCTATATTGTATTATTTGAAAAAAACTACGTTTTCGAAAGAGTTAAAGAGGCTGAGTCATAAGTTCGAACCTTAAAACGTACAGGGATTAGGAGGTAAAGTTGGGGGGCTGCCGCCCCCCTAACCCCCAGCTTTTGAAGCCTCTTTTCTTAAGGTTTTTTAAGTCCTGTAGCCTGCAATCAGTTGGTCGTACCAAGTTCATCACATTATAGCTTGTTATCGGCTAGGGAAAAATCTCCTGTAAAAAATCCAGCAAACAGGCTCAGTACTGTTTCTAATCAAAGAGATGCAATAGGATGTTCTTACGGTAAAAAATTCAAGCAGACTTCGTTCGTGTTGCAAAGCATTTCTTTGCAAGGGAAAAAGCGGGGGTTGAGGGGGGCGGCAGATCCCCAAAATAAAAATCTTAACAAAAGAGGCTGCAAAAGCGGGGGGTTTGGGGGGAGGCAGCCCCCCAACTGTACCTCCTAATCCCTCTACGTTTTAAGGTTCGAACTTGTGACTCAGCCTCTTTAACTCTTTCGAAAACGTAGTTTTTTTCAAATAATTTCTGCACGTTTTTATGCCCACCAAACCCTCCGCTTTTGAAGATTCTTGTGTTAAGGCTTTTAATTCCTGAATACTCAAATCAAATGCACAGTAAGATTTTCTTTTTTTAACTTTTCTTCGAGCATGCGGGTATACGGCCTGTTATCAACGCAGTGGAGACTTACCTGTAAGCTGAAGGCCGACTGTGATATTCTTCTGGAGACGCCTGTTGAGCCGAAGGATTTAATAGATTGGATTTGAAAAAGAAACTGATTTTCTATTTTAAACTTTAAATTTAAGAGAAACTACTTTAAATTCAATATATAAAAAATTTACTCTGACGGGGATCAAACCCGGGTCTTCCGCATGACAGACAGGAATAGTGACCACTGTACTATCAGAGAATTTTTAGTCTGTGCGATCTATTTTCGACGCCAGCAAATACCAAGTAAGATTTTCGTTTTTCGACAAAAAAAACTTCTGGGAAAGAGCTGGAATTTTTGGAAGCTTGCAGTCGGTCTTGTCAGGTTAAGAGGACTATTTTGATCTAATTTATTAATGAAATACTATGCTTTTAGGAATTTCAAACATTAACATGGGCTCTTATAGGAAAACGAGGTTTTTCGTAAATGTAAATTCGGGGGATAATTTTTCGGTCTGAAAATATCAAAAGGCCCTAACAGGTCGAATTCCGGTTCGAATGAGTCCTCATTCACCCGGATCCGTTGCCAACTGTGGCCTGTAGGCGTGGCTGATAAAAACAAAATAATTTGATGAACAGTAAGTGGCTATATTTGGTTTTTGGAAAACAGGGAAGGAGTGATTGGATTTGTCTGAAACTTTGAGGATAAGCTCCCAGGCCCTAGGAAAGCTTATTCTCTAAATTTCAGCCCGATCAGACAACGTTAAAGGGAGGCTGTGGTGGGAGGGTCGAAAATTCCGGCCCACTTTCCCCCATGAAGATAAAGTTGGAGGGGGGGTGAAATTTTGCATGTTTCTCAGTTTGAGCTTAGGCTACAAAATGCGATCACCGCCGTCTCTCTGCGACCGCTAGGACTGGAAATCGCTTAACATTGTGGTGGGTCGTCTCTTTAAAGAGGCACAAGTGTGCCTCCTTGATAATAGGCAAGATCCAATCACTACTCCGAAAAATATTTTGACTTTATACAATGGGTACCTGATATGACTATCTGTCATTATACGCATACCTAGTCAGTAGCTAGTAGGTTTCCGGAAAGTAAACGCAATGGTTTCTTTATTTATACTTTGACAGGCATGTGGTCCAAAAGGCTCATTGGCTAGTTAAATATAAAATGGAAACCTTCCTCTATGTCTGTAAGCATTTTGGTGGGGAAATTACCTACATAAGTTTAAAGCTTGTTATCCAGCTATCAAAGGAAACTAAAAGCAGTGTTTTACTCCCACCATAAGCCACAAAGTAATTTAGTAGCATATAGTATCTGTTGTCCTAAATGAATATTAGGACAACAAAATACCACAGATTGAATCTTGCCACACAAGGAGGGAGAAAGAATGTGGCGAAACTACGACAGTAGTGATTTTATATCTGGAATGAAAATTGAATGAGGAATAGAATAATATATTTTTTTTTCGATCTGATATTGAAGTTCGCTAGCTAAAAATATAAGATAGGATAAGGGAAAAGATGTCACTCTAAGATTCCTTTAAAGGCCTCAAAATGAAATCTGTGGTGGCAGCAATTTTAACAAACGAGTGTCAAAAGGTGCGTTTAGCTTTTTAATGGTTGGTGAGTTTTGGCTTAACTTAAAAGGTGGATATATGAAGCTCATAATAAATTACATTAATCAAAATTAAAAATTTGAGCAAAACATAATTATCAATAATTATTTTTACTTTGAATTATTTCACTCACTTATTATGAGTAAATACGTATTAGCAGAATCCAATCGCCCAAGCATAATCAAAACAAAAGTTTGTAAACAAAACTAAACCATGGAATAATATCAATGATTAGAATAAATATGGTATGATCTTGGTTGATTGTTTAGGTTGTGTAATATTTGAAGAAAAAATTTGATTTAGTGGCTTTTTGCTATAAAGAATCAGTAAAGATAAATTATAGGCTAGCCTAGGAAGGAAATCATAGCCTATAGGCCTAGGAAAAAAAATAATCTAGACTGTCAGTAGATTTGGCGTTCTTCTCTTTCCAAATATGATAATTAATGTTGTTGCAATTGCCCCTCCCCCTAACTGGGTAGGGTAAAAGACCAGTATCCAATTGAGCAAAATTATGTAAAACTTAAAACCTCATATCTTGTTATCAAATTAGAGTTGAAAAGGTTTGTATAGGCTAATGAATAGCTAAAAATCCAAGCTATGCAACAACATGGTTATTATTAAAATTATTTAAGATCATTCATTGAAAATGATTAGTTTATTGACTTACCTAGACCTCTTTTGGAAATAGCCTACCAATTATCCTATTTTGATGTAAGTATCTTTTTAGTGTTTCAGTATTATTCACATATTAATAGAAAGCTGATTGTCTTCTGATTCTAAAAATAGCCTATAACCTTCATTTCTTGATTTTTATTCTATAAATCACAAATATTAAATATATATTTCTTTCATTTCACTTGCTTGTCAAAACAGAGACCACACATTGGATTTATGATGACAAATTACTCCAACTGGGCTGGCTCTAGTGAGAGATGATTGGGTCTACACTTGCATTGTGTCATAGGCCTACTGTAGTAAAAAAGGGGCAGTCCAAAAACCCATTGCTATTTTTCCAAAATGCCAAAGAAAAGTGATCTTTCCCAAAAAGAGGTCTTTTACCCTAGTGTGTAACCCCAGGCCTAGGCTACATGCAAAATGGGTAAATATCTAGGCTACCAAATCATATTATTGAGTTAGGAATAAAGTGAATACACCATTTGATGCCTTTTTTATGCTGATTATGAATATAATAAGCATTTCTATCAGAAATGTATTTCAGCCCCCCCCCCTTATATATACCTAACCTAACCCTGAATTGGCATATATCAGGGGGGGGGGCTGAAATTCATTTCCAATAGAAATGCTTATTATATTTGTAATCAGCATAAAAAAAGGCATTGAATAGTGTATTCACTTTAGTCCTAACTCAATAATATGATTTGGTAGATATTTACTGCAAAATGTGGCTGGTTTTATGTGTTTGTCTTTAACTTCTGTGCTTTTTAACTTTAACCATTGGTTCATAATGCCCAGTAAAGTTATGACAATGACCAAATTTAAACCCCAACAAATTTGGTAAACTACCATATAGGCTAGGCCTACACTTATTATATTCCTAAAAGCAAATTGTCTCACCTTTCCCTCTGCCTCTTCTGATGGATAAACAAACAACCCACTTTATATTCCCACTATTTTTTTCAATATAAAATGCTTATGATACCCAAATACTGGTTATAGGCTAGTAGCCTAGGCTACCTGATGATAAGGCTGCATAGGCCTATTTATCTATTGAGAGGGGGGTGGGTGGGGCTTAAGTGAACTTTTCAGGAATGAGATGAGTAGGTGTTTATGGTTATTTTAAAGTAGTTTTCATAGGGTAATACTCCTAGGCCTAGTAGGCTACTCAGATAGTGCCTAGGCTAATCTTAGACAACTAGCCTCTTCAATTAAAATGCATCTAGGTTGAATTGCAGAGTTACCTTGTTAAAATTTTACCAAATCATATTATTGACTTACAAATAAAGTGAATAAACCACTTGATGCCTTTTTTTATGCTCTTCACAAATATAATAATCATATTTTTTTTGGAAATGAATTTTAGCCCCCACCCCTATATATACCAATTCAGGGTATATATTTGCACATTAGGGGGATAGGGGAAAAGTTTAATCTTACCTCTCATTTACATTAGAAATAAAATTTAACCCCACCCCCCTAAAGTACAAATATATACCCTGAATTGGTACAAATAGGGGTGAGGGTAAAATTCATTTCCAACAAAAATGATTATTATATTTGGAAAGAGCATAAAAAAGGCATCAAGTGGTATGTTTACTTTATTCATAAGTCAATAATATGATTTGGTAAAAATTAACTGTTACCTCTTCTAAAGGAACTCTTCTAGGTAAATTTTTTGTTGTTCATATTATTGACCTACAAATAAAGTAAACATACTACTTGATGCCTTTTTTATGCTCTTTCCATATATAATAATCATTTTTGTCAGAAATTAATTTTACCCCCACCCCTATATTTACCAATTCAGGGTATATATTTGCACATTAGGGGGGGGGGGCTGAATTTTATTTCTGATGTAAATTTGAGGTAAGTTTATACTTTTCCCCCACCCCCTAATGTGCAAATATATACCCTAAATTAATATATATATATAGGGGTGGGGGTAAAATTCATATCTGACAAAAATTATTATTATATTTGGAAAGAGCATAAAAAAGGCATCAAGCAGTATGTTTACTTTATTCATAAGTCAATAATATGAACAACAAAAAATTTACCCTCTTCTTTAGATCAGGACAATCCATAGATATAAATCTGATAAGTGAATACAATTTTGTAACAGAGCTACTAGATAGAGGAATCCCAGTAGATGTCATTATCCTAGCATTTTATCTCATTGCCAAAGCATTTGACAAAGTATGTCATCATATACTACAGGCAAAATTAATTACAATTAGGGTAATCCATGAAATTGTTGAGTGGGTGATGGCATTCCTGAAAGATAGAAGGTAGAGCATAAAGGTGCATAGAGAAAGTGGTCAAGTATTTTAGTTAGATAGTACTGAAGATTACAAGCTCTTCAATTGGGCAAAGCTCTGGTGGTTAGAATTCAACATTAAGAAATGCATTTTAAATCATTTTGGGAGAAAGAATGTGAGGGGTCAGTTCCACATATGTAGAATAGATGATGTTGGGCAAATGATTGGTTCCTCCCATGCTGAAAGAGACCTGGGTATACTTCTGGAAGATGAATTGAAGTTTGACCAACATGCTCAGTCAATTGCCTCCAAAGCTCTCCAGACTCTGGGAATTGTAAAAAGAACATTTCACAGTAGGTCACCATAGCTGATGTCAAAGCTATACAAAGGACTTGTTTGCCCAAAACTAGAATTTGGTATGTGTATGGCAACCTGATTAAATAAAGGCAACAAGAAAAAACTAGAGAGTGTCCAAACTAAATCAATAGAGGGTTGTAAAATCCTGGTCTCCCCTTTACACCCAGAGAAGTTACAGATTCCTGCCTTGTCCTATAAATGGAAGCATGGGAATGTCTTCATGGCATACAAAATCTTGCTCACTCAGTCCTTGCAACAAAATATGCTTGAACTTGGCCAGTGAACAAGAACTAGAGGACACACCATGAAGCTGTACTGCAGATAAGCCAACATTAGACTACAGAACAACTTCCCAAATAGATTTATGGGTCTCTGAAACTCCCTAAGCAAAGTGGATGTCTCAGCCCCTTGTGCAGAGGCCTTCAAAGGAGCTGTGGACAAAGATTGGTCATCTAAGCCATGACTTCAAGAATAGGATGCAGCCAACACATTGGCTCAGCATCTTGACTAACCAGCACCTACAGGATACTTCCTTATTTGCTGGACAATGCAGTTTAAGGTAATTGAGACAAATCTTATGGATCTATATGGTTTTGGTCACTGAGTTTATAGATTGCCATATCCTAGATGATATGATATTTGGTGCAGCAAGGGGGGGGGGGGAGAGGGGTACATTATGCCAAAGCATTTGATAAAGTCTATCATTGCTGACTGGAGGCAAAACAAATAGCTATCAGCATGCACAAGGAGATTATAGAACAGGTAATGAAATTCCTCAAAGGAAGAATACAGAAAGTTATGGTGCTTAGGAATAACTGGCAAGAAGATTTGTCAAAATTTCTGAAGTTGTCAGTGATGTGCCTTAGAAACAATCTTGGGTCTAATGTTGTTCAATACTTACATTAATGAAACTCCACAAGCTATAAGAAATAAAATGAGTATTTATACTGATGGTTCAGAACTTATTGGATCTGCAGAGTTGTTAATGACATAAGCATCCTTAAAGGAAGAACAAGGTGCTCTTACATTTTGGGAGCACAAGTGGAAGCTTGAATTTAATATCCAAAATGTAAACCTTAAATCACATTGTCCAGCAACCAAAGCAAATCCTGTGATGTCACTAGTGAACCATATCAAAGATTCAAATTAGCAGCATCTCACTTTTTTTTCATGGTTGCTTCAGCCAGTCACAATCAACTCCAGACTTGAATGTATTTAAGACAGCACTCTATGAGAGAAAGTATAAAAAAGGTGACAATACCATCTGATTACAAGGGAAGGCTCCAGACAATTAATTGTCTCATCAGTAAGTGAGAAAGATTTGGGAATTACCATTGACAAGGAATTGAAATTCCACAATCATGTGAAAGCAGCAGTTGCCAAAGCATTCCAGAACCTTGGCATAATTAAGTATAAAGTACATAGCAAATCACCCAAAGCTATGGCCAAGTTGTACAAGGGTCTTGTGCAACTATTACTGGAATTTGGGATATGTTTTGCCATACCCTTAAACAAAGATGATCAAGAGAAAATAGAGCCTGTCCAAAGATGTTAAAAGAGCCTGGCAACTTAAGCTGTTGGTGGTTGCAAGAATCTTGACTAAATATCTTGATCAAACAGGCTGCAACTCCAAACACCCATGTACATATGCTGGAGAGATAATTTCATGGTGCCTTGTAAGCTTTTGAGTGCTGGCTCTTCCAGTCAAAAGCCCTTTCAACTTGAGGAATCCATTAGGACAAAGGGATGTTTTACAAAGTTATTCTGGAAAAAACCATATAGGTCTGCAAATTGATACTTCTCTAATAGAGGTTTGACCAATTGGAACAATTTTCCTGAGACAGCTGTCACCACCCTCTCTGTTGATGCATTGAAGATTCCCAACAACAAGCATTGGTCAGCCAAACCATGGAAGGTGGAGTAAGATTTCACTGAGTTGGTGACTCATCATCACTGACCAGCAACTCTACTTGATTATTCCTTATATTGCTGGACAATTTAACTTCAGGTAATTTGAGATATTAAAACAAAAAGAGTACAACTAGCCAATTCCTTATTTAATGCTCTTTCCAAATATCTGGGTCACTTTCCTGACAATGCCCTCCCTCCTTCTTATTGCCTTAAGAAATACATAAAACTAAAAGAAAACACAAAAACAACAAAGTTCTTACTTTATAAAATGTAGCATGTTTCTGTTAATTGTATTAGCATATTTCCTTCCATTTTAATTCATGTTTCAAGTCAGTTAAGTAATATTTTGTCTACTATTCCATTGTAGTCACTTAGGTAAACTGAGTTTCATTGAGTCTAGACAGTTTAGACTGGAGTTACCCATTATACAATGCACCAAGAGATAGCAGAAATAGCAAAGAAATATATTGTTAGGGTTATATATGGGACCCTCAGGGGAGGGGGGTTATTAGTGTACATGTCACCAAAGTGGGCATAGTATTTGGAAAGATGTAAAATAAGGCATCTAATGGTACTACTTTTTTGGTTTTAATATGTTTCTTTCAGAAGAGTGGTAATTATTCATTGTTACCTGTATCTGTCATAAAAATGGACACTAGGCTCCTATTCTTGAATACAATGTAGACAGTTGGGATTTGCTGATGGTTTAGGATTGGCTAGTTATAATTGGCTGACTACAATCTAGGAAATATTTTTTTTTATATTTAAACTTAAGTTATGGTTATTTTGATATCCTAGCATATTTTAATACAAATAATTTGCTTTATAAGTCTTGCCTTAGATTGAGTGTATCTACAATAGAGTCTGTCTATGATTTAGATAATTTGTTCTAACTTTAAGATCACATGTCCAGGATTTGGCAGCATTTTACAAGTTTATCCTCAAGCTTAAACTGTGTTTCCAAGATTATGTTCCATTGTTGACTATCACTGCATTTAAAATTGTTAGCAAGCTAATCACCCAATTGTTAAGAAAATTTATATAGATTGAGTAGTAATAATAGAGTTTTTGCTGTAATTTAAGTGTTGGTGGTGATTTTCTATCTGCCTACTTATCTTACCCTAATATCTTACAGTTTAATTCAAGTGTGGCCTTGGTCTTAACCTTTAGCTAATGCAAAGAGCATTAGATGGACCTTTATAACTTAATTTATTTTATTTAACAAACAAATTACATGAATAAATTATTTTCTAAACTGGCCGACGGGGAGCAGGGCTCGATGTGTCGGCCAAAAACATAAAAAAAAAAAAAAAATTGCTGAAATAACAAATAAAGCATATCAATAATGAAAAAAAAGACACACATGGTAGGAGATAACAGAGGAGGCCACCCCAGCGCGAGAACACCACAACAAATTTCACACTAAAATCCAAATTCACCAATCCCAACATTCAGGCAAAGAACAATTTTTGAAATATGTTTTTTTTCAAAGAAAATCGGCTCTTGAATCTTGGGGACACATCTATTAAATTAAATTTATTTGCAATATGAGGGATCTGGTATCTGATTGAGAATCTAGCTCTTTCAGATTTAATTGGGGGAAGGCAATACTTCTTGGAAAAGAAGTATTGCCTTAATAGTTAGAGCAGAAGTAGTAATAGTAGTAGCCCTGAAACTTTTAACTTGATGACCTCAGTTGTTCTTGAGATATTGTTGATACTTCTTATTGAGAACTGGGAGGCATATAGTGCCTTTTGATATAGTTTTAAAGCATCATAAGCTTTCCCTGAATGTTTCTAGTTCATACCCTATTCTAGTCCTAGAATATACCACCTGGATATCCTGACAACCTGGTCTGTTTTGACAACCTTGATGCACTTAATCTATTTTCATTTAGTACAATAGTAGCAGTAATATTAGCAGTAGTAGTAGTAGCAAAAGTGGTAGTGCTGTCGAAGTTTCAGCTGAATATTCTAAGACATTGCTGGAATATTGCTAATACACACCTTTCATAACCCACTTGTACATAAGTGTGTTTTGATTCAGTTTAAGAGCACCCTCACAATTCCTTGAAAGTTTTATTAATACCCATAGCATTAGTGATGGTAGTAGTCATAGTAGCAGAAGTAATAGTAGGAGTGCTGGGAGTTGTTTTAGTGATTGCTGTAGTAGTATTTGTAGCATCAATAGCATTCTCATTGTGCCTATTTGGTCTAGTTCAGTTTTACCCCCTTGTGCTCTGATAGTTTCAACTTAATACTTTAAACTGTTTCTGAGGTATTGCTGATATAATCCTTTCAATAGCCTGCCTGCACAAAGTTTATTTTGATTTAGCCCAACATACCCTTCAATAGTCCTTGATAGTTCCACATCAGTGCCATTAGCAATAAAAACAGTAATACTAATAGCAGTAGCAGTAGTAGTATTACTACTAATTTTATTAGTAGTATGCACATATTGCATCTTTACTAGTTCAACATACCCTGAAAATTCAACATAGTAATCTAAGCTGATCTTGAGATTCTGCTGATACATTCTTGACAGTATGCATACACATAGCATGTTTCAATTTAATTCATCATTCCCCTCAGCATTTTCTGAAAATGTCTCTGTAATATCCTTAGCCATAGTGAAAGTAATAACTTACAGGAACAGTGCCTCTTACTAGGATATCATATCCTGTTGTGGCACTCTCTAATCTTGGAATATAACAGCAGCTTTAAAAGTATACATATATATTAATAGTAGTCATGCTAGTAGTACTAGCAGTATTAGTAGCCTAATTACAGTAACAGTAGTAGTGGTACCAGTTGTAGTAGTATTAGTGTGCACATAGTGGCTTGTGGTTAGTTCAGCATCCCCCTTAACATTCCCTGAAAGTTTCCACTTAATACCCCAGATAGTTCCTGGGGTATTGCTGAATCACCCTTTTAACAACTTCCATGCATAGAGTGTGTTTTGATTTAGTTCAACATCCCTATAAGCATGCCCTGAAAGTTTCTTTTTCCTACCCCTAGCCTCAGTACTAGAAGTAGCTGTAGGCACAGAGTGCCTTTTGGTTATTTCAATATCCTTCTCAACATACCTTGAAAGTTTCAATTTAATATTCTAAGCTGTTCTAGAGAAATTGCTTGTACATCCTTTTTCAACCTGAGTATGCATAGTGTGTTTGGATCCAGTTCAAAATCCCCCTAAATAAAATCCCCCTAAATATTCCTTGAAAATCTCACCTGAATACTCTTAGCCTCAGTAGAAATAGTTGTGGTAGCAGTAGTAATAGTGGTAACATGCACATAGTGCCTTTTGGTTTGTTCAAAATCTGCCTCAACATACCCTGAAAGTTTCCAACTTAATGCTCACAGCTGTTCCCAAGATGTTGCTGGTGCACCTTTTTGACACTGCATGCTCATAGAGTAGTGTGACTTAGTTCACCATCCACCTAAATATTTCTAAAAGCTTCACCTTGATTCCTTTAGCTTTAGTACTTGCAATAGATGTAGTAGCATTAGTAGCAGTATGCACATAGCACCTTTTGTTTTTTTCAACATGCCCCTCAACACATGCTGAAAGTTTAAACTTAATGTCCTAAACAGTTCCTGGGACATTGCTGATATGTCCTGTTGACAATGTGCATGCGCATAGTATGTTTTGGTCTCACTCAAAATCCTCTCCCTAAAAAAAAGATATTCCATGAAATTTTCACCTTAATACCCTCAGATTTAGTCACAGTAGTAGAAGTGGGATTAGTAGCATGCAAATATTGTCTTTTCGTTAGTACAACATCCACTACAACAAGCCCTATAAGTTTCAACTTCATGCTGCAAGCTATTCCTAAGATGATGCTAATATGCCCTTTTGACAACCTGTACACACTCAGTGTGGTTTAATTTAGTTCAACTCCCCCCTCAGAATTCCCCAAAATTTTCACCTTCATACCCTTAGCCTTAGTGGTAGTAGCCTTCTGAGGCCAAAGAAATTTCAATGATTTAAAGAACATGAACATTGGAACTTCAAATGTTATGCTGTTAAAAATTGACTATTGTATCAACATTTTGACTGAAAAATTCAGATGATTCAAACTGGACTTATTAGGAGTTTCAGAAACTCATATTCCAGGGATAGGAAGCATGAAATTATGTGATATAGGATTTGTTTATTCAGGCAGGAAGGATGGGGTACATAGACAGGGAGTAGGGCTCATGATGAATAAGGAAGCTGCTAAGTCTTGTTTAGGATGGGAAGGTATTAATAATAGAATACTAATTGCTCGTTTTATGACTAAAAAGTTCAGATTATCAGTTATAGTAGTATATGCCACTGTTGAACCAACTGACAGAGATACTAGTGACTCAGATGAATTTTACTTACAGTTACAGGAGTGAATAGACAGGGTCCTAGGTAGAAATTTGGTGTTTTTACTAGGAGGATTTTAATGCCCAGGTCAGTGGAAATAGGGATAGATGGTATCCTAGCCTAGGTAAATTTATATAGGAAAAGAAAAGAGTAATGGCTACAGACTTTTGCAATTTTATAGTTGTAACAATCTAGTTATAACCAATATGGTGTTTGGTCATAAATGACCCAGAAGTTGACATGGTATTCACATGATGGTAAGACAGCAAACTTTATTGATTATGTTATAGTAAACCAAAGACTGGAAGGATCAGTACAATATACTAGGATATATAAGAGTTCTGTTATTGATGTTAAAAGTAAAGATCATAATCTAGTAGTGTCTAGGGTTAATTTAAAGCTGAAATTTTGGAAGGGCAAGTACCTCCCAAGAAGTTACAATGTTGGTAGACTCCAGGATGAGAATTTGAGAGAAACTTTGCAGGAACAGTTGAATACTAAACTTAAGAGTTTAAAATTTGACAATGTGGAAGATGGTTGGAATAATTTTAGAAAAACAATTTTTGAAGTTGCTGATGGTGTCTTAGGGAAGAAAGTTAGGACTGCAGCTAGGAATATTAGTGAAAAGCTTTATGTTTAATAGAGAGGAGAAGGAGCTTGTATAGGAATTATCTGAGTGATAGATCATATGAAAACAAAAGAAATGTAAAGAAAATGGAGAAAGTATTAAAATATGAACTAAGGT
Source organism: Artemia sinica (assembly GCA_027921565.1). Classification (NCBI taxonomy): domain Eukaryota; kingdom Metazoa; phylum Arthropoda; class Branchiopoda; order Anostraca; family Artemiidae; genus Artemia; species Artemia sinica. The sequence goes on along the minus strand of CM051258.1, from coordinate 58,051,474 downwards.
GGTGTGAAGTGGAGGCCATGAATAAAATTACTGAGGGTCAGGAGTATGCAGCTAGACAGCAATTGTATTATTATTAGAATTGTATTATTATTAATGCATAAAAAAATAGTGGTGTAAAATTGAAACAGGAATTATATATGGAGCAATAAAACAATAGGGTAATGATTACTACCATAAACCTCACTTCCCACAATGTGACTGCAGAGGGTCATAAGGAATCTCTAAGAAATTATGAAGTAATTTAGTCTCCATCTGACATTCTTCTTTCTAGCATTCATCTTGTATGTCCAAAAAGTATAAACTCCAGTTCTATCTGGGTATAACTGGCAATATATGTCAACAAAATCTTCAGATAGAAGTGTGCTAAAACCACCCCTTTCTATTTGTGTAAAACCAGTGTTGTTTTTGTTGGTTTTGGGGTTGGTAAGGTCAATTTCCTTATGAGATACATTTAAATCCCCACACAGTACAACTGTTTATTTTTTTCTGATCCAGTCTTTTTAAGTATTCCCAAAATAGTTGGTCCCATTCTGTTCTTTCCTTCAGCCTCACAAGAAAAGCCAGAATATAATTTGTACTTTATTGACAAAAATTCAAATGAATTCACTGAAAAGAATGTGCATTGTCTGTTTAATATACATATGCTGATATTTATTCTTTAAATGTTAATTAATTTTTGATTTCTTAAAGTTATAAAAGTGAAAACATTGAAAAGAATTTTTTCAGTAAAGTACAGATTATAGTCTGATTTTTAGAAAGCATAGGGGTTTAGAACCCTACCCATATTAATTTTTGCTTGTTTTGAGTTTGGCTCTATTATTTATTTTAATTAATTAAAAAAACTTTCCGAAAAATAAATTTTTCAAAGAAAAGTAAAGGACATTTTAAACTTAAGCTCAGCAGATACAAATACCTGTTAAAATTGAAACTCAAAACGACCAGAAATTACTATTAAAGAACAAATGAAACCCAAAACGAACAGAAATTAAATAAACAATCATAGGCAAAAATATACAACAAGTAATAAAATAAATGAATAAATAGATCTTAAAGTGAGTAATGCTTAGATTGAATATGAAAATCAAGCTTAAAACAAAAAAAATATTTTGATATTGAAGTGTAAATGAAACTTAAAATGAAGAGAAATTAAATAAACAATCAATGCAAAGAAACATACAATAGATATTAATGTAAATGAATAAATAAATTTTAAAAATCTTAAATCTTAAAACCTTTTTTATTAGTTGCCTCTGATTTCTGTTTGTTTTGGGTTTCTTTTATTTATTGATACTGATTTGTGATAGTTGTATGCTTTCTAGATTATTTGATTCTATTTTTGTTCATTTTTGGTTTAATGGAGTTTTTTGCTTTTTTCTGAAAAACTTATTTTGTGGAAAAAGTTTTTCATTGATTTCTGTTCATTTTATATTGACATAGTCATTTTCAGGGAAAAGACTGAACCTCTTCTATAGTTAAACAACCACCTCTTCCATAAAAACCTTAAATACCCCCTGGGCATAACTTTCAACCCTTGACCCAAATCTCTGGGGTTTGTTTCAACCCCGAAAGCCTTGTTATATGATATTTAGACTATTCTGAATAGAATGGCTATCTCAAAATTTCTATTAGATGTATTTTGGGACAATATGACGTGTGTAGGGGGAGGGGGGAGTAGCTGCCCTCCAATCACTTTGACTTTTAAAAAGAGCACTAGAGCATCTGATTACCAATCCAATGAGCCCCCTCCAAAGTTTATATGACCACACTTTCTATAATAACCTTATATGCCCCCAGGGCATAACTTACAACCCTTGCCTTGAGGGCTGGGGGATTTGTTATTCTCAAAGACATAATTTCCAGACCTTTCAAATATGTTGAACAAAATGACTATCTCAAAATTTTGATTGGAAGTGTTTGGGGAAATGATGGGCATGGGAGGAAGAGCATTTGCCCTCTGATCACTTTTGACTAATAAAAAAGGCACTAGTCTTTCCATTTCCAATCAAATGAGCCCTTCTTGAAGCTTCTACAACAAAACTTTCTATAAAAATATTATATGCCCCAAGGGTATACCTTACGACCCTTGTCCTGAGGGCTATGGGGGGAGGGTTGTAATCCTCAAAGACATAATTTCCAGACCTTTCAATGACGTTAAACATAATGACCATATCAAAATATTAATTGGAAATGTTTGGGGAAAAGATGGGCATGGGGGGAGGGTGATTCTCCCCCCAAGTACTTTCAACTATTAAAGCAGGCAATAGCCCTCTCAATTTCCAATTGAATGAGCCCTTTTTGAAGTTTTTACAATAACACTTTCTATAAAAAACCTTATATGCCCCCAGGATATAACCTAAAACCTTAGCCCCGAAGGCTGTGGGGGGGAGGGGCTGTCATACTCAAAGACATAATTTCTGGACCCTTCAACTACGTTCAACAAAATGGCTATATCAAAATGTTGATCAGCAGTGTTTGGGGAAATGATGTGCATGGGAGGTGGGGGGCATTCACCCACCAACCACTTTTGACAATTAAGGAGGGCACTAGCCCTTTTGATTCCCAATTGAATGAGTCTTTTTTGAAGTCTCTATAGCAATACTTTCTATAGAAACCTTATATGCCCCCAGAGCATAACTTACAACCTTTGGCCTTGGGGCTCTGGGAGGTTTGTCATCCACAAAGACGTAATTTCTGGACCTTTCAACTACATTGAACAAAATGGCTATCTCAAAAGTTTGATTGAATGTGTTTGGGGAAATGATGGGCAGGAGAGGGGGGCATTTGCCCTCGGATTGCTTTTGACTATTAATAAGGGTACTAGCCCTCTCAATTCCCAGTTGAATGAGCCCTTTTTGAAGTTTCTATGACAATGCTTTCTATAAAAACACTATATGCCCCAGGGCATAACTTACAACCTTTGCCCTGGGGGATGTGAGGGGTTTTTGATCCTCAAAGACATAGTTTCCGAACTTTTCAACTATGTTGAACAAAATGGCTATCTCAAAAGTTCAATTGAATGTGTTTGGGGAAATGGTGGGTGGGAGAGGGGGGTTAGTTGCCCTCCAATGACTTTCTACTATGATAAAGGGCACTAGCCATTTCAATTTCCAACCAAATGAGCCCTTTTTGAAGTTCCTATGACAACCCTTTCTATAAAAGCCTTATTTGCCCCTGGGGCATAACTTAGAACCCTTACCCTTAGGGCTGTGGGGGGGGGCTGTCATCCTCAAAGACCTATAATAATATGCCTCTTCAACTACATTCAACCAAATTGCTATATCAAAATGTTGATCAGAAGTGTTTGGGGAAATAATGGACGTGGGGGGGGGGATCCGTTTTTGATTATTAACAAGGGCACTTGCCCTCTGAATTCCCAAATGAATGAACCCTTTTTGAAGTTTCTACAACAACGCTTTCTATAAAAACCTTATATGCCCCCAGGGCATAACTTACAACCTATGCCCTGGGGGCTGTGGGGGGTTTGTCATCCTCAAAGACAATTTTCAGACCTTTCAACTATGTTGAACAAAATAGCTACGGTATCTCAAAAGTTTGATTGAATGTGTTTGGGGAAATGGTGGGCTTGGGAGGGGGGTTAGTTGCCCTCCAATCGTTTTCGACTATAAAAAAGGGCACTAGCCCTTTCAATTTCCAATCAAATGAACCCTTTTTGAAGTTTCTACAATAACACCTTCTATAAAGACCTTATATGAAAGTTTTATTCTCAAAATATCTATTGGATACATCTCAGGAAAACACAATGTGTTAGTGTGTGTGTGTGTGGGGGGGGGGGCAAAGTAGCTGCACTCAGATCACTTTGACTCTTAAAAAGGGCAATAGAACTTCTGATTACCAATCCAATGAGCACCCTCCAAAGTTTATACAATCACCCTTTCTATAGAAAACCTTACATCCCCGAGGACATAACTTACAGCCCTTACCCTGAGGGCTGGGGGAGGGGTTTCATCCTCAAAGACATAATTTCTGGACATTTCAACTACTCTGAGAAAAATAGCTATCTCAAAATTTTTATTGCATGTGTTTGGGTAAATGGTGAATATGGAAGGGGAATAGTTGCCTTCCAAATCACTGTTGGCTATTAAAAAGGGAACAAGCCCTTCCAATTTCCAATTGAATGAGCAGTTTTCGAAGTTTCTACAACAACTCCTTTGATACGAAGTGCCCTGGTCTAAAAGAAAAAAAATAATACATTGTGCAATCATTGTTCTTTACTTAGGCAGCGCTATTGCGCTGCCTATGATTGGCTTTATTTTTGAATAAATTCCCACGTCAGCATAATCGTCAGTGCCACCTAAACACAAATAAGAGGTATTTCGAGGTACTTCAGTTATAGATGTGTCAAGCTTGTTTGGAGAAATTTTTATCTATTGAACACAGAGTATATCTGGCTTCTCAAAATCAAAATATTTCATGCCATCTTTCTTTTGCCAAGCTCGAACTCCTGTTATATTCCATGAGGTAATCTTCAGGTATCACAGGCAACCTTCTGAATTTTTCTGATTACAGGAAAAATCAAGAGAAGAGAAATCAGTTGCAGATTTGTTCATTACTCCACTCATGACTGTTTCATTTGCTTTTTTTTAACTGCTTTGATCAGTTCTTTTTTTTTCTGCCAGCTTTTTATTTTTTGCTCCTTTTAATATTCTCCTTTTTGTTGACATTTTGTCAGCTTTTGTCATGTTTTCAGGCTTGGATTTCACATTTTTAGTTTTCTTTAGGGGTATTTTGTTAACCGTTTGGTCATGCCTAAAAGATGTAAGAGGAAAGATATCGAGGAAAATGAAAAAGTTTTTGACACCTTGGTTGTGAAGGCAGATTTGTTTTGTGAGGAAGAATTAGTGACAGTACTAAAAGGATTAAAAAATAATAAGGCTTCAGTTACTGATAGTGTGGTAAATGAGTTTCTTAAATATGGTGCCTCTGTGGTTTAGAAATAAGTTACTGAAGATTATGAATATGATTTTTGAAAAAGGGGAAGTACCTACAAATTTTGGGAAAACCTTATTTAAACTACTGCATAAGAAAGGTGATATGAGTGAGTGTTGTAATTATCAAGGCATCAGGCTGGTCAATTCAGGTAGCAAATTACTTAGTAATATGATAATTTTTAGACTGAGATATGCTGTAGACAAAGTTTTAAGAGAAGAACAGTGTGGTTTTAGGAAAGGTAGAGGATGTGTTGACCAGATTTTCACTCTTACGTTAATAATTGAGAAGTGCCTTAGTTGTCAAACACCTGTGGTCCTCAGTTTTATATATTATGAGCAAGTGTTTGATTTTGTTAATAGAAGAGCTTTAGCAAAGGTCTTATCCTTGTATGGTATACCAGACAAATACATTAAAGTGGTTAGCACTATGTGCAAGAATAACACTGCTCTGGTTAATATAGGGAATAAGTGTAGCAGCTGGTTTTGTATTAAATCAGGAGTTAAGCAGGTTTGCGTTCTATCCCCCTTTATATGGATCATTCTAATGGGCTTTGTCTTGACAGGCACAGGAAAGGCAATGGGAGACCACGGAATCAAATGGGGAGGAAAAGCTCTCTTGGACTTAGATCATGCTGATGATTTAGGCATCCTAGATGAAAGTGTAAGCAAAATGAATGGACTTTTAGAGGTTTTGCAAGTTCAGGGTTCTAGAATAGGTTTGAAAATTAATGTTAAGAAGACTAAGTCACTAAGGCTAGGAATAAGTGAAGATGAAAAGGTGACGCTGGGTACCGAAAAGATTGATCAGGTGAGCAGTTTCACTTACCTTGGTAGTATTATTAGTAAAGACGGTGGGAGCAGTGAAGATGTTAAAAGTAGAATAGCCAAGGCTCAGGGTGTTTTTTGTTTTTTCACAGTTAAAAAAAGTTTGGAAGAATAGTAAGATAAGTCTTCAAAGTAAGATTAGAATATTGGAAGGTACATTGATGACAGTGGCCAAATATGGCTCTGAAGCATGGGCGCTCCGAAAAACAGATTAAGATTTACTACATATTTTCCAGAGAAATTGCCTAGGAATTGTTCTGGGTACCCAGCTGACTGACTGTATTTCAAACAGTAGGCTGTGCAAATAATGTGGTTCAATCCCGCTTTCTAGGGCTATAATGAAGAAAAGTTTAGATGGCTAGGGCACGTTCTGCAGATGAAGGATGACAGATTGGCAAAGATTGTCCTTTTTTGGCCCATCGTCTAGGGCTAAACGGAAAGCAGGTCGTCCTCTTCTGGTATGGGAGGATGTCATAAAGAAAGATTTAAAGGAAATAGGAACTTCCTGGCGGGGTGTAAAGATGGAGGGTTTGAATAAATTGGGATAGAAGAGGAGCGGGCATAGCTGTGTTGGCCTCAGGTGGCTTTGTGCTGCAGTGAGTTGTTAGCAGTAGTAGTAGTAAGAGTAGTAGTAGGAGTACTAATTGTAGTAGTAGTGACATTGGGGCTAGTAGTAGTAGTAGTATGTACATATGGTCTTTTGATCAGTTGAACCTCCCTCCTATCATGCCATTGAAGTTTTAACTCAATGCTCTAGGCTGTTCCTAAGATATTTCTGATACAGCCTCTGGGTAACCTCTATACACATAGTGGGTTTTAGTTTAGTTCAACTTCGCCCTCAACATTTCCTAAAATTTTTACCTTACTACCCTTAGCCTTTGTTTTTGTTGAAATAGAAGTAGCAGTTGTAGTAGTAGTAGTAACATGTACATATTGCCTTTTCATCAATTGATCATCCCCCTCATCATTCCCTGACAGTTCCAAGTTTCTACCCTGATTCATTCCTCACATATACCCTTTTGATATTCCCCGCAATATTCTCTGAAGTTTCACCTTCATACCTTTAGTCTTAGTGATACTAGGAGTCATAATAGTTGATAGTTGTAGTCGAAGTAGCAGTACTAGTTTTTGTATTAGTAGTAGTTGTAACAGTAGTAGCAGTAGTAGTATGCACATAAAGCCTTTTGGTCAGTTGCACATCGTCCTCATCATGCAGTGGAAGTTTCAACTTTGTATGCTAAGCCATTCTTAAGACATTGTCATGTTCTCTTTTGCAACTGGTATACACATAGTGTGGTTGTTTTAGTTAAACTTCCCCTCAACATTTCTAGTGATTATCCTCTTAATACCCTCAACCTTAGTAGTAGTCTCCTTAAAAACAATAGCTGTAACTTGTAACAGCAGTAATGGCAGTGGTTGTGGTATGAGTAGTAGTAGTAGTAGTATGCACATATTGCCTTTTGGTCAATTGACCATTCCCTGGAAGTTCCAGCTTCAGTCATTCCTGAGATATGCCCTTTTGACAACCTGCAAGCACTTAGCGTATTTTGATTTAGTTCAATGTTCCCTGCAAGCTTTACCTGAATGGCCTTGACCTATTTGGACACAAAAGGTCAAACAGGCTACCGTTTCTTGATAACAAATGGTATATGTAAGCAATGGGTAAATTGTATAACTTACATCTTTTGCTTCAAATGCAGGAGGGGGAGGATGTTATCGCCAGAGACATAGTGTATGGACCTCTCAACTCTGCTGAACAAGATGGCTGTCTAAAAATGTTGATCAGATGGCTTTGGGAAAGAAGGTACATGGGAGGGGGGCTGATTGCCATCCAATCACTTTTGACTCTTTAAAAGAGCACTAGAGGTTTTGGTTTCAGTTTACAATTGAATGAGCCTCTTCCAAAGTTTCTGCTTCCATACAAAGCATCTTGGTGCAAAAAAAATACCTTGTGTCCACATTGCTCTTTACTTAGGCAGTGCTTTTGCGCTGCCCATAATTAATAGTAAAAATTAAAAAATTTACCGAAAAGAAGTGTTTCAAAGAACAGTAAACAGCCATATTAAATGGAATCCATATAAAAATTATATTCCAATATATAATAATAATTTATTTTGACCCATTAACATTACAATAAAATGAAGTAAAAAAAAACAAACAAAAGACCTTTTGGTTCCTAACCAACAAGGCAGATTTAAAAGGATTTTACAGTAATGGAAATACAATGCCCTAATGTCCTGCATATCACTATCAGTGGCACTAAACAATCAAATAACCTTTCGGTTCCCATACAAACAAGGCAGACATAGAAGGAACTTACAGTGACGGAAATACAATACCCTAATGCCCTAATGTTTGGAATCAGTACAAAAAACTTATTCTTTTTATATATTAATTTCTATTAAAGTTCCTTACTTTTGAGTTTTGTTTTCTATTAGGCTGAGATGATCCTTACTTACAATTGATTTACCACAAACTGTATGATTTTTATATGGCTTTATTTCTGCTTGTCTTATATTTTTTACGGGTCTACTTTTCTTTGAAAAACTTTTTTTTGGAAATAAAAATATTTTTGATTCTGTGTGTGATTTTTTGTATGTATCTTATATAGCTCTGGCTCTGCTAGGTTGTGTTGCGTAGCAATTCATACCCACTGCACTGTGTGAGGGTATTGTGATTTGATGTCCCAAAAAACAAAACAAAAAGGATCCTCAGTCAAGTGACCATATTTCCATCACAGTTTGCTCAGTCATTGAAAAATTGCTTGAAAATATCCTTCTACAGGGTACCTCAAATATCTGTGATTCACCTTGGTTTTTGTTATTCACCTTGGTTTTTGTGATTCACCTTGGTTTTTGTTATTCACCTTGGTTTTTGTGATTCACCTTGGTTTTTCTTGGTGGTGGTAATGCTCATGCATGTTCAATGTTGATTGTAAAAAAAAAGAAGAAAATCCTTCTCTGTGGCTGTGGTATCAAAATCATCTGCGAGTGGATAGTCTATAATAATCGAATTTCCGTACGTTGATGAGTTAAACAGGGTTTGGTTTTTAAGTCTAGTAATTGTGAATATTGTGATATGTTCTGCCACATGTTGAAGTACAATTATTGAGCTCAGTGGCTTAATTTCGTCAGAATCCTGGGGGGGGGGCAAAGTTGGAAGCAATTTTCACAAATCAAGTGAAAATGACAGGGAAAACTGGAAAACGAGCCCTATAGTTACCATAAGGGCAAATATATACTAAAGGAAACTGATCTGTTTCTCTGGATGCTTGAATCATGCAGGTTTATCTTAGCTTTGACAAAATTTTTTGGAAAAACTAAATTTCAGCTGGGGGAGGGTAAAATGAGATCGGGGGTGGGAAACTAGGTCTGGAGGGAGCATTTGCCCCCTTCATAACAAATTACGCCCCTGATTGAGCTGTGTAGTAATGCAAATCATCTCTTGTACTCAGATGATAATATAATCCTGTCTGACAATTTACAGTGACTTCAGAATTTTGTGGACAGCAGGGGCAGATCTAGAGCAAAATCTTGAGGGAGACCCAATGTGACACGGGTGCCAATGAGCAAAATCTTGGGGGGGGCAATGTGACATAGACGCCAATAATTGAGTAAATTAACAAATTTATTAAAAAAAGTAAAAAAAACAACAACAAAGAATGAGGATGCCAGGAAACATATTGGGAGGGGGGGGGGGTCCCCGGCCTCCCTGGATTAGCCACTGGTTGACAGCATTTAGTCTTGTTTATTTGATATTGGCTTAACAGTTGCTTCTTCAAAGGCTTAATTTCTTGTTTTGGTTGCCATCAGCCTCCAGATTCAAAAATCCATGTTGACTTAGTCACTACTGCTGCTTCCACGTCTCTCAAGCTTCTTAAGCTTCCCTTCTAAACATTAATTCAAGTCACATGGTTGCTCATGCTATAAAGGAGAAATTCAAAAAGTCCTATCTACTTTTCTTCCGAGTGACGGGTCAATTCAGTAAGAAAATACTCTGCCGTTATTATAATAACGCGGTCGTTGCTTCTCATCTTTTCTCTCTGGTGTTGGCCTGAAAGTTTTTTTTACAGTATCTGAATAGAAACAAGATCGTACGCCGTTTTCTATGAATTGTAAATACTTCCTTGGTATTTCGATTTTATCTCGATATAAATATGTATCAAGACGTTATGGACTGAAATTTGATAAATCAGATGCTTTAGCTGTTAAATCTAGAATTAGATTAAATAAAAAAAAAACAAGTTTTTTTTAACTGAAAGTAAGGAGCGACATTAAAACTTAAAGTGAACAGAAATTATTCCGTATATGAAAGGGGCTGTCCCCTCCTCAACGCCTCGCTCTTTACGCTAAAGTTTTTCATTGCTTAAAAAAATAGAGTTGTGAGAAAGTCAAACTTTAGCGTAAAGAGCGAGGCGTTGAGGAGGAGACAACCCCTTTCATATACGGAATAATTTCTGTTCGTTTTAAGTTTTAATGTCGCTCCTTACTTTCAGTTAAGAAAACTTGTTTTTTTTTTTATTTAATTTTTGAACGTTTTTGAATAAATGCAGGTTTTGATCTTGGCTCACCGTACATGAATAATTAAAACAAAATATTCATATTAATTTACTTTTATTTGGTTAAATGGCCTTCTCGAAACTTTTTTAATTTTATTTACGAACGTTTTTATAAGTAATAAATACACGTAACTTACGAAATAACTTACGTAACGAACTTCTATATTCATATATTTTTAATACGTATATTAGGGGGTTCGCCCCCTAGTCAATACCTTGCTCTTTAAGCGAAAGTTCGAATTTTGTTCCAATTCTTTAAAAATGACCGCTTAATCACGAAGGCCGTTAATTAGAATAAATAGCTCTTATGAAAGTACTAAAAAATCTTTGGCTTAAAGAGCGAGATATGGACTAGGGGGTGAACCCAATCATATATGTAATATTTTCTGTTCGTTTAAAGTTTTGATGTTGCTGCTGTTGCAGTTGAAAAACTTGTTTTTTTATATTTAATTTCTGATCATTTTTTAAATAATGCTGGGAAGTCCGGCGTCCCCTTCTTAGCAATGCCCCTTCCCCCATGAAAACTGGCTTTATGGAAAGATCCTCCCACATAACACCCGACCCCCCCCACTACCAGGAAAAATCTCCCTTGAAAACGTCTGTATACCTCCCAATAACCAATACTATATGTTAACATTGGGTAAAGTTCATAACTTTCAGCCCTCCCTCCGGGAACTTCGGGGGATTAAGTCATCCTTAAAGAAATACTTATAATATTTTCGAACATGCTGAACAAAATGGCTATCTCAAAATTTTGATCAGGTGACTTTGGGAAAAAATGAGCGTGGGAGGGGGCCTAGTTGCCCTCCTTTTTTTGGTCACTTAAAAAGGGCACTAGAACTTTTAATTTCCATTCCAATGAGCCATTCCACGATATTCTAGGACCACTGGGTCGATACGATCACCCCTGGGAAAAAAAAAAAAAAAAAAAAACAACAAATAAACACGCACCCGTGATCTTTCTTCTGGCAAAAAATGCAAAATTCCACATTTTTGTAGATAGGAGCTTGAAACCTCCACAGTAGGGTTCTCTGATACGCAGAATATGATGGTATGATTTTCATTAAGGTTTTATAACTTTTAGGGGGTCTTTCCCCCTTTTTTCTAGAATAAGCCAAATTTTCTCAGGGGCGTAACTTTTGGTGGGTATGGCTAAACTTGATGAAACTTATATATTTGAAATCAGCATTAAAATCTAATTCTTTTGATGTATCTATTTGTATCAAAATACCGTTTTCTAGAGTTTCGGTTACCATTGAGCCGGGTCGCTCCTTACTTACAGTTCGTTACCACGAACTGTTTGATTTGATTCAGTAGTTGATAGATTGTCTTTCGTTGATGTGAGATTTCTATGGTTTTAATGTTTATTTTGCATGAATTTTTGATGCGTGTGCTTGTCTCAAGTTTTCTTTTTGTTTTTGCTTTTATACTTCTCCTTCTGTATTTTGTGTACAAGGTTTAAACAAATTATTGTTATTAGTAGATATTTAGGGCTAAGGCAAATGTACCACTGGGTATCAGTATCTCCTCCGAAACTGGGAGTCTATTTAGGTAGCCTTTCACAAGTTCTAGGCAAATTGGCTATGCCATAATTTTTGCTCAATGACGTAATGGCCAAATAATTGTTATTGACAGCCGAAAATGTTCGGGCCATAATGGTTGTTTTATGACACATAAAATGACAGAAATTGATACTCGTGGGGTGATCTGTGGGGTGCTGTGGAGTAATCTCTTTTGTTACTTAAAAATGACGAAGACCTCTAAATTTCTGTTTGAGGTGGTTCTATGTTTGACCACTGGCTTTATACAACTACCCCTCAAAGAGAATGCATCCATGACCATCCTTCTTGAAAAAGCCCAAATTTTGTATCTCAGCTTGAAACCTCTGTTCCAGAGTTGAAGGATAATTTGAATTTCATGTTATTTTTCCAGGATTGCTCTCCATTTTGGGACGTTTTTCCCATTTTTCTACAACTGTACAAGTTTAATCACGCTAATGAATTTTGATTGGCAAATTTGAATTTGATGAAATTTGTATATTTAGAATCAGCATAAAAAGTAATCTTTCAAAAATATTTTTGTGTCACGAATTGGAAGAAATTAGTAGTCTACCCTGAAGAGGCGTGCTTGTTTTCGTTATTTAAAAATGACATTTTAACTTTCATTTTCTGCTATGTAAGCCCTCTTTTGATACTCTACGACTAAGGGGTGGCTACGATCACGCCTGGCGAAAATCAATTCAGAAATATAATAAACGAGTATTCCTGACTATCCCCCCTCAAGAAAAATGCCTATTTTTGTTTTTATGTAGATACGGACTTGAAACCTTTGCTCCAGGATTCTCAGACATGCTAAATGTGATGGCGCCAATTCTCATCATTACATCACATCCATTTCAAAGGGTGCTATCCTTCTTCTTTTTTATTATGCTCTTTTTCTTCTGCTAATAAGTTTCGATTGTTAGTTTTAAACTTTATGATTCATATTTGGAATCAAGATTCGCTTTTCTAGAGTTTGATTATTACCGGAAGGGATTGCTCTTTACTTACAGTTTGTTGCCACAAAGTTCTTGATTATTATTGTCATAATCAGGAACATAGCTTCTTATGAGTTTTATAGGTCCCCCTCAGGCTCTCATTGGCTTGCGTTGAATTTTTCTTCAAATCTGGAAGCTAGTAGCTTGTCTTTCTCGTGAGATCCAGATCGATTTAGAAAGCAGTCTCCAATACAAAGTCTCCTTTTTCGGAATAATTTGTCTTTTTATCCTGTTCTGTTACTTTCTACATATCTTGTAAGTGTTCAAAAGCTCGTTTGTATTGATTATGGTAAAGAATTCAGCTTTTCTATAAAAAAGAAAGTGCACTTTTTTTTTCTTAGGAAGAGCTGTATGCGAACATTCCTGAAACTGAAAAAATTCACCTTCAAACTGATTTGCTAATTCTCTTAGAATCGCTGAAAAACTTGGAAGGAGGGAAAGAAGTAATTCGCTGGAAAAATGAAATTATGCAAAAAATAATGGATATCAAGACAGTTCATAACATATTCATGGTATAGCTTCCGGACTTAGCTTCGCATGTCGTGAAGAAAAAAGAAAGAAAGATGAATCATCCTATTTGTGCAATTCATCTCCAAGCACACAACTGGAACGTCTCTTTTTAAAAGGCGATTTTTCGAAATTGTTTAAATTACTTTAAGGGTTTGTGGATGCAGAGATCTTCTAGCTTTGAAATCCTATAAATAGGATTGGTCTCTACTTCATCTGTACGTAAATTTTATTAAATCCGCTTCTTTGCTCGTTTACCCTGTTTACTATAAAAAATGGTACTGGGGCATTGAACGGACACTTTTATATACTAATGAGAGACGAAACCCGCCAGACTGGTTTTTTCAAGAGACCGCTACTCAGAAATGGAATGCAAAGAGTAGTTTTTATTGCGTTTACGGTATTTAAACTGTTGTTTTTTGGGGTTTATGGGGGAAGGTACCTAGGTTAGGCTACTCATTTAATATATGGTATGCTTTACTTTTTATTTATGAAAGCATTAAAATGGCGTAGGAAATAATTAAGAAAATACCGTTTAAACATGATTCTTTATCCTTAGAAAATTCCTTTGTCAGCATATCCTTAAATAATATCCTTTGAAAATTTGGGACATTATTCAGAAAACACAGCAAAATTTATGCCGTTCATCCCTGAGCAAATGACTGGAACATCCCTTTTTGATAGACGGTTTCTGGCAATTGTTTGAATTACTTTAAAGGTTTTTGATTGCGAATTTGAAAATCTATGAATAGTTTTGGTTTCTAGCTCGTTTGAATGTAAATTTGACTTGCTCAGATTCTTTACTCGTTTCTTTGATTGTTTAATTCGCTTCTTTGCTCGTTTACCCTGTTTGATATAAAAAAAATTTCTCGACTATAGATGCTAATTTGAGTGTATACATGGGAAATACTGCTGCCGCAGGGGTAGTTGCATATACGTGTTTTTGACTCACTAATTCATTTATTTTTTGAAAGTATAAAAAATGGCGTAGGAAATAATTAAGAAAATACCGTTTAAACATGATTCTTTATCCTTAGAAAATTCCTTTATCAACATATCCTTAAATAATATCCTTCGAAAATTTAGGACATTATTTAGAAAAACACAACTGATTTGCCATATTTATGCAATTCATCCCTGAGCAAATGACTGGAACATCCCTTTTTGATAGACGGTTTCTGGCAATTGATTGAATTACTTTAAAGGTTTTTGATTGTGACTTTGAAAATCTATGAACAGGTTTGGTTTCTAGGTTGTTTTAATGTAGATTTGACTTGCTCAGATTCTTTACTCGTTTACCCTGTTTGATATTGTAAAGAAAAGATTATGACAACTAAATATGATAATATGCACACACACAAGAAACTGCTGTGGCTGTTGCAAGGATAGTTGCAGGTACGGGTTTTTGACAGGCTAATTCAATTTTATTTTTTGGAAGAATTAGGAATTGTGTAGGATATTGTTTAGGAAATATTCTTTAAAACATGATCCTTTGTCCTTAATGATCCTTTAGCCACATATCCTCAAAAAATGTCCTTTGAAAGTTTATGATATTTTTCAGAAATAAGGCAAATCAATTTTCCTATTTTTGCGAGTGGCGGATGCGGATATCCTTTTTCGACAGACGGTTTTTGTCAATTTTATGAGTTGCTTTAAAGATTTTGCTTACGAAGTTCATCAAACTGGAAAAATCTATAAATAGGCTTGGTTTCCAGTTCATTTATATGTAACTTTGACTTACTTAGCTTCTTTGCTCACTTACCCTGTTTGATATTTGAAAAAAAAATCATGTTAACTAAGGATGCTAATTTGAGGATGTACGTTGGAAACACTACCACTGCTGTCCTAGGCATAGTTGGAGATAGGTGGTGTTGACTGACTAATGCGAATTCATTCGTTGAAAGTGTTAGAAATAGTGTAGGATATTATTAAAAAAATATCCACTTGAAATTTTTGCTCTTACCATAAGCTTATAATAATAATAATAATAATAATGTATTATTAAATCTTTTTTACAGCCATATACAAAACAGAAAAGAAAAGAAAAAGGATAAATAAAATGAAGATATACTAAAATCACTATCCTCTTAATCAACATTCATACCTTTCAATGCAAAATTTACCACACTTACTACTGTCTGTGGTGATTCTGAACTTAAAATCCTCCGAAGTAGCCAATCATTACCCTCTTTCAAAATTTCTCCCCTTATGTGAGAAAGCCGCCGGCATCGCAGGAGGAAATGACCCAGCCCAAAACCAATCTCACCACATTTTAGACAAGTACGCTGCGTTTCCGGACCTTCTCTATTTTTCCAAACTTCTTTTCCTTGTATTGGTAGACAATTGGCTCGAAGCTGAATCCACGTTTTCGTATACTTACTAGGTAATCCCAGCTTCAAAATATGTCTCCTGTCCATAAATCCGCTTTATGTCTCTATACAAAGTAAGACTAGTCGACTTATCTAAAGCTGTCCACCAAAGTTGAATTTCCTGGTCGTGCAATCTTGCTTGGAATTCCTTTATGAAGTTTTCTTGGTCCAGTGGTCCCTGTCCTCCAATCCACGCGTCTGAAAAGCCTGTTTCCTGTAGTATTTTTCTGATCTGTGCTGTCCAAGTGGTTTTACTTTTTTGGGTGAGAAGATCTTTATAAGCAGCAAAAATAAGTCTTTCCTCGGGTAAATTCAGGATTTTGAGCCAAAACTTGATCATCTGTATCTTTCTTCGTATTTTTAAACTGTAGATGCCTAGGTCACCTTTCAATACTAGAGAGTGAGTTGTTTTATGCAGCCCATATGCATGCCTGTAGTATTGTAGTTGTAGAGTTTCTAATTCTTTTGCAGTCTGATAGCCCCAAATTTCTGCTCCGTAATGCAGTATGGGTAAAACTTTTGTGATAAATATATGCTTATGAAGGCTGAGATCGCTTATTCCTGTTGTAACGTTGCTTCTGTAAATACCGAAAAGTGCATTCTTTCCCTTTTGTCATAGTTGCTGATATATGTTGTGTCCATTTACCATTTCGAGTTACTGTAAAGCCCAAATATGTTGCTTTCTCTTCTATTTTTAAAATTTGACCTTCCAAATAAAACTTGGGGGGTAGCTCTGGTTGCTTTTTGTTAAATATCAATATTTGGCTTTTCGATACATTAGCCTTCAGTTTCTTTTTCTGCAGATATTCTGCTAGGATATTCAGTAGAGACTGTAGATTTTTCTCAGAATCAGCCAGTAAAATTATGTCATCTGCGAAAAGCAACATTGAAAGATTCAAATTTCCAAGACGAAGTGTTGGTGCCCATTGGCGTTGGAAAAATTGCACTATATCATTAATAAATATACAAAATAATTTTGGAGATAAAGTACTTCCCTGTAAAACTCCCTTACTTACAGGAAAAGAGGAAGAGACACCCTGTTGCGGAATTTTCACAACACTTTTAGTCCATGAATACATCGAAGCTATTATATTCATAAACTGATGTGGTATCCAATTTCACTCAAACAACAAAATTCTATCTACGTTATCAAACGCTTTCTGTAGGTCTATAAGCGCAGCGTATAATTTACTATTTCCTTTAGAATATTTTTGTATCATTGCATTTAAAATGAATACTCGATCCACTGTCGAATATCCCGGTCTGAATCCACCTTGTTCTTCATTTAGAATACTATTCGCCTCCATCTATTTACCAAGCCGTTTGTCCAAAATTTTCTCCAAAATTTTTCCCCCACTGTTTAAAAGACTTATAGGTCTATAGTTTTCATGAACGGCGGGGCTACCTTTTTTAAATAGGGGAAATACGAGTGAAGTCTTCCAAGCTAGTGGCCAATGCGTCGTAGATATTACTAGGTTAAACAATGATGTTAACACGGGGATGATGATATTCCTTATCGATTTAAGTATCTTAACTGGGATTCCGTCTGGCCCAGGTGCTGAGCCCCCTCTCATTTTTTGCAGTGAATCATTGATTTCTTCTGGGGTAATGGGTTCAAAGAGGGCGTAATCTGTTTCTCTAAGAGGGAAAGGTCCTTGTTCGCAATCTGCTTGCTTTATCCTTTCCTCTAGTGTGTTGTTCGTTTTTTCTGCATCTTTCTGTTGTGATTGAAAATAAGATGGCCATGTTTCCGGTGGTGAATTTTCAGGGACTCGTTTCTTTGTTTATTGGATGACATATTTTTTAACTTATTCCAGAACTCTTGGCTGTTGCTTTCTTTAAAACTCTTACATAAAGCTGCCTGTTGGTGAAATCTGTATTCTTTCTTTTTCTTTTTAATTAGTTTTTTATGCTTTTTTCTTGCTTGCCTATATTCTGTTAGCGCAATATTTTTTTTCTCTTCCTCTCCCAAGAATCTTTTTACTGTAAGCAGTAGAATATTCAGGTTTAAACCACTTTCTTTACACTCTTGGTCATAAAAATCTTCTGTTTCTGTTTTCTTGATTTCATGGGTGTTAGCACATTACTTACAATTCCCATAAGCCTTTCAACTATTTCATCTGATTCTGATTTCGGTAATTCCGTATCAGACCTTAACTGGCTCATCTCCTCTTGTACTGGTTCACTAAGAAAAGCCTCTTGTACAGATAGCCATTGTTCTTTCGACCATTTGCAATAAATCCGGGGCGGAATTTTCGGCTTGTTTTTTCTTTCACCTTTATCTTTAGCCAGTATCCTATTTTGATTCATTGTTGACCTTCTACGTCCATATTCTTTCATCTCATATTCTAATTTAAGTGGGAAATGATCAGATCCAGACTGATGGATTACTTTTACATTAAGAGATTCAGCCTCAAGTCCCGTGTCCACCAATACATAATCAATTAAACTAAAACAAGGTCCAGAAACGCAAGTGTACTCACCCAAATCACCATCTTCTCCAAATCTACCATTTCCAATCGCTAGCCCATGACCTCCGCACAATGCAAGCAGCTTCCTCCCCCATGAATTAATTCTTCTTTGTCGATCCTGGCTACTTCGTGGGATAAGGTAAAGTGAAGGTATCATCTCACATAAAGGGTCATCTTCATCTGAAACAAAATCTACATTTAATTCTTGTTGTACGGAAGTATATGCGTTAAAATCACCTGCTAGAAAAACTAAATCACTTGGGTAATGAGATTTCACTGAACTCAACTCTTCCTCTAATATATACCATGTATCCTCAATACAGTATGAGCTATTTTCTGGGGAAACATATACAAATCCAAAAATAAACCATTTTTCCAGAAATTTTCCGCGCAACCAAATCAAGTTTTCAGATTTACTTGACAGACGACGCAAATTTTTGAACATGTCACTCTTTACTAGTACAACTATTCCTCCATAGTTTCTATAGTTTCGCGATGTAGCCCTGTCCACTCGAAAAACTTCGTATCCACGCACTATAACATCTTCCTCTGGCAACAACCATGTCTCTACAAAACACGTCACCATTGCTGTCAAAAATGAATTATTTAAACACAACTCTCTCTTGTTTCTTGAACCTTGTATATTCCATGTGACTAAGGACAGTTTTTGTATATGGCTTGTATCCTATCCAGTAAACACGAATGGTGGCTTTTCGTGAGGCATCTGTGACCATCGGTTTTTCGGTTTTTTGTCCATTTTTGAGCCACTGTTCGTTCTTACACTTCTTTTCCCTTGTTTGTGGTCATCATTGGGGCTTATAATAGAATCTAAGGTTCTTTTCCCTTTTACTGACCCTTCGTTTAGCCGGCTTCCGCCTGGTGTGGCAGGATCCGCAGTAGTCATTGGCCTTTCGTAGACAGTTGCATCACTATCGCTAGCGTTACTACTTTCTATGTCCGAACAAGAGTCTCTATCACTTGAAGGGGATCGTATGTAGGCCCGGCGAGGAATAGAATCCCTTTTTGAACTATCAACTTCGGTCGGTTGCTGACCATTTGCCGATTCTGCAGCCTCCACGACCTTTTTTTTATCAAAATCATAAGAAAAAATCTGGTTGTCTATGTAAATTTTTTTACCACGCAATTCCAATGCTCTGTTTTCACTTATAGCTTGGATTATCAGAGGTCTTAATGCTTTTCGGGTCTCCCGTTCCTCTGGTGTATAGTCTGGGGTGACTGAAATCCCATTTCTTTTAAATAGTTTAGCATTACGTAGGACAGCATCACGAGTCATTTTGGTCGTGAATTTAACAAGGATAGGGCGGGGGTTCGAGGGCCCTCTCAGTCGAAGAGCATCTCGTATTTCATTTTTTGATAGTGAAAGGTTGGGCACAGAATTGTTAATACATACTATAATGTCCTCACTTAGTTTAGAGTTCGGATTATTTGGATGCGGCATCCCATAGAACATAAGATTGGTTTGTTTTAGTTCCTTTTCCAATCTAAAATTTCTCTTACGTGACTCCTTTAATTCACTCTTAATATTTTATATGTATGATCATTTATAATTATTAA
Source organism: Artemia sinica (assembly GCA_027921565.1). NCBI lineage: Eukaryota > Metazoa > Arthropoda > Branchiopoda > Anostraca > Artemiidae > Artemia > Artemia sinica. The sequence goes on along the minus strand of CM051258.1, from coordinate 58,031,684 downwards.
TTAAAAAAACTTTTCAATAAAAAAAGTTTTTAAAAAAAGTAAAGAACTTCATTAAACCAAAATGAACAAAAATAGAATCAAATAGTCTACCAAGAAGACAACTACCATAAATCAGTATCAATAAATAAATGAAACCCACAACAAACAAGAATTAAATAAATAAGAGTCAAACTCAAAACGAGCAGAAATTAATATGAGTAGGGTTCTAAACCCCAAGCTTTCTAAAAGCCAAAATATAATTTGTACTTTACTGAAAAAAATTCAAATGAATTTACTGAAAAAAATATGCATTGTCAGTTCAATATACATATGCTTATATTTATTGCTTAAGATCTTAATTGGTTTTTGATTTCTTAAAGTGAGAAAAGTGAAAACGTTTAAAAGATTTTTTTTTAGTAAACAAATTATATTCTGGCAAAGGTCAAATAACAAAAACACAGGTTTCGACAAAGCCCCCAGGGCCCGGGGGCAGCCGTTGTAAATTAAGCCCTGGGGGGATATATTGTTCGTATGAAAGGAATGCTCGTATAAACTTCAGAGAGGGCTCGTTTGATTGGAAATTGAAAGTTCTAGTCACGTTTTAAAAGTCAAAAGAGATCCGAGGGCAACTAGCTCCCCCCTAGCCCATTTTTTCCCCAAATCCACCCGATACAAATTTTAAGATAGCCATTTTTAACAAATAGTTCAAACATCAGACAGCAAAACTCCGGGGTCAACACAAGCCCCCAGAGCCCGGGGGCAAGTTAATATTATTATATATCCAACATTCAGTTTAATTTATTAGTTCTTTCCAAAACTGTTAATTTATTTTGGAATAAAAGAAATATTTTGAAATAGGGATTTATGCAAAACTTGTAGCTTAGGCAATCAAAAACGAACAGAAATTACTTTAAAAAAACTTTCCGAGAAAAAAAGTTTTCTAAAACAAAAGTAAAGGCCATATGAAGCATAAGATCAGAATAAATAGAAACCTACAATAACTCAAACTCAAAACAACCAGAAATTACTATTAAAGAATAAATGAAATCCAAAACGAACAGAAATCAATAAAAAATCATAGAACGAAAAAAAAACCCACACAACAGGTACTAATATTAATGAATAAACAAATCTCAAAATGAGTATAGCTTAAGTTGAGTACGCAAATCAAGCTTAAAACGAACAAAACTATTTTGCTATTGAGGCATAAATGCAACCCAAAACGAACAGAAATGAAATAAACAATCATAGCAAACAAACAATAGTTACTAATATAAATGAGTAAATAAATCTTAAAACGAGTGAAACTTAAATTGAATATGCAAATCCAGCTTGAAACGAACAAAAATCAACAAAGAAGAGTTTGGGTTTTTCCTCCTTCTTTCGCTGTAAAAGTCTAAAACCTACTGCGTCGTTGGTGCTTTACTGAAAACAAATTATATTACAAATATTTTTGTACTTATTACAACATTGAAAATAATCATAAAAATTACAGTAAAATTAAATTTTGAACTGATGAGCTTTCAGCAATGTATCATTATATATGAAAAATTAGCTTAATTCTATTATTTCTTTCCAAGACTGTTAAAGACATACATAGCTTCATTACAAACACGAGTTTGGATACTGCCCCCTTCCCTAACTGTAAAAATAAAAAAAAACAAGTTTTTTAAACTGAAAGTAAGGAGCGACATTAAAACTTAAAACGAACAGAAATTATTCCGTATATGAAAGGGGCTGTCCCCTCCTCAACGCCTCGCTCTTTACGCTAAAGTTTTTTATTGTTTTAAAAAATAAAGTTGTGAGACAGAGTCAAACTTTAGCGTAAAGAGCGAGGCGTTGAGGAGGGGACAGCCCCTTTCATATACGGAATAATTTCTGTTCGTTTTAAGTTTTAATGTCGCTCCTTACTTTCAGTTTAAAAAACTTGTTTTTTTTTATTTAATTTCTGATCGTTTTTTAGTTAATGCAGCTTTTATTTGCATAAAAATTTTACTTTTCTTTTGCTAAATGGATGTCTTTACAAATTAACTTACGTAACTAACTTCTATATTCGTATATTTTTCTTCTGGCAAAAAATACTAAGTTGCAGATTTTTGCAGATATGAGCTTGAAACCTATGTAATAGGGTTTTCTGATACGCTGAATCTGACGGTGTGATTTTCATTAAAATTCTTTCACTTGTAGGGGATGTTTCCCCCTCTTTAAAAAATCGAGTAAATTTTCTCAGGCTCGTAGCCTTTGATGAGTAATACTAAACTTAATAAAATTTATATATTTAGGATCAGCATTATAAACACATTCTTTTGATACATTTATTGACATCAAAATTTCGTTTTTAAAAGTTTCGATTACTATTGAGCCGTATCGCTTGTTTTTTTATTGTTTTTTTTTTTATTACGTATATGTTATTACTTATATGAAGGGGTTCTCCCCTTAGTCAATACCACGCTCTTTACGTTAAAAGTTAAAAAAATTTTGATTCACAAACCCCTGAATCACAAAGGCCGTTTAATTAGAATAGATAGCTCTTTTGAAAGCACTAAAAAAAAACTGTAGCGTAAAGAGCGAGGTATTGACTTGGGGGAGAACCTCCTCACATACGTTATAATTTCTGTTCGTTTTAAGTTCTAATATTCCTTCTTACATTTCAGTTGAAAAAACTTGTTTTTTTTTATTTAACCTCTGATCGTTTCTTAAATAATGCTTGGAAATCCGGCGCCCCCTTCATAGAAATGTCCCTTACCCCAAAGAAACATCCTCCACGGAAATATTCTCCAGAGTAATCCCCTCCTCTAGCCCCCCCCCTCCAGAAAAAATCCTTCCTGAAAATGGTTGTATACTTCCCAATAACCAATAAATAATGCTGGCAAGTCCGGCGCCCCCTTCATGGCATTTTCCCTTCCCCCATGAAAACTTCCTTCATGGAAAGATCCTTTCATATAGCCCCCGACCCTCTCCTTCCCCCACCTACCAGAAAAAATCTCCTCTGAAAAAGTCTGTATACTTCCCAATAACCAATACTATATGTTAACATTGAGTAAAGTTCACAACTTTCAGCCCTCCCCCTGGGGACTTTGGGGGATCAAGTCATCCTAAAAGACATTTTTATCATATTTTCGACCATGCTGAACAAAATGGCTATCTCAAAATTTTGATCGGGTGACTTTGGGAAAAAAATGAGCGTGGGAGGGGGCCTAGTTGCCCTCCATTTTTTTTGGTCACTTAAAAAGGGCACTAGAACTTTTAATTTCCGTTCCAATGAGCCCTCCCACGATATTCTAGGACCACTGGGTCGATACGATCACCCCTGGGGAAAAAAAAAAAAAAAAAAAAAAAAAAACAAACAAACAAACAAATAAACACGCATCCGTGATCTTTCTTCTGGCAAAAAATGGAAAATTCCACATTTTTGTAGATAGGAGCTTGAAACCTCTACAGTAGGGTTCTCTGATACGCTGAATATGATGGTGTGATTTTCATTAAGGTTCTATAACTTTTAGGGGGTCTTTCCCCCTTTTTTCGAAAATCAGCCAAATTTTCTCAGGCGCGTAACTTTTGATGGGTAGCACTAAACTTGATGAAAGTTATATATTTGAAATCAGCATTGAAATCTGATTCTTTTGATATATCTATTGGTATCAAAAACCCGTTTTCTAGAGTTTCGGTTACCATTGAGCCGGGTCGCTCCTTACTTACAGTTCGTTACCACGAACTGTTTGAAAGTCTAAAGCCTACTACGTCATTGGCGCTTCACTGAAAACGAATTATATATATTTTCTTTTCCAGTTATTGTAGCGTTGAAAATGAAAATAAAATTACAGTGAAATAAAATATTGAACTAATGATCTTTCAACAATTAATAGAATTATATATCAAACATCCAATTTGATTTTATTTGTACTTTTCAAGACTGTTCAAGACACATATAGTTTTAAATAAAGTACCAATGACGCAGTAGGTTTAAGACTTTTACAGTGAAAGAAGGAGGCAAAACCCAAGTTCTTCTTTGTAGAGGTTTTTGTTCGTTTCAAGCTTGATTTGCGTATTCAATTTAAGTTTCACTCGTTTTAATACTTATTTATTCATTTACATCCTTATCTATTGTATGTTTGTTTGCATTGATTGTTTATTTAATTTCTGTTCGTTTTGGGTTTCATTTATTCTTTAATAGTAATTTCTGGTTGTTTGAGTTTGAGTTATTGTTGGTTTCTATGTCTTCTGATCTTAACTTTCATATGACCTTGACTTCTTTTTTTTACAGAAAACTTCTTTTTTGGAAAGTTTTTTAAAATTTATATCTTAATACGCGAAGTAGTTTATTAGGCATCAGCACTAGTACATTAAGTTTTGCACCCATGGATATGGGTGCAACTACATTGTGCGCTTGTTAGTTTTAGGCTGATACCATAAATTTGGTAGATCTACAAAGGTAGATCTAGAGCAAAATCTTGGGGGCAGGGAGGCCCAATGTGACAAGGGCGCCAATAATTGACCAAATTGACAAGTTAATTTAAAAAAGAGTAAAAACAGAAAAGAACGGAATGAGGGCACCAGAAGAAATCTGGGGGAGGGGAGCCCTGTGCACCCACCCCCTCTGGATCCCTACATGTAAACTCAGCTAGATGCAGCATGACGAAACTTGCGCCATGATTGCTCTCAGAGCTTTGTTTCCAATTATTTTGTTTATTAATTATTTTGTTTGCCTCTGTTTTTGAAAGTGAGTCTACATTGAATTTTCGAATCCATCTGATTTTCTGATTTATTGGAAAAGTTAAAAAAAAAGTAAATAGAATAAAGGTAAAAATTGTGCAAACACCTAGAAATAAATAGAAGTCACGGCAACAAAGTCATGTTTTTGTCTTTTTTGTGACACTTGCAGTTCTTGTTTATGTTAATGCTTTAGCTTTTTCTTCTTCTTCTATGACCAAATTGCGAATTATGTTTATTTTACTGCAAGAGCGGATCCAGGATTTTTGTTCGGGGGGGGGGGGGGTACTAATTTTTGACTCGGTTTTCGACTAATTTTACTAATTTTTGCTAAGGTTTTACTAATTTTCGACTCATTTTCGACTCGGTCAAAAATTTCGGGGGGGGGGGTTCAAAACGGGTACCCCCCTGGATACGGCCTTGTTTTACTGTAAGCAAATGTAGACACAAACTTCAAAAGGAAAAAGGAGAAGTTCTGAACTCCAGGATGGGGATTTGTTTTCTTATTGTTAATTTTAATCTTTCTTACAGCGTAAAAAAATAAATTGGATTTCCAACCGAAAGTATGTTTAATTTTCAACTGTCAAGCAAGAAATCAAATTTCTTTTGTGGAAGTTTCAGTAGATGTTTAAAAGTCTACTAAATATGGTTTTTTTCCTACATTTTCTTTCAAATTTAATAGACAATTATAATCTACAGTATTTTGTTTATATCAGAGGCAACGTTATAGTGTTGCCTATAGTAAAGGCCATACGGCTTCAATGTTTTATTATTTATTTTTTTTTTCCCAGAGGCACTTCATATGGAAGGGGTCGTCGTAGAAACTTCAAAGGGGCTCATCCGATTGGAAATCGAGAGTTCTAGTACCCATTTTAATAGTCGAAAGTGATTGGAGGGCAACTAGCCCCCCCCTCCCACGCCCATCATTCTCCCAAACACATCCAATCAAAATTTTGAGATAGCCATTTTGTTCAGTGTAGTCGATTTCCAGATAGAAAATATGTTTTTGAGGAGTACACTCCCCCACAACCTTTAAGACAAGGGTTTTAAGTTATGCCCTGGGGGCATATAAGGTTTTTATAGAAGGCGTTGCCGTAGAAACTTAAAAATAGCCTCATTCGATTGGAAATTCAAAGGTCTAGTGCCCTTTTTAATAGTCGAAAGTGATTGGAGAACAACTAGCCCCCCCCCCCCACGCCCATCATTCCCTCAAACACATCCAATCAAAATTTTGAGGTAGCCATTTTGTTCAGCGTAGTTGATTTCCAGATAGAAAGTATGTTTTTGAGGAGAAAACCCCTACAACCCTTAGGGCGAGGGTTTTAAGTTATGCCCTGGGGGCATATAAGGTTTTTATAGAAGGCGTTGCCGTAGAAACTCAAAAATAGCCTCATTCGATTGGAAATTCAAAGGTCTAGTGCCCTTTTTAATAGTTGAAAGTGATTGGAGAACAACTAGCCCCCCCCCCCCACGCCCATCATTCCCTCAAACACATCCAATCAAAATTTTGAGGTAGCCATTTTGTTCAGCGTAGTTGATTTCCAGATAGAAAATATGTTTTTGAGGAGGATACTTCCCCACAACCCTCAGGGCAAGGGTTTTAAACTATGCCCTGGGGGCATATAACGTTTTTATAGAAGGCGTTGTTGTAGAAACTTCTTGGAAATTCAAAGGGCTAGTGCCTTTTTGATAGTCAAAAGGGATTGGAGGGCAACTAGCCCCCCCCCATGCCCATCATTCCCCCAAACACATCCAATAATAATTTTGAGATGTTGATTGAGATGTTGATAATTTTCAGCATAGTTGATTTCCAGATAGAAAATATGTTTTGAGGAGGACACTCCCCCACAACCCTCGTTTAAAGTTATGCCCTGAGGGCATATAAGGTTTTTTTATAGAATGCGTTGTCGTAGAAACTTCAAAAAAGGCTCATTCTATTGGAAATTGAAAGGGCTAGTGCCCTATTTAATAGTCGAAATCGATTGGAGGGCAATTAACCCCCCTCTCACGCCCACCTTTTCCCCAAACACATCCAATCAAAATTTTGAGATAGCCATTTTATTAAACGTTGTTTTAAGTTCTGGAAATTAGGTCTTTGAGGATGAAAATTCCCCCACAGCCCTCAGGGCAAGGGTTGTAAGTTATATCCGGGGGGCATATAAGGTTTTGTATAGACAACGTTGTCGTAGAAACTTCAGAAAGGGCTCATTCGATTGGAAATTTAAATGGCTAGTTCCCTTCTTAATAGTCGAAAATGATTCTAAGGCAACTGACACCCCTTCCACGCCCACCATTTCCCCAAACACATCTAATCAAAATTTTGATCTAGCCATTTTGTTCAACGTTGTTGAAAGTTCTGGAAATTATATGTTTGAGCAGGACACTCCCCCCACAGTCTTCACGGGCGAGGGTTATAACTTATGCCCTGGGGGCATATATGGTTCTTATGGAAGGAATGCTCGTATAAACTTCAGAGAGGGCTCATTTGATTTCAAACTCAAAACGAAGAAAACTATATGCGAATACTGAAAACTATATGCGTTTTGAACAGTCTTGGAAGTATAAACAACATCAAATTGAATATCTGATGTATAATGATATTAATTGTTGAAAGATCCATCAGTTCAAGAATTTATTTCACTGTAATTGTATTTTCATTTGCAATGCTGTAAGAACTGGAAAAGAAAATATTTGTAATATAATCCGTTTTCAGTTAAGTGCCAATGACGCAGTAGGCTTTCAGTTTTTATTTACAGTTAGGAAAGGAGGCAGTATCCAAACACTTGTTTGTAGGGAAACTATATTCGTCTTTAACAACTTTAAAAAGAGCTAATAAATTAAAGTGAATATTTGATGTATAATGATATTAATTGCTGAAAGCTCATCAGTTCATAATGTTACTATAATTTTAATGTTTATTTTCAATATTAAGTACAAAAGAAAATATTTGTCATAAAATTGGTTTTCAGTAAAGCGCCAATGACGCAGTAGGTTTTAGACTTTTACAGTGAGAGAAGGAGGTCATACCCAAACTCTTGTTTGTGGTGATTTTTGTTCGTTTCAAGCTTGATTTGCATATTCAATTTAAGTTTCACTCGTTTTAAGATTTATTCATTAATTTACATTAATATCTATTGTATGTTTGTTTGCATTGATAGTTTATTTAATTTCTGTTCGTTTTAAGTTTCATTTATACTTCAATAGGAAAATATTTTTTTTTCATTTTATGCTTGATTTTCATATTCAATCTAAGCAATACTCGCTTGAGATCTATTTATTCATTTATATTATTACTTGTTGTATGTTTTTGCTATGATTGTTTATTTAATTTCTGTTCGTTTTGGGTTTAAGTTATTCTTTAATAGTAATTTCTGGTCGTTTTGAGTTTGAATTTTAAAAGCTATTTGTATCTGTTGAGCATAAGTTTAAAATGGCCTTTACTTTTTTTTGAGAAACTTATTTTTCGGAAAGTTTTTTTTTAAATTAATTTCAATAACAAAGCTTCGGTTTACACTGCAATCATAGATTGGAATTGACAATTTGCAGAATTTCAATTTCAACTTGACATTTGAATTACCAGATTGAATTGAATATAATTAGATTTGAATTTTAACTGTCAAACCACGAATTAAATTTTCTTGTTCAATTTACAATTAATAAGCATTAGTAGGTTTTAACATATTGTTTAAAATTTAAAACACAAGTTTACCTTGAATAGGCTATGTTGTTTACTTTTTAAAAACAAAGCAACGGTCCGTACCGCAACCATTGATTAGAACTCTGAGTGCGTAGAATTACAGTTTCAACTTTACATTGGAATTACAAGATCAAATTGAATACAACTAGACTATTACGGTTGAAATTTTAAATGTCAAACAAAAAAAAAACAAATTTTTTGTGGAATTTTGGATAGGTGATAAAAATTTAAATAAATGTGAGTATATTTTAGCATTTTGTCTAAAATTTAATAAACGAATTTAATCTCCAATATTTTATTGATTTTTCAACAGCAAAACCAAGTTTGAACTGCAGTGATTGACTAGAACTGTAGAATTTCAGTTTTGATTCAACTTTCCAACAATAAGTGAAAATTTTTGTCGATTTTTTATTTATTTTTGTGAAATCTAATAGGTACGAGTGTGTTTCACAATCTTGTTTAAAATTTAAAAGACAGGTGTTCTTTGCAGTGTTTTGTTTACTTTTCAACAACAAAACTACAGTTCGCACCGCAACGATTCATCAGAAATATTAATCCTAGGATTACAATACCAACTTTACCCTGGAATTGCCAGATATCAAATTGGAGACAATTAGACTGTTATAGTTGGAATTTCCACTATTTAACAATATTTCATGTTTTTTGGTTGAATTTTCAAAAGGTTTATTTTGTTCAAAATTGAAAAGATACGTGCAATCCTCAGTATTTTAGTTTATATTCAACAATTGGCCTACACTGCGGTTCGCACCGCAACTACTACTAGCATTAATAATAATAAAAATTTTATTTTCGCCCCCTCATACAAAAAAAAAGAGGAAAATCAGAGTAATAGAAAAGAAGAAAAGGGAAAAAAAAACAAGAACACTCAATATCAAAGGACAAAATTAAGCAGTAACTTCTTCATACGCATTCGTAGATCAGATGTAGAGGCAAAAACTCGAACAATGTTTCCAACGCCTTTTTCTCTGCACCTGTTTCCGTAGATGGCACAACGACAATTGGGTCTATCATATTTTGAGATCTTAGAACGAATGTGTTTCTCCCGTAGAGCGGGTATCGAAGCAAAAACTTGAGGTATTTGCAGTATACAGACCGGAGTTTTAGTCTGTCAGTTCAAGAGAACCAGTCCCATAGCGGAGATACATAAAGCAGATGAGGGAGAGCAACCGCTGCATAAAGCTTTGCAAGAATCTTCCTGTTTAAGATAAATTTCAGAGAGACAAGCTTCCCTTAACTTGAACGAATACCCTTGGTAATTTTCTCAATTATTAGTAAACGAGAAATTCTGACATCATGACCGTACTTTATTCCCAGGTACTTAATGGCATTTCCAGGGAAAATTTTCATTTGTTCAACTATCACATATGTAGGGCCACTGCTTTGCTGCTTGCTTGCCGAGGGACAAAATTCCACAAACTCCGTTGTTAGCGGGTTGACCTTTAGACCAATACTTTGGCAACCAGTTATCAGGCGGTCAATATTTTCTTGTAGAGAAGTAAGGTTGCAGCTTAACATCAGCAGGTCGTCAGCATACGAAAGCAGGCTGAGGTCGTATGGATTGATGCGGAATCCTCCAGTAATGTTTTTTGTTATTCCGGATGTCAGGGTATTAAACAGGATGGGACTTAACACAGATCCTTTTCGAAGACCTCGAACAAGTCTAATCAGTCTGCTCAGGTGATCCCCTGTCAGTCTAACTTTCACAAAACTGTGTGAGTACCAGAAAAATAAAAGTGCCACGACATAAGCATTCACACCATACTCGAGTAATTTCAGGAGCACCTGAGACTGCATAACTGAATCGAATGCAGCTGAGATGTCTACGCTGCACACAGAGGGAGGATCCTATTCTATGGGCTTTGTCAATAGCTTTTCTTAAAAGCCTATGTATAAATGCACAACTCAGGTTTCGGCGGAATCCGAACCGACGATAATCCAACCTACACTTCCCCGAAATTTCTGAAAGGAGTAGTAGCTCGGGGACTTTACTGAGAACACTTGAAACGGTTATGGGTCTATATTCTGTGTACTAATTTTGGCTTTTCCCTTTTTTGGAAATATTTGACATAATACCAGCATAAAATGAGCTGAGGACCATACCGCAATCGACACACATCTGGAACAGAAGATTGATATATTCAAACAAGAGGTCACTGCCATGCCTTAGGTTTTTCGGACAAATACCATCGAGACCAGGCGCCTTTCCAAATTTTTACTTACACTCTGCTCCCTGGAGCACCAAGCCGTTTTTGGCTAACAACTGCATATGCTCCTCCTCCATCCGAATTTATTCAAAGCTTCACTTTTTACCCCATCCCGCACAAAATTCTGATTTTTTTAAATTCTTCCTCATGACCTCCTTCCACCTATTCGAGGACGATTTGCTTTTCCTTTGGCCTCGGATGAATAGCCAAAAAGCACAGTCTTTGGCAATATGTCGTTCTTTATCTGTTAACATGTCCTAGCCATCACAATCTTTCTTTCATTATAGGCATAGAAAGTGGGTATGAACCATATTTTTTGTAAATCTTGTTGTTTGACATACGGTCAGTCACACGAGTATCTAAAGTTATACTACTACTATTACTAACAACTCACCGCAGCGCTGACCCGCCTGAGCCAACACAGCTACGCACGCTGCTCCTCCATCCCAATCTATTCAAAGCCTCCCTTTTTAAACCCTCCCAAGAAGTTCCTATTTCCTCTAAATCTTTCTTTATGACGTCCTCCCACCCCAGCCGAGGATGACCTGCTTTCTGTTTAGCCCTAGACGGTTGGCCGAAAAGACAATCTTCGGCAATCTGTCATCCTTCATCCGAACAACGTGCCCTAGCCACCTCAAGTTTTCTTTCATTATACCCCTATAAAGCTGTATTGAACCACATTTTTCGCACAGCCTACTGTTTGAAATACGGTCAGTCAGCCGGGTACCCAGAACCATCCATAAGCAATTTCTCTGGAAAACAACATCTAGCAAATGTTCATCTCCTTTTTGGAGCGCCCATGCTTCAGAGCCATATTTGACCACTGTCATCACTGTAACTTCTAATATTGGAATCTTGGTTTGCAGATCTATCTTCCTATTCTTCCAAACTTTTTTCAACTGTGAAAAAAGACCCTGAGCCTTGGCTATTCTACTTTTAACATCTTCACTGCTCCCACCATCTTTACTAATAATACTACCAAGGTAAGTGAAGCTGCCCACCTGATCAATCTCTTCGTTATCCAACGTTACCTTTTCATCTTCGCTTATTCCTTGCCTTAGTGACTTAGTCTTCTTAATACTAATTTTCAAACCTATTCTAGCACCCTGAACTGGCAAAACCTCTAAAAGTTCATTCATTTTGCTCACACTTTCATCTAAGATGCTTAAATCATCAGCCTAAATTATCTTAAGCTATATTTACACAATTCCTCTTGAAAACAATTAATAAATCTTCCTCTGACTTTCGAAGAGTACAAGTTTCAGAACCATACTTGAGCGCTGTTATTACTGTTGCTTCTAATATTCTAATTTTGGTTCGCTCACTTATCTTCATGTTTTTCAAAACTTTGTTCAACTGCAAAAAACACCATGAGCCTTGGCTATTCTACTTCTTACTTCTTCGCTGCATCCAGCATCTTTGCTAGTAATGCTACCCATGGCAGTGAAGGTATCCTCTTTATAGTTCCTGTAATCAGCCAACATCATGTCTACACCTTACTCCCGATCATCGTATATATAATCTGTAACTATTAATTTGAAGAGTTTTACTTTCCCGTTTGATTTCATGCTGTCCCATAATCTTTACCGTGTTCCTTAGGGCAAATTCCATCAAAACAATCCATATAAAAGGGATTAGGACATATCCCTGCTCAACTGCCGATTCAGCTCCAAACCAGCTGCTAACCTCACTTTCTTCCTTAACCGCAGCAATTTTGTTCTTGTACATAGCACTAGACACTTTAATGCAGTTATGTGATATACCTTACAAGGATAGGACCTTCACTAAAGCTTTTTGATCGGCTGAATTATATGCCTCTTCATGATCTATGAAACTGAGGACTAAAGGAGTCTGATGATTCAGGCACTTCCCATCTATCAATCTTAGAGTGAAAATCTGATTGACGCTTTCTCTTTCCTTCCTAAAACTACACTGTTTTTCTCTTAAATTTTTATCTACAGCGTCTCATGTCTAAAAATCGTCTAAAAACTCTAAATGCCTCTATAACTACCACTCTTATGACCTTTCTTCACTCTTATGACCTTTCTACTTCTTACTTCTTCGCTGCATCCAGCATCTTTGCTAGTAATGCTACCCATGGCAGTGAAGGTATCCTCTTTATAGTTCCTGTAATCAGCCAACATCATGTCTACACCTTACTCCCGATCATCGTATATAACTACCACTCACTCTTATGACCTTTCTTATAAAGAATTTTAATTAAAGTTTTCCTCAAATCACAAATTGCTTACCCTTTTGAGAAAATTATATTAATAAACTTTAGTAATTTATCTCTAAATTATCAACCACTATATTTTAAGAAGTCATTTACCACACTATCAGTACCCGAAGCCTTGTTTTGTTTGATGTTTTTAATACTGTCTTTAACTCCCCCTTGCACAATAAGTCTTACTTAACTTACAAATTGTCGAATTTTTTTTCATTCTTGCCTTTATCAATTCTTACAACTTTATCACGGTTTAGCACGTTTTCAAGGTGTTCTCCTATCTCTCTTTAACACTCTTCTTATCACCGATTGAGTCCTCGCTCCTGTCTTTAATTGGGGCAAGTCTGGGGTAACTATTTCCTCTCAATCTTTTAATATGACAATCCAGTATCTTGCTATAATTTTGTCTGGCTGCACGTTTCAGATCTTCGTGAATTATGTCTATGGCTCCCATTTTAAACCTTCTTTTTTCCTGAACCATGCGTTATACCCAACGTAACCCAATAAATTCTACTCTCTCAATTATCTCATTGCAGTATAAGAGGGAATACCAGTACTTGGTCAGACTCCTATTTGTCTGGAAGGGTTATCATCATGAATCCTTTTTTTGGCTCATCAACTATTGTCATCAGTTTGGTGTTCCGCAAGGCTCAGTTGTAGGGTCAATTCTTTTCTTAATTTATGTTAATGATCTTATTGTTGCAGTTAAAAATTAAAATCCAACGGTTTGTTGTCGTTTATGGCACCCCGGATCTTTCCATACCCGCAAATGTAGGTCTGTATTAATAGATGAGGACACTCTATTTGCCCTTGCTGATGACAATACACTTCGCGTTGCTGTCAGAGCAGAACCATCAATCCGCATCAAATTGCCTGTTTTGGTTTAGAGAGTAATTGTATGGTTTCAACATAATTGAATGATTCTAAATGTTGCTTAGTCGAGCTTCCTGATTGTCTTGTGAATTTGTCAGGCTTGCCCTCAAATATTGGAAATCTATTTTTCAAAGGGTTCTCTCAGTAAACCTAGTGATCCGTACCTCTGGATCCTAGGTATGCTTTTTGATCCAAACATCTCCTTCGGGCATCACATTAGTCTAATTTAAACGAAGATATCGATGAATCTTGGAACTATTAGAAATTTCAAGCACATTTTTTCTGAATCGATTCCAACAATTCAGTTCCATTATTTATTTCAATCTTACGGATCTTATTTCCCTACTATATGAATGTCAACTTTTTCTTGCCTTCTGTTACCGTTTTCTAAGGTATATGAAGAAGTGAGGAACCCTATCGTATGAATAAATTGTTCATAGGCAGCGCAATCGCGCTGCCTAAGTAAAGAAATATGTTGGCAAAATATATTATTATTTTTTTTTTCCCATACCAGGGCACTTCGTATCGAAGGAGTTGTCGTAGAAACTTCGAAAAGAACTCATTCAATTGGAAATTGGAGTGGCTAGTGCCCTTTTTAATAGTCGAAAGTGATTGGAAGGTGACTAACACCCCTTCCACGTCCACCATTTCCCGAAACACATCCAATCAAAATTTTGAGATAGCCATTTTGTTCAGCGTAGTTGATTTCCTGATAGAAATTATGTTTTTGAGGAGGGCACTCCCCCACAGCCCTCAGGGCAAGGGTTATAAGTTATGCCCTGGGGGCATATAAGGTTTTTTATAGAAGGCGTTGTCGTAGAAACTTCAAAAAAGGCTCATTCGATTGGAAATTCAAAGGGCTAGTGCCCTTTTTAATAGTCAAAAGTGATTTGAGGGCAACTACCCCCCCTCTCACTCCCACCTTTCCCCCAAACTTATCCAATCAAAATTTTTAAATATCCATTTTATTCAACGTAGTTGAAAGTTTTGGAAATTAGGTCTTTAAGGATGACAACCCCTCCCCCCCCCCCCACAGCCCTCAGGGGAAGGGTTGTAAATTATGCCCTGGGGGCATATAAGGTTTTTATTGAAAGCGTTGTCGTAGAAACTTCAAAATGGCTCATTCAATTGCAAATTGAAAGGGCTAGTGCCTTTTTTAATAGTTGGAAGTGATTGGAGGGTGACTAATGCCCGTATCACGCCCACCATTTTCCCAAATACATCCGATCAAAATTTTGAGATCTCCATTTTGTTCAACGTAGTTGAAAGTTCTTGAAATTAGGTCTTTTAGGATGCTAACCCCCTCAGAGCCCTCAGTGCAAGGGTTGCAAGTTATGCCCTGGGGGCACATAAAGTTTATATAGAAAGTTAATAGTTGAAAGTGAGTGGAGAGTAATTAACCCCCCTCTCACGCCCACCATTTCCCCCAAAATATTCTATCAAAGTTTAGAAATAGCCATTTTGTTCAACGTACATGAAAGTTCTGGAAATTATGTATTTAAGGATGACAAACCCCCCAGAGCCCCAAGGGCAAAGGTTGTAAGTTATGCCCTGGGGGCATATAAGGTTTTTATAGATAGAGTTGTCGTAAAACTTCAAAAGGGGCTGGTTCAATTGGAGATTGAGAGGGCTAGTGCCCTTTTTAATAGTCAAAAGTGATTGGAGGGTAACTAACCCCCTCTCACGCCCACCAATCCTCCAAACACATCCAATCAATATTTTCAGATAGCCATTTTGTTCAATGTAGTAGAAAGTCCTGGGAATTATGTCTTTGAGAATGACAGCCCTGAGGGCAAGGGTTGTAAGTTATGCCCTGGGGGCATATAAGATGTTTATGGAAAGCGTTGTCGTTTCAAAAAGGGCTCATTCGATTGGAAATCGAAAGGCCTAGTGTCCTTTTTAATAGTCGAAAGTGAATGGAAGGCTTGACATTTTTATTGTAAAGGTCGATGCGGGTATAATGTATTATTTTTGTTGTTGTTGTTGCTTAAACCAAGGCACTTCGTATCAAAGGAGTTGTCGTGGGAACTTCGAAAAGGGCTCATTCGATTGAAAATAGAAAGGGCTGATGCCCTTTTTAGTAGTTGAAAGTGATTGGAGGGCAACTAATCCCCCTCCCACGCCCCTCCTCCCATTTGCCCATTATGTTTAAAAACTAAATGTTGCCTTAAGATTAAATCAAAATGCACTGTCTTAATACTAATTCCCAATAAGGCGTCTCAGCAGTATCCCAAGAACGACTGAAGGTATTATGTTCAAACTTTCGGGGCTACTTCTGGTCTTAAAATTTAACCAAATCAAAATAGCGTAAGTGTATCCAAGCTATCAAAGAAAGTACTAAACAGATTTTTTTGCAAATGGTGTCAAGTTTTCCATTTCAGGTCAACTAGAGGAGGTATGAAACTAAATTAAACACTACTATTTGTGTCCAGATTTTTAAAAGGGGGTATGTTGTTAAAAATTGCTGAAAATTTTTCTCCAGCATACAAACAGCAGGCCAAACTATAAATTCTTAAAAAAAAAAAACGAAAAGACTTAAAGTATTATTTTCTTTTTCCCTGAAAAGACTATCATAGGCAGCAAAATAGCGCTGCCTAAGTAAAGAACGATATTGGCACAATGTATTATTTATCTTATTTTTTTTTTGTTTTCCATACCAGGGCACTTCTTATCGAAGGAGTTGTCGTAGAAAATTCGAAAAGGGCTTATTCGATTGGAAGTTGGAGTGGCTAGTGCCCTTTTTAATAGTCGAAAGTGATTGGAGGGCAACTAGCCCCCCCCCACGCCCATCATTTCCCCAAACACATCCAATCAAAATTTTTAGATAGCTATTTTGTTCAGCGTAGTTGATTTTTTGAGGAGTTGCTTTTTATAATTTCCTGAACTTTAAACTGCGTGGAACAAAATGGCTATCTCAAAATTTTGATTAGATGTGTTTGGGGAAATGGTGAGCGTGAGAGGGGTGTTAGTTGCCTTCCTATCACTTTCGACTATTAAAAAGGGCGCTAGCCATTTCAATTTCCAATCGAAAGAGCCCTTTTTGAAGTTTCTACGACAACGCGTTCTATAAAAACCTTATATGCCCCCCAAGGGCATAACCCTTGCCCTGAGGGCTGTGGGGGAGTTTCCTCCTCAAAAATATAATTTCTATTTGGAAATCAACTACGCTGAACAAAATGGCTATCTAATAATTTTGATTGGATGTGTGTGGGGAAAAGGTGGGCGTGAGAGGGGGGTTAGTTGCCCTCAAATCACTTTCGACTATTAAAATGGGCACTAGACCTTTGAATTTCCAATCGAATGAGCCCCTTTTCAACTTTCTACGACAAAGATTTCAATAAAAACTTATATGCCCCCAGGGCATAACTGTTAACCCTTGCCCTGAAGACTCTGGGTGAGTGTCCTGCTCAAAGATATAATTTCCAGAGCTTTGAGCTGCGTGGAACAAAATGGCTATCTCAAAATTTTGATTGGATGTGTTTGGGGAAATGGGTGGCGTGGAAGGGGTGTTAGTTGCCTTCCAGTCACTTTCAAGTGTTAAAAAGGGCACTAGCCATTTCAATTTCCAATCGAATGAGCCCTTTTTGAAGTTTCTACGACAACGCGTTCTATAAAAACCTTATATGCCCCCTGGGCTTAACTTACAACCCTTGCCCTGAGGGCTGTGGGGGGGTGTCATACTCAAAGACCTAATTTCCAGAACTTAAAACTACGTTGAATAAAAGGGCTATCTCAAAATTTTGATGGGAGGTGTTTGGGGAAAAGGTTGACTTGAGAGGGGGTTAGTTGCCCTCCAATCACTTTCGACTATTCAAAAGGGCACCAGCCCTTTGAATTTCCAATTGAATGAGCCTTTTTTGAAGTTTCTACGACGACGCCTTTGACTAAAACCTTATATGCCCCCAGGGCATAACTTACAACCCTTGCCCTGAAGGCTGTGGGGGAGTGTCCTCCTCAAAAGCATAATTTCTATCTGGAAATTAACTACGCTGAACAAAATGGCTATCTCAAAATTTTGATTGGATGTGTTTCGGGAAATGGTGGGCGTGGAAGGGGTTTAGTTGCCTTCCAATCTTTTTCGTCTAGTAAAAAGGGCACAAGCCACTCCAGTTTCCAATTGAATGAGCCATTTTCGAAGTTTCTACGACAACTTCTTCGATACGAAGTGCCCTGCTCTAAAGGAAAAAAAATAATAAATAATACATTGTGCCAACATTGTTCTTATATGCCCCCAGGGCATAACTTAAAACCCTTGCCCTGAGGGTTTTGGGGGAGTGTTCTGCTCAAAAATCCTCAAAACTGAATAAACTGAATAAAATACAAATGAATGTGCATTGTCAGTTTAATATACATATACTGATATTTAATAATCAAAATTTTAATATTATTGGATGTATTAAAGTTATAAAAGTAAACACATTTATATTTTTTTCAGTAAAGTGCAATTTATGTTGTGGCCTTGGGAAGGCATAGGGGTTTTGAGCCCAACTTATGTTAATTTTTGCTCGTTTTGACTCGGTTATTTATTGTAATTTCTGTTCGTTTTGGGTTTCATTTATTTATCGATGCTGATTTGCGCTAGTTTCACGCTTGGTAGATTATTTGATTTTAGTTTTTGCTCATTTTTTGTTTAATGGAATTCGTTACTTTTCTTTAAAAAACTTATTTTGTGGAATTTTTTTTTTAATTAATGTCAATATAAAACGAACAGAATTTAATTTAAAAAACTTTTTCCACAAAATAAGTTTTTTAAAACAGATATGACAATAAATAACCGAGTCAAACTCAAAACGAGCTGAAATTAACATAAGTTGGGCTCAAAACCCCTATGCCTTCCCAAGGCCGGAACAAAATTTGCACTTTACTGGAAAAAAAAACAAATCAATGTGCATTGTCAGTTTAATATACATATACTGATATTTAGTACGGTAATCAGAATGTTAATAGTATTTGATTTATTAAAGTTATAAAAGTAAAAACATTTATATTTTTTCAGTAAAGTGCAAATTTTGTTCTGGCCTTGGGAAGGCATAGGGGTTTCAGCTTATTCTTTGGAAGAAGTTTTTTTTAATTAATTTCTTAATAAATCGTGGCTTGATTTTGAGTCACCACATATTCTTTCACGCGCGTCTTCCGTCTTTCTTTGATTACAAGGTGATGTTTTTGTGGCCCTCAGAACTAATCCATCTCTTGTTTCGGACCATTCGACACACCATCTTCGCAATTCTGGTAACAATCGAATTCTACTCAGTCCTTCGGTCAAATCAGATTTTAATCCCCAGTCTGCTTGTCAGACTGCCTGGAATACTCTGTATGAATTAGCTAAGAAATTTCAAGCATTTTGTGCCATCCAAGAGTTCATCTCTTGTCTCTAACCATTCTACTCACAATCTTCGTAATTTTTGTAACAATCGAATTCTACTCAGTCCATCGGTAAAATAACATATAAATCCCCAGCCTGCTTCTCAGGCTGCCTGGAATATTCCGTGTGAATCAGCTAAGAAGTTTCACGCATTCTGTTCCATTGGGAGACTACGTGCCAAGAGCTCATCTATTGTCTGTAACCATTCTACATACCATCTTCGTAATTCTGGTAACAATCGAATTCTACTCAGTCCTTCGGTCAAATCAGATTTCCGTCCCCAGTCTGCTTCTCAGGCTGCTTGGAATACTTAATTTGAATCAGCTAAGAAGTTTCACGCATTTTGTGCCATCGAAACTCGTAAGACTGAGTGCCAAGAGTCCATGTCTTGTCTCTGACCATTCTACACACCGTCTTCGTAATGCTGGTAACAATCGAATCCATTGAGTCATGATTGGCTCAGTCCATCAGTCAAATCAGACTTCAATCCCCAATCTGCTTCTCAGCCTGCCTAAATACTTTGTATGAGTCTGCTAAGAAGTTTCACGTGTTTTGTCCCTTCAGAAAATTTTGGATATCAGGATAATTTAAATTTATTTAATTACTTTTTTTAATTGCGTCGCGCGGCTGATGTCTCTGGGCGGAGTTTGTTCTTATTGCTTATTGAACCCTGGCACTTTGCTCCCGCTTGATTTCTGGCTGGTTGTCAATAGAGGGTGGCATCTCGTCATTTTCTTTTTCATGTGTATTTTGTTCTCCTTTTTTTCTTTTTTGTTCTTCTTTCTCCGTACATTTCTGGCCATAGAGTCTTGTGGGGGCTATATGATGATGTTTGTGCCTCTTTTATTTATTATTGCTACTTTATTATATCTAAATTTATTTCAATCTAATAAATCTTATTGTCTGTTTATCTAGTGCAAATTGCACAATACAAGTCAAAATCAGAATAACCTATTAAATGTAATTTCCCACTCTTCTCCCGTGGCTGCTGCAAAGACCTTATATTTCTCGACTCTAAATATCGAATCAATTATCTTGCGAAATCCGAGATGATTTGTGTTTCCCGCGGGTAGTATGTATGGAGATCGTTTCTATTGATGGGATCTAAGATCTTTATTAGAAGGTCAGTGGAGAAAACTTTAAAGAGGATGGAAAACTCAGGAATGTTCATGTTAGAGCATCCTTGGTATTTGGCTTGGATATTATTCGAAGATCCTTCATTCCCCCCCCCCTTTAAAAAACTCAATATTGAGTTTTTGAGTTATGTTGAGTTAATGAGCTCAGTATTAAAAATTAGTTAATGAAACAAGTTACAACAAGTTAATGAATGAAAACAAGTTAATGAAAAAACTCAATATTACCCAAGTTAATAACAAGTGAACTAATGAAAACAAGTTAATGAAAAACTCAATATTTCTAGGTTTGCTTCAATCCTTGATCCGTGTCAATAGGAAATAGCTTGACTATAGCGCGGACAATAGACTCTATAGAAAATAGCGTGGAAAATAGACTCTATTTCTCGACTCTAAATGTCGAAAAAATTATATTGAGAAATCCAAGTTGATCCGTCTTTCTCGTGGGCAAAATTTATGGGAATAGGTTTTATTAACGGAATGTAAGATCTCTATTAGAATGCCAAAGGAAAAAAAAACTTTAAGGATAGCAGAATGACAGGGATGTTCACAATTTGAGAATCACCTCATTGAATACTCATTATAGTCAGTGATCCAGGGACCGTTATCTTTCAAGGGGGGCTCACATTCGCCGCAGTTGGATTGAGGGTGGATTCTAGAGAAATCGGGGGCGCTGATAACGAATATCGGAGTGCACTAGTTCGCACACCTGTAGAACATGGTCATTTTAGCCTATAAAGTCAAATTTGGCCTATAATAACGTCATCCTACTCTTGTTTTTTTTACACGGTAAAATAAACTGAAAGCTTTATAAACTTGACATATTCTAAAGCCTAAGAACGAGTAGTTTCACCTGGTATCTTTAGTTTTTCTCACAACCTTAATTTTTTTTAGTTAGCCCCTATTTAATTTTGAAAATAAGGTTTTTTAATATACTTTTTCTTAATTTTTCTGAAATTTTTGCCTACATAAGCATATTTTTTATGCTTTATTTGAATTCTGCTCGTCATTATGAGTCAAACCATGTGTCTCTTTTACAAAAAATCTTAATTGTTGAGCAACTATTTATTTTTTCTAAATAACGTCATAGCTTTTAGAAATTAGCCTACAATGACCAAGTTTTTTTTTATTTTTTTTTAACTATTAAAAAAAAATGAAAACGAATCAAACTGCACATCATTCGAACCGTCAGAATGTTCTTTACACTTTGTTAATAAAAACAAAGTCGAGACTTGAATCTGTAAGAATATATAAGCGTTTGAACAAGAAAATCCCCCCCCCAAAAAAAAGAAAATTTTCTGAATAGAAGCATTTTACTCAAAATATTTTCAACATAACCTATAATTTTTATCTCTCCAAACGATAGATTGCTATTTTTGAATCAAAACATATATTTACATTCTATACAACTAATATTTTTAACCAGGAAAAAAAAAAAACTACTACTACTGTAGTAGTAGATACCATCTGGCTTCCGTAGGCTCATATACGAGCCTCAAGGTGGCGAAGCCGAGTGAACGTGGGATGCAGAGGCGGCTAAGGCTGATGTAAGATACTATTTTCTTTAATTACCAGCATAGGAGGGGCCAATGATCCAATTGGTTGAATCGGGTCAACGGCCACTGAGTAGTAGAGGTTAACTGTCATGCTCAGCTGAAAGTAAGGTTTAGACGACTGCGCTAGTAGTTTAATATCAAAACAAATAAAAAATCAAATATTTAAAACTGAACATGAAACGGTGACTCAAATCTCTTTTTCTTCTTCATCTTCGTCTTCGGACTCGTTCTGATTCACTTCAGAAAGTAGGCATTTTTGGGGGCAGCTCCACACTTGCATGCGCTGTCACAGAAACCTATTTTGGAGTATTTGCAGCGCGAGCCGCCCCTCGTCTTGTCACAGTTGCAAAAAGAAAAGCGATGCTAGCCCATGCGACATCGCAGAAACTAGGTCTGGCTTCAGTTCATGATCTTCGATTCTCCAGCCTATATCGGTAGCCTGAGGTAAATGAATACGGGGCTTGTTGCTTTGGATCCAAGTCAGTGACTGGAACATAAACCTTTTCAAATGAAGCAGAAACGAGATATCAGTTGGTAGTAAATGCTGCAAATCCTCTAATCTTGGGAACAAATGTGCTCAAAGGTCATTCAGACTATTGAAGTTAGTCGCACTTCTGCCATACACTGTAACCACAAGCTACTTACAGACGTTGACTAAACCATCATTTTGCACAGATGACGGCTTCTCTGCAAGGGCTCGAACTTCATCACCTAAAGACCCCAACAAAGTTTCCAAAGACTTCGCAGCACGAAAAAAGCGGATCTTTCCAATTCCATACAGAAAGCTTGTGGTGTCACATCCACTCAAGCTCTGGATAAGCGGCAAGGCGTTGCAAAATTTTACTCCTAGATTTTGGGCTGCCGTATGAATAGGTATGTAGTAGGACGGAAACTTAAACCAGAGCTGCTTGAGGCCGATATTAGCAAGATACTGGAAGCATTATACAGCTAGTAAGACGATATCAGTATCGTTGGCTTGTATTATCACAAATGTGCTCTTTCGTCTTGCGGCAACTGCTGTGTGATATAACACCCGAGTGTCTGCTTCCTCATGGCCAGACGAGAGATCGTCATCAACGGAGTTTCTATGGGGCAAAACGGTAATAGCTCTATGTCGACTCTCGAAACCTTCAGCGAGATGAACCATCAGACGGGTCGAAATTTTGTTATTCCAGACCTCGAAAAGAACTTTCAAGAGTTGACTTTTGGCTGAGCGACTACTGAGAATCCCGTCCCAGAGTGTTGCAACTTTGCTGGATGAAGTGAACGGACTGGAAACATTTCCTCTAGGATCTCCTCTTCTTTCTCGACAGCCAGATGCTTCTTTGAGGTTTAACGAGTAGTCATCACGGGTTCTTCCGTCACTAAGATCGTGATACCTGCCACCACCCAAATGGATAAACTGACAAGCTTCGGGTATATTCCTAAGAATCCCACTGTAAATTCTTATTCCAAAATCTGCTAGCGTCTAATTTTGTTCTGGTAGATAACATCTTATGAAACTCATGACATCAACTATATAGTCAGATCGAGGAGAGTCTTCAAAAAGCGTATGTGGAATCATTTTTGGCCATGACTGCAAGCCAGACTGTTGCAGAATGTAGTTCAAGACTGTTGACTTTGTACCAGGACGTAGCTGAGGCTCCCTACGACTTGATGATAACAGATCGCATGCAATGCTGCAAAACGGCTTGGTTGTTTTCCTAACAACAAAATTGCCACTTATAAAATCTCTTGTGAACTTCTGGCGCTTTTTCAGGCAGGCGTAGCATTTCTTCTAGGTAGTTAAGCGCAGCTGTGGCGTATTTATGGTTTCCAGATGCAAAGAAAATCGGAATCATCTCTTATGGTGTTTAAGTGTGATCCCCAGTCCGCAGCTCTTTCATCATAAAGATAGTCGTTTCCGGTACGGATAAGATCTAAATAGTAGATCCTGAGGCTATGATTCCTTATGGTAGATCTGGACTCGTTGTACTGCGAGAAAAGAGGAGCAAAGCTATCCAACGCATCTCCTATCTGTTTACATGCTTCAGATTTAGTTGTACCAACATGGTGTACCTCACGCAAGACAACTGACACCCTCTAAAATCGTTGTTGCCGGAATCCCTACCTTTAGATAGATCAGATAAATATCCTAAATCCTTTCCTTTTATGTCGTAGTTTTCAGTACTTTATGGAATAGTTAGTGATCCAAGGCTCGCCACTGTTCAAAAAAAGGGAGGGTGTGGCTCACATCAGCCGCAGTTTGTTTGAATACGGATTCCGGGGTAATCTAAGGTGCTTAAAACGAATATCGGGGTGCTCATGCTCGCAATAATGTAAAAATTGACGATTTTAGCCTATAAAGGAGAAATTAGTCTTATGGTTAAGTAATTTTTGCAACTAAAACCCGATATGCAAGATGCTTGGCTTTTTTTATTGCTTTGGAAACCAAATTCGCGCATGCGATCGCAGAACAAGGCATCTATTGTTTTTTTTTTTTTTCCTGGTTAAAAATATTAGTTGTATAGAATGTAAATACATGATTTGGTTCAGAAAAGAGCGATCTATCGTTTGGTGAGATAAAAATTACAGGTTGTGTCGAAAATATTTCGAGTAAAACGCCACTATTCAGAAAATTTTCTTTTTTGGGGGGAAATTTTCTTGTTCCAACGCTTATTTATTCTTGCAGATTCAAGTCTCGACTTTGTTTTTACTAACAACGAGTAAAAGACATTCTGACGGTTCGAATGATGTGCAGTTTGATTCGTTTTCAGTTTTTCTTAACAACTAAAAAAAAATTAAAGAAAACTTGATCATTGTAGGCTAATTTCTGAAAGCTATCACGTTATTTAGAAAAAATAAATAGTTGCTCAAGAATTAAGATTTTGGAAAAGAGGCACATAGTTTGACTCGTAATGACGAAAAGAATTCAAATAAAGCATAAAAAAATAAAAAACCTTGTTTTCAAAATTGAATAGGGGTTAACTAAAAAATAAAGGTTGTGGGGAAAAACTAAAAATACCACGTGAAAGTACTCGTTCTTAGAATTCAGAATATTTCAAAGTTTATAAAGTTTTCAGTTTATCTTAATGCGTAAAAAAAAAAATCAAGAGCGGTATGACGTCCTTATAGGCCAAATTTGACTTTATAGGCTAAAATGACCATGTTCTACGCGCGTGCGAACTTGTGCACCCCGATATTCGTTATCAGTTCCTCGATTACCTTAGGATCCCCCTCAAATCAACTGCGGCTGATGTGAGCCACCCCCTCCCTTTTTTGAACGATAGCGAGCCTTGGATCACTAACTATTAATATGTGGTATGAAGATCAGAAGAAAAGACGCAAAGAGATTGCTTAAAATTGCGTTATTTTGTGTTGATAATTTTCGAAGATCATTGATCTGCTCCTCTAATTCAGGATATTGGTACAGCACATATACTTTTTATTAAAAAAGTAAGTTGATAAAAACAGAACTTATAATTCTTCTCATCAGAAATGTAGAAATCCAGCGGCGTGAAGCCTGATGGCAATTCTTACAGTTTGTCTAGCGCCGAATTCCCAACGTGGGGCGCAGGAAACACCAGGGGGCATGACAATGTCTACGTGGATCATGGGCAGGACGTGCACCATTTGGCTGACTATACTTTAGAGCCTTAATTTGGAAAAAAAAATTATTTGAATGACATCACATTCAAATGCTTTTTAAGATAAAAAAAGATACATGATGTTGTATTCAGAAAATATTTTTCATTGGTATAAAATATGTCAAGAGGACGACCCGAAAAAAGTTACCAAGTTAACGGCTTTTAGGCTTTCTTTAGGCGAATGCACGTAAAATTTTGAATAAGAAGCTTCAATTTTACGGGGGGGGGCATCAGGATTTTAGAAATGCCTAGGTGGGGCATGGCCCGAAATCGGCTGGGAATCACTGGTCTAGCGAAACCACTAAGCCAAGAAGTTGATTATCAAGCTCAGCAAAAGCTGCAGGACTTCATTTTGGCGCTCTTGCAAAATTTCGCTCCGTGTTGTAATTCACGTTTTTATTATTTTTCTTTTTTCAAGTTATCGTCCAAAGTAATCATTCTGTATATAGTCCTGTCACCAAAAGCTTCAGTCCTAATTTTAGTATTTGATATTTTGTAGGCGTGGAAATGTAACACTGTTTTAGTACTTGATTTAAGGGGATGGATGCCCTCGTTGTCACGTTTGCTATGTCTTCTAAGACTATACAACCACATATAGTACAGGAGAATGAGCTCCAAAAAGAGGTCGACCCGAAACAAATTGCAACAGAAATGATTTTTACACCATCTTGTAGAGAAAAAAAAACAACTGAACAACATATCCATTTTCGCATATTCTGAGTCGACGCAAAATAACCGTTTTTTGGCTTTTAATGCGATTTTTTTTCCGTTATTCGAATAAAAATCGCAATTTTCGTGGACATCGGTTTTTCTTGAACTGAAGTATGATTCTAACCCAAATAACATGGCGAGACCGAAAACGAAGTCGGATTTAGCGTAAGAAGCACCATAACAAAAAGTAACTGTATTTTTTCGACTTTTTTCGCCTAAAAAAATACAATTTTCGTTGTAGCCCGATTTTCTTGAATGAAAGTGTGGTTCTGACGTAGAATCACGAGCTGAGACCGAAAATAGAATCAAATAGGTTGTTCACTGAACCAGAAAAAAAATCGTAATCATTAATGAATGATCTACATTTTTTTTTAGAAAATAATTAGGGAAAGTGAATTACAAACCGAACTGGTTTTCAGTGGTCAGTATCCTAAATCACACTTAAAACACTCTTCGTATACTATTTAGGGTCAACCCATAGTGTCGAATCTTCACAGTCTATTAAATAGAATCAATCTTATAAAAAATACAAAATAGAGAATCAGATTCTGACTAGTTTCACCACTTCTTCATTTGGAATGGATTAACGACTAGGGTTCTAGGTTCTCTTCATCATTGTTGCTGTCGATTTTCGGGGAGTTGGAACACATTTTTCCCTTGCAGGTTCTGCATGCTGAAGTACAAACTAAGCCGTTTTTAAAGCAGCTACACCTCGCTGAACTACACTGTACACGACAGGAGCACTTCACGATCTTTAGGAGCATACGCGGGGCTGGTGGGAGGTCAGGTTTTAATGGGTACAAGAAGTCCTCTTTATTATTCCATCCCCATTCCTCGGCTTTCAGTTCGGATCAGGCTCCCCGGTCCATACCTGAACTTAATAAAAAACTCTATAGCTATGAAACTTGGCTGCATCAGAAGTTGGTGGCAGATGTTCTGGGTGAACAAAAGAGTTTGCCGTTGTCACTTTCTTTTCAAAAACTTCTCTGCGGAGTTTGTTCAAGTTCCCTCCTTTCGACGAACCGTATATGATCAGCAGGGCGTCTTCACCAGCGGTCTTGATTTCCTCCTTCGAAGCGGACTTCTGCATGAACACTGCAGCTGATTTTCGGAAATCATTGTCTTCTATCAGCCTCTTCAGTGCAAGACCTTTTCCCACACCGTGGATTCGCGAAGTAGAGTCACAGCCTAACAGGGCGTGAGCAAAAAGGATCAGATGACAAGTATCTTGTCCCAGCTTCTCTTTCAGGGTGTGTATGTCCCATATTCGGGGAGCTTTATTCGACTTTGGCTCAGGTACGAAGAATAGTTTCTTGCTTGACAAGTCACAGTGGTAGCATAAAAGAACCAATAGATCGGTATCGTCCCCAACTACGGCAGTGTCGTGATACCGTGAAGAGGCAACAGCAGCTTCCACAATCGGGACATCTGCGTCACCTGATGCCTGGGAGACAGAGACACCCTTTGCACGGAGATGATCAGCCAAAGCGCAGATAAACCTGGCTTTGTTTCTCTTGCAAGATAAGAACTCTTCTTTCTTCACCTTGAGCTGCATATCTGCTGTGAAGAAGATCTCACGGCCAACTCTACGACTCCTCTGCGAGTGAGCCATATCTTTTATGGAAGCCCCACCATCGTAGCCGTCAAAAACGATAGTGGCAGAAGGGTACTTTCCTGTCACGTAAGTTGCATAATGGTCTAGAATCTCCAGGTATCTTTCATTTTTTGTCCATGGTATCCTGTGCAGCAGAGCTCCTCCGTCTAGGATATATCGAGTGCCTTCGGGGAGGGGAAATGAATGCTTCTCAAGGTTGCACGCCTGGGCTATGGCCTTCGCAAGTTCTGGTTTGTTCGCAGTCCGGAGCATGCAGGAGCTGTCAAAAAGTGACGCTGGGTAGGAACAAAGTTCGTGTTGAAAGTACTCAGTTTCCGTAAGATTGATCCTTTTCGCGATCATGATAAACCTCTGAAAAAGAAGAGTCGGGTCTAGTCGTTTGCAGTCTCCGCTTGGACTTTGCTTGGTGGTCATCTGGATTGCCTGTTGTTTTCGTCGAAACACAAAGTCAGAGACCAGCTGTCCAGACATGGCGTCAATGACTTTTAGGCCAACATCTTTGGCAGAATCAACGTTGGCAGACGGATAGGCAGTTAGACCATTTGCTATGCTTCTTAACTGAACATCTCCCTCAAATGGTGAACCCCTTTCCAGAAACTCGATAATCGTCTGCGTATCTTTGCAGTCTCTCAGTTGCATCGGCTCTGACATCCCCTAATCGCTTGTAACGTACAGAATTTGTGAGATACGTTCCATCAGAAGGTTTACTGTAGAGCAGACTGGTCGTGACAAAACCCATAAGGACCTCTGAGCCTCTGTCATGCCGCTGCCGTTGGTAAGGCCACCAGAGGTTTTAAGAGAGCGCATAAGCTCCTGTTCAATGACAAGATCTGTGGAGAGTCCAGCCCAGAATCTATCAGAACGTCTTACTACATGCATGCCACTCTGGAAAGCCTGGTAGACCGTAGGATGGGTATCTTGGAGCTTGTCCATTCGCTGGAGGTAAAGATGGCGTGATTTCGTATAGTGGTTGTGTCCTGCAGCCGCCAAGTAAGGTAACATGTCTGAGGTAGACTTCAAATGGAGCTCCCATGACCCAGTTCGTTCTCCTTTTACAAAGTTTCGTAGAATCGCAACCATGTCCAAATACTGGAACCAAAGCTTTGATGTTCGACACTGGAGCAGTTCTTTTCTCTTGCTGCTGATGAATTCCTGTATTTTTTCTAAGGAAGGATTGCAAAGAATTTGACGAAAACCAGTAAAGTACAATAATTTATCCTTTAAACTTTTAAAGTATTCAGTTCCGAACCACCATTATAAAAACCGACTTCTTACCTGCGCTAATCATTCATCAGAACACTAGCAGATTCACCGGAAAGTATTACTCGACTGTTAGATGGCGGAATTTCGAATAAAATTTTGTATCGGGGTAGATGGCGAATTTAAATAAAGGTTATGACTGTCACTGACCGGAACTAGTTTTCTACTCGACTTTCTAGCATTACTTAAGGTCTTCGTCTAATTGATTTCTCAGTCAAATCTTGGGAATAAACTTTGAAATCTTTAAAACACTGAGTGATGAATATGACGATTTTTATTTTTATTGCATTACGTAGCCTTCGAAGTGTCTTATACTAGTGCCTAGTTCAGGTATTTTTACGAACAACCGATCATCTGTGGAATAACAAGTACCGATTGATTGTCTTTACAAAAATTACCGCAACGCATATTGATGATAGTGAAAATTTTTTGTTTTGCACCATACACCCAATCTGACTTCATTTTCTGTCTCAGCTTGTCATTCTGCATCAGAATCATACTTCATTTCAAGAAAAACGGTCGGATACAAAAATTATATTTTTTTTTCGGAAAACGTAAAAAAAAATCGCATTAAAAGCCAAAAAACGGTCATTTTGCGTCGACTCAGAATATGCGAAAATGGATGTGTTGTTCAGTTTTTTTTCTCTACAAGATGGTGTAAGAATCATTTCTGTTGCAATTTGTTTCGGGTCAAACCTCCATTTGCCTGTACTAATACTCTGAAACGAATTAAGTAGTAGCCTTTCACTCCAACCACCATTTACAATCTGATATTGGAAAAAAAAAAAATACATTTTGATTTTATTTACCTCCAATATTTTCGTACATCCTACTTGCGATACTTTATCAGGAATGTCTCATCATGCTTTAAAGTCTGTCTCTTATTTAACTTTTATAAATGGTTTGTTCTTTTCTTGCCTTTGGTTTTTTTCTTTTCTTGCCTTCTTAAGCTCTTTTTTTTTAATTTTCTATCCTATCTTGCTTGAGCAGTAATTTACACTTCATTTGTCGAAGACTTCACAGATATTTGAGACTAATGCATTTGTGTGATGTGTTTCAAAATTCATCCACATCATTTGAAAATGAACTCGGCTAGTCCCATTTTGGTTTTGAAGGAAGATTTCCCTTTTATTGATTCTTGTGTTCAGCTTTTTCTTGTTAACAAAACACAGCTTAATTGCGAGGAATGTCCTGCGATCGATTTAAATCTGATTTAATGCACTAGAAATAATCTTTCTGGTAGACTAAATTCAGCCAAATGTCACATATTGTCAATGGCATTATCAGTATAAACGCGATTTAATTCATAACCTTATAAGACTATTGACTAAAAATCTTTTTAGAAATGGTCTTTTGATAGACTGAATTCAGTCCAAATGGCACGTCTTATCAGTTGCATCATCAATATACACACAACGTAATGAATATCTTTTAAAGTTGTTGATTAAAAAGGTTTTCTTTTTAGAAATGGTACTTTGATAGACTGAACTCAGCCCAAATGGCACATTTTTTCAGTTGTATCATCACTTTACACATAACGTAATGCATATCTTATAAAGTTGTTGATTTTTTTTTTTTTATTTATTTATTTATTTTTTTTTTTTTTTTTTTTTTTTTTTTTTTTTTTTTTTTTTTTTATAGAAAGGGTCCTTTGATAGACTGAATTCAATCCAAATGGCACATTTTATCAGTTGCTTTATCATTATAGGCTACATATAACGTAATGTATATGTTTTAAAGTTGTTGATTAAAAAGGTTTTCTTGTTAGAAATGGTTCTTTGATAGACTGAATTCAGCCCAAATGGCACATTTCATCAGTTGCATCATCAATATAGGCTATACATAACGTAATGCATATCTTATAAATTTGTTGATTAAAAGGGGGGTTTCTTTTTAGAAATGGTCATTTGATAGACTGAATTCAGCCCAAATGGCACGCTTTATCAGTTGCATCATCAATATAGGCTACACGTAACGTAATACATATCTTATAAAGTTGTTGATTTAAAAAGGTTTTCTTTTTAGAAATGTTCCCTCTGATAAACGGAATTCAGCCAAATGGGACATTTCATCAATTGTATGTCTTATAAGGCTGTTGATTAACAATAATTTTCCTTTTAGAAATGATCCTTCTGGTTGATTAAATTCAGCCAAAGTGGCACATAATATTTTCTATAGTACGCAGAGGGGCGTCTTTGTGGCGACCCCTGGGGATTTGTCAAGCTGGAGTTGATGGAGTTAGAAAATATAGTAGCTAATACTGTCTATCTTAAGGCAAGGGAGGGTAAGACAACATTTAATTTTTCTTTTTTTTTTCGATTTCTTATATTTGTTAATAATCTGTATTCTGTATTTTCTATAGGCCTATGTGATAGCATAATAAGATAGTCTCTGTCGATTTTTGTAGTTTTCTTTCGATCAATTGATTTTTAATTATGGTCATTTAAGGTTATTTTTATAACACTGATAATTATTTTTCAAATCATCAGCTATATTAGATTGTACGAGCTATTAATAATATAAAACTATATGACGTTTTTCAAAGCGTTTTTTTCTGTCAGGCTTATTGGGCATATAGATCATTAGAGCATCTTCTAAGCCTCCACACCCTCTTAATTATGAAAGCTTCAAGTAAAAAAAAAAAAAAAAAAAAAAAAACAGTACAGAGAATTAGAAAAAAAATCGTAGAGAATGACACAAAAAAGAGGAAATTTTAGGCTCCAGTCTTTAAAATTTCATTAAACACTAATCCATTGGGCCACTATTATGGGAGGGGTACCCCTTTTGCAGCTTTGGTAATACAAATGTCCAAAAGCTTGATGAGTCTTGAATTGATATCCCATTCGGCCTCTTGGTCACTCGTCTTTATGCGTCCTGAGTCTTACTGAAATGTTCCTCTTTCAAGGTACACTAAATTGGCAACAAAAAACCCCTTAAGCCAAATATGGCGAAAAGGGTTTATCCTCGAGTACAAATATTTCCTGCGAAGCTAAAAGCTGCTATATGTCTAATGCGCACTGCAATGGATCATTGTTGTTTCGACGGGAGGAAATACGTCTTTTTAGGTCTTTCTTGACTCGTTATAAGTGAGCATTAAGACGCTGCATCACATCTAAATGATGTTGTGTGTTGACAGTAGTACCATTTGGGACAAAGTCTCATTGCACATTGACACCAAAGAAAAGGAAGGAACAGTGTTGTGGTACTTGATTTCCCCAACATGGTTTTCCTGTGGAAACCACTACGTCCAACGTCCTACGCCATACTATGCTTTGTCTTTTGTGCCAAGATGGGAAAGCCAAACTTTATCCCAGCAACAAATCTTTGCAGCAGTCATATTGCGTTCACGCACTGGAGGCGCGTTCATGCCAGTGGAGTTCTTACCCAGCTTACTATGAGATGTTTATCGTACATCTGGTCTTTTTAGCAAGGTTTGACATGCTTCACAGTCTAATTCTTTTTACAAATTCTTGTTTTCTTGTGTAATTCTTGTTTTATTAAGCGTACACTACTGGGTCAGTACGCTTGGAAGTTTCTCCTGCGATTGGATTTCAAGGCAGTTAAGATGGTCTTATTTATACCCCAAGTATGATTCACTACTACGAGATTTTTTAACCAAGCTTCCGTGGAATCCTGCTATTACCTTTTCTGAAACAAGTTTCATAAAAGGTTCTTCGAGGCTAGCAAGAAGGGGCAATTTAGAAAAAATATAAACAATATCAGAGATGTGGTATCAGGAACATATGGAGCAGCTTATTTTTGAGAGAGCGTCATAAGTTAAAAAAAAAATTAACACAGACAACTATATAAAAAATGGAAAAAATATTGGAAAATCGCTAAACTAGGTATTTTGGAGGGGGGAGGGGCAGGGACCTAAAGCTTACCGCCGCGTGCTTGCCTGAATAGTTACATTGTGGGGAGGGGTTCTTTGAGACACGCACCTTATTTTAAAAGCTCTGTAAAGATAAATAGACATGGAAACAGCAACCCCTAGTGAGGCGTATCTGTTGACTCCCAGAGAATTATGGGATATTTATGTAAAAGTTTCACTTGATTAAGATCAAGTGAGAAAAAATGAGGAGAAAAACCATTTATAAAAGCGTGAACTTGCTAAACGAGGCACAAGAGTCCGTAGCCTCAAGAAATATTGTAAAAACATCGAATATTTTGTAAATGTCTAACAGATTTATCAGTTCTTGCGCAATATTAAATAAAAAAAAGAAGTTTTTTTAACTGAAAGTAAGAAGCGACATTAAAACTTAAAACGAACAGAAATTATTCCGAATATGAAAGGGGCTTTCCACTCCTCAACGCCTCGCTCTTTACGCTAAAGTTTGACTCTTTCCCACAACTCTATTTTTTAAAACAATAAAAAAAATTAGCGTAAAGAGCGAGGCGTTGAGGAGTGGAAAGCCCCTTTCGTATACGGAATAATTTCTGTTCGTTTTAAGTTTTAATGTCGCTCCTTACTTTCAGTTAAAAAAAAACTTTTTTTATTTAATTTTTGGACGTTTTTGAATTAATGCAGGTTTTGTTTTGGCTCACCGTACATGAATAATTAAAACAAAGTTTGCATATTCATTTTGCTTTTATTTGGTTAAATGGCTTTCTCGAAAAATGTTTAATTTTATTTACGAACGTTTCTATTAGTAATAAATATACGTAACTTACGAATTACCTTACGTAACGAACCTCTATATTCATATATTTTTAATACGTATACTAGGGGGTTCGCCCCTAGTCAATACCTCGCTCTTTACGCTAAAGTTCGAATTTTGTTCCAATTCTTTAAAAATGACCGCTTAATCACAAAGGCCGTTAATTAGAATAAATAGCTCTTATAAAAGTAGTAAAAAATCTTTGGCTTAAAGAGCGAGGTATTGACTAGGGGGCGGACCCAATCATATTCGTTTTAAGTTTTGATGTTGCTCCTTACTTTCCGTTGAAACACTTTTTCTTATTATTTAATTTCTGATCGTTTTTTTTAAATAATGCTGGGAAATCCGGCGCCCCCTTTATAGCAATGTCCCTTCCCCCGTGAAAACTTCCTCCATGGAAAGATCCTCCCACATAACCCCCGACCCCCCCCCCCCCCACAACCAAAAAATCCCCCTTGAAAATATCTGTATACTTCCTAATAACCAATAGGCCTACTATATGTAAACATTGCGTAAAGTTCATAACTTTCAGCCCTTCCCCCGGGGACTTTGGGGGATTCAGTCATCCTAAAAGACATAGTTATTATATTTTTGACCATGCTGAGCAAAATGACTATCTCAAAATTTTGATCGGGTGACTTTGGAGAAAAAATTAGCGTGGGAGGGGGCCTATTTGCCCTCCATTTTTTTTGTCATTTAAAAAGGACACTAGAACTTTTAATTTCCATTCGAATGAGCCCTCCCACGATATTCTAGGGCCACTGGGTCGATACGATCACCCCTGGAAAAAAACAAAAAAAAAACAAAAAAAAAACAAAAAAAAACAAATAAACACGGATCCGTTATCTTTCTTCTAGCAAAAAAAAAAAATACAAAATTCCACAATTTTCGCAGATAGGAGCTTGAAACCTCTACGGTGGGCTCTCTGATACGCTGAATCTGATAGTGTGATTTTCATCAAGGTTCTATAGCTTTGAGGGGGTGTTTCCCCCTTTTTTTCGAAAATCAGGCAAATTTTCTCAGGCGCGTAACTTTTGATGGGTAGGACTAAACTTGATGAAACTTATATATTTGAAATCAGCATTAAAATCTGATTCTTCTGATGTATCTATTGGTATCAAAATTCCGTTTTTTAGAGTTTCGGTTACTATTGAGCAGGGTCGCTCCTTACTTACAGTCCGTTACCACGAACTGTTTGAAAAGCCTCTAACCATCGAAGTTGGAAGTTGAAAACTAGCTTGTCTAACAGAAATGTACTCTGAGAATTAGCCCTACGCTGAAGGATCTAGCCTATCCCCTTTAGCCTCGTTACAAAAGGATTAACAGGAGCTTCAAGCGTAGTGTCTCTTGTTTGGAATATACAAATTCCATTTTTTTTATGAATTTTGTTCCAAATTTTCTGAGAAAATGAAAAAGTTTTGATGAAAGTTTTATCATGGAAAAACTTGTATTTTTTAAATTTTTTCTTCAGCTCAGCGACTTTTTGTATCGGTTTTTGTTGCTATTTTATGTTTGTCACATGCACATACAAACGGGGTGATATTCTTCATACCAATTCGAAATTGCACTGATAAGAATTAGCTATAGTCTTTTCAACTTTAATAGTGATTAATAGTAGAATTTAGGCTTGATTTTCATATTCAATCTAAGCATTACTCGCTTTAAGATCTGTTTATTCATTTATATTATTACTTGTTGCATATTTTTTGCTATGAATGTTTATTTAATTTCTGTTCGTTTTTAGTTTCATTTATTCTTTAATAGTAATTTCTGGCCTTTATAATCCTATGCGCAGCTGGTAGAGCATTTAGCAGGGTCTCAGAACGACTGGATGGTAAGTGAATGTTGCAATTCAGATCACCGGCAAGTAGCCATGAGTAGCCAAGAGATTTGATGCCACTAATTAATCAGTTATTTGTTGATGTTTAATCAGAAACTACATGATGGGTGCAATATTTTTCAGATTCAGGAAAAATTTCTAAATACATTTTTTGGTAATGTTTTCTTATTGAATCCTTCTTCTACGGATATAAGTTCGTTATATTTGTGAGCCATTCCGAATGTTTAATGCACTTCTGATGATAGTGCAATAATAAAACATCAAAATTTCTGCAGCACAGAAAAAAAAACGAAAAAAGGAAGTAAAACAAACGCTATTATAGAAGACTTGATAACACAGTGGCAAGGAAAATTCCCCTGGCCGAGTTAAATTTGATTCTGATCTTACATAAGACAAATTTTTGTCTTTTTGGCTAACAACTTTATAGCAGACTAAAAAGTGAAAATAATAAATTTAAATTTAAAAAACTCATTTTCAAAATGGACTTAAAAGTAGGATTTTTTATTCCTCAAAAATCCATGAAGAAAAGTAAAACGAAGGATGATAAACTGATAGGGCTTACATAACTTGATGTTTTTCATTTGTTTTCCTCAATTCCCGACTGTTTTCATCTATATATTTGTAAGTCATATTATTATCAATGTTATGTAAGCCCAATTCCTTATGCCCCCCTCGGTTTTATTTATATTCAACTATAAACAAATATACCGTATATTTATAATATTTTTATAATCATTTAAAATTATTTATGTAAAAAATGTTTTTATAATCACTTATGAAAAAAATATCCTCTAATTTTTAAGCCATTTTGAAGACAAGTTTAAAAAATAAATGTTTATTATTTTCATTTTTGAAAACTTCTTTTGCATTGAATTTTTCATTTACTTTTTACATTAATCAACTCCAGGTTAGGGTAAGGTTTCTATACCACAATTTTTATTCTAAAAAAAAATCCCTCATATCAATTAGGATGTATCCTGGAGAGAACAATTTAGATGAGAAAATAACTTCAGGAAAACTGAATCTACACTACTGTCCCGACAAAATTGTCATAGAGACCCTTCAATTATAAAATGAACAAAATAAAGGGTTGTTCTTTCAGTAATTTCATAACTATTAACATTCACTTTATTATGAAATTAATTAAAAAAAACTTTTTCCACAAAATAAGTTTTTCAAAGAAAAGTAAAGAACTTCATTAAACCAAAAATGAACAAAAATAAAATCAAATAATCTACCAAGCGTAAAACTACCACAAATTAGCATCGGTAAATAAATTAAACCCAAAACGAACAGAAATTACAATAAATAACCGAGTCAAACTCAAAACGAGCAGAAATTAACATGAGTTGGGTTCAAAACCCCTATGCCTTCCCAAGGCCAGAACATAATTTGCACTTTACTGAAAAAATATACTTTTATAAAGTAAAAAAAAAAAAAAAATCAGTAAAAGCAAATAAAGTAAAGAAAAAATCAAATAATATTAATATTTTGATTACTAAATATCAGTATATGTATATTAAACTGACAATGCACATTAATTTGTATTTTTTTTCAGTAAAGTGCAAATTATGTTATGGCCTTGGGAAGGCGTAGAGGTTTTGAGCCCAGCTCATGTTAATTTCTGCTCGTTTTGAGTTTGACGCGATTATTTATTGTAATTTCAGTTCGTTTTGTGTTTCATTTATTTATCGATGCTGATTTGTGGTAGTTTCACGCTTGGTATTCTATTTGATTTTATTTTTGCTCATTTTTTGTTTAATGGAGTTCTTTACTTTTCTTTGAAAAACTAATTTTGTGGAAAAAGTTTTCTTTAATTAATTTCTGGTCGTTTTATATTGAAATAGTCTTTTCAGGGAAAAAGAAAATAATACTTTAAATCTTTTCGTTTTTCTTAAGACTTTATAGTTTGGCCTGCTATTTGTATGCTGGAGAAAAATTTTCAGCAATTTTTAACAACATATACCCTTTTAAAAATCTAGACACAAATAGTAGTGTTTAATTTAGTTTCATACCTCCTCTAGTTGACCTGAAATGGAAAACTTGATACCATTCGCAAAAAAATCTGTTCACTTTCTTTGATAGCTTGAATACACTTACGCTATTTTGATTAGGTTAAATTTTAAGAGCAGAAGTAGCCCCGAAAGTTTCAACATAATACCCTCAGTCGTACTTGGGATACTGCTGAGATGCCTTATTTGGAATTAGCATTAACATAGTGCATTTTGATTTAATCATAAGGCAACATTTAGTTTTTAAACATAATGGGCAAATGGGAGGGCAGGCGTGGGAGGGGCATTAGTTGCCTTCCAATCACTTTCGACTACTAAAAATGGCGTCAGCCCTTTCTATTTTCAATCGAATGAGCCCTTTTCGAAGTTCGTACGACAACTCCTTCGATACGAAGCGTCCTGGTCTAAAAAAAAAAAAAAAAAAAAAAAAAACGTTCCACCCATATCGATCTTTACTATAATAATGTCAAGCCTTCCAATCACTTTCGACTATTAAAAAGGGCACTAGGCCTTTCGATTTCCAATCGAATGATCTCTTTTTGAGTTTCTACGACAACGCTTTCTATAAACACCTTATATGCCCACAGGGCATAAATTACAACCCTTACCCAAAGGGCTATGAGGGGGGGGGGTTGTCATCCTCAAAGACCTAATTTCCAGAACTTTCAACTACGTTAAACAAAATGGCTGTCTCAAAATTTTGATTGGATGTGTTAGGGGGAATGGTGGGCGTGAGAGGGGCGTTAGTTGCTCTCCAATCACTTTCAACTATTAAAAAAGGCACTAGCCCTTTCAATTTCCACTCAAATGAGCCCTTTTGAAGTGTCTACGACAATGCTTTCAATAAAAGACTTAAATACCCCCCAGGGCATATCTTACAGTCCTTGCCCTGAGGGCTGGGGGGTCGTCATCCTCAAAGACCTAATTTCCAGAACTTTCTACTATGTTGAACAAAGTGGCTATCTGAAAATTTTGATTGGATGTGTCTGGGGGAATTGTGGGCGTGAGAGGGGGGCTAGTTACCCTCCAATCACTTTCAACTATTAAAAAGGGCACTAGCCCCCTCAATTTCCAATTGAATGAGCCCCTTTTGAAGTTTTTACGACAACGCTATCTATAAAAACCTTATATGCCCCCAGGGTATAACTTACAACGTTTGCCCTGGGGGCTCTGGGGGTTTGTCATCCTCAAATACGTAATTTCCAGAACTTTCAGCTACGTTGAACAAAATGGCTATCTCTAAACTTTGATTGAATGGGCTAGGGGACATGGTGGGCGTGAGAGGGGGGTTAATTACTCTCTACTCACTTTTGTCTATTAAAAAGGGCACTAGCCCTTTCAATTTCTAATCAAATAAGTCCTTTTTGAAATTTTTCCAACAACTTTCTATATAAACCTTATATACCCCCCG
Organism: Artemia sinica; assembly: GCA_027921565.1. NCBI lineage: Eukaryota > Metazoa > Arthropoda > Branchiopoda > Anostraca > Artemiidae > Artemia > Artemia sinica. Next base: position 57,992,789 of record CM051258.1, on the reverse strand, counting down.
GGCATAACTTACAACACTTGCACTGAGGGTTCTGAGGGCGTTATCATCATAAAAGACCTAATTTGCAGAACTTTCAACTATGTTGAACAAAATGGATATCTCAAAATTTTGATTGGATGTGTTTGGGGAAATGGTGGGCGTGAGAGGGGGGTTAGTTGCCCTCCAATCACTTTCGACTATTAAAAAGGGCACTAGCCCTTTCAATTTCCATTTGAATGAGCCCTTTTTGAAGTTTCTACAACATCACTTTCTATAAAAACCTTATATGCCCCCAGGGCATCACTTACAACCCTTGCCTTGAGGGCTGTGGGGGGGAGGGGTTGTCATCCTTAAAGACCTAGTTTCCAAAACTTTCAACTACGTTGAATAAAATGGCTATCTAAAACTTATTATTGGATGTGTTTGGGGAAAAGGTGGGCGTGAAAGGGGGGTTAGTTGCCCTCAAATAACTTTCGACTGTTATAAAGGGCAATAGCCCTTTGAATTTCAAATCGAATGAGCCCTTTTTCCAGTTTCTACGACAAAGATTCTAATAAAATTCTATATGCCCTCAGGGCATAAGTTATAACCCTTGCCCTGAAGACTGTGGGGGGGGGGTGTCCTTCTCAAAGGTATAATTTCCAGAACTTTCAACTGTGTGGACCAAAATGGCTATCTCAAAATTTTGATTGGATGTGTTTGGGGAAATGATGGGCGTGGAAGGGGTGTTAGTTGCCCTCCAATCACTTTCGACTATTAAAAAGGGCACTAGCCATTTCAATTTCCAATCGGATGAGCCGTTTTTGAAGTTTCTACGACAACGCTTTCTATAAAAACCTTATATGCCCCCAGGGCATAACTTAAACCCCTTACCCTGAGGGCTGTGGGGGGAGGGGTTGTCATTCTCAAAGACCTAATATCCAGAACTTTCAACTACGTTGAACAAAATGGCTATCTCAAAATTTTGATTGGATGTGTTTGGGGAAATGATGGGCGTGAGAGGTGGGTTAGTTGTCGTCCAATCACTTTCGACTATTAAAAAGTGCACTAGCCCTTGAATTTCCAATCGAATGAGCCTTTTTTGAAGTTTCTTCGTCAACGCTTTCTATAAAAACCCTATATGCCCCCAGGGCATAACTTACAACCCTTGCCCTGAGAGTTTTGGTGGAGTGTCCTCCTCAAAAACATAATTTCTGTTTGGAAATCAACTACGCTGAACAAAATGGCCATCTCAAAATTTTGATTGGATGTGTTTTGGGAAATGGTTGGCGTGGGAGGGGTGTTAGTTGCCTTCCAATCACTTTCGACTATTAAAAAGGGCACAAGTTATTCCAATTTCCTATCGAATGAGCCCTTTTCGAAGTTTTTATTACAACTCCTTTGATACGAAGTGCCTTGGTATGGAAAACAAAAAATAAATAATACACTGTGCTAACATCTTTCTTTACTTAGGCTGCGCGATTGCGCTGCCTATGATTAAAGTTAATTAATCTAATTGACTAAAAACATAACTACATTGATTGTCTACTCTGTGGTTTATACCCTAGTATGAGGTAAAGGACGTAATGTCACTTATCGAGGATACCTATGATTCCTTCATGACTTCTGTTTTACCCAAATGCCACCATCCACCACTTCCAGTCGAGGCACTTAATTGATAATAATGAAAGTTTAAAGTAAAATTTGTAAAATTTCGTGTAAGTTTTATCATACATTGTCATAACGTTTTGTTAACTTGAATAGAATTGTTGCAACGCGCCCCTCCCCCCTTCTTAAGATTAAGTAAAAAGAAGTTTTTTTTTAATGAGAGCAAGAAGCAACATTAAAACTAAAGCGAACAGAATATGACGGGGAGCTACCCCTCCTCGTTACCCCACCCTTTGCGCTAAAGTCTATTGGTACTTTTAAAAAACTTCTGATTCTAGTTGTGTTTCTGGAGTCACTCTTAAAGAATTGGGACAAAAAGTCAGACTTTAGCGTAAAAAACGGGGTATTGAAGAGGAGGTAGCCCCTCTCATATACAGATTAATTTGTGTTTGGTTTAAGTTTTAATGTTGCTCCTTATTTTCAGCTAAAAACTTATTTTTTATTCAGTTTGTGATCGTTTTTAAAATAATGCAGGGAAATCTGCCTCCTCCTCCAAGAAAATCCTCCCCCCAAAGAACTCTCCCATGGAAATCTCCTCCCGCGTAAAATACCCCTTCCCTGGAAAACCCCCCTGTACAGTTCCATCTATATTAATATTTCTCCCTGGAAAATGTCTTGTGAACGATTCCGCCTGAAAAATTATCCTTAGCATACTTTCATTTCAAAAAAAGACTTGTAATTTATTTAATTTCTGATCGTTTTCAAATCATGCCGGGAATCCCCCTAAGTGGAAAAATTTCCCCGGAACCCCTCCCCCCTCAATAGAAACTTTCTCCCGAAGAAAATTCCCCCGTGGAGATTTTCTCTTGAGGGCGTTCCTTTTCACGGAAACCCCTCCTAGACAATTCTAACCCGCTGAAAATTTCCCCTGGTCAATTCCTCCTGAACATCTCCGCATGCAAAATTTGACCACCCAAGAAAAAGTAAGACAAATCAAAGGAATTTGTATAGAAATTCTGGCAAATTCCCCCCTCCTCTGTATGATTTCCCCTAGAAAGTTCACCCCAGGAACTTCCCTTCACACGGAAAACTGCCGTTGAAAATCCCTCCCCCCCCCAAAAAAAAAAATCTGTATACTCCCCAATAACTAATACAATATGTAAACAATGGGGAAATTTCATAAGTTACAGCCCTTTTTCCCGGGGGTTTAAAGGTCCATTTCATACCCAAAGGAATAGTTATTGGACCTTTCAACTATGTTGATACCAATGGCTGTCTCAAACTTTTGATTGGACGACTTTGAGGAAAAATGGATGAGGGAGGGAGGCTAGTTGCCCTTCAATTTTTTTTTGCCACTTAAAAAGGGCTATAAGAACTGTGAATTTCCTTTCGAATGACCCCTCACTCGATTTTCTTGGACCATTGGCTCAATACGATCATCCCTGGGAAAAAAGGAATAAAAAACGAACAATTAAACGCATACGTGATGTAGAAACCTCTAAGGTACGGGTCTCTGATACGCTGAATGTGACGGGGTGATTTTCATTAAGATTCCTTGACTTTTTAGGAGGGTTCACCCCCCCCCCCCCACCCCCTTTTTGAAATTCAGGCAAATTTTCTCAGACTGGCAGCTTTGGATAGGTAACATTAAACTTAATGAAGCTTAAATATTTGCAATCAGAATGAAAAGCCAATTCTTGTGATGGATCTATTGTTATCCAAATTACCTTTTTAGAGTTATGATTACTATTGGGGCGAGTCGCTCCTTACTTACAATTCTTCACCATGAACTGGTTGATATTGCTACAGGATTTGCCCCTCGTTCAATAATCTTCTTGCAATTTTTTTTTTTTTTTTTTATTTCGCGTTTGATAAGCATATTACGTTTATTAAATTCCGTTCAGTAGCGTTTATTGATACCTTTTAAGTTAATTTTTGGATATTATTTGTCAGAACTTAATAAGCTGCATTTATCTTTTCTAAATATAAAATTCTTGGTGTATCTATCTATCAGGATTAATTAGAAATCTTCTCGATAAAACCTTTCTCAATAGGTTCCATGGCGCTGCAAAGTTTTTAACTCTAAAAATTTTGTTTTCATTTCTTTTTGTTTTCAAACTATTATTTTTGGTACAATAGGAACAATATAAGCATAGAGAGAGGGAAAATTCGACCACAAGACTGACCATTTTTTCCAATTTTCAAATTACTTGCGTAAAATTAATTTTTGTCTTGGCGTTCAATATAGCCTAATGATTGCTCTTTTTCAATAAGTAGTTACTATTAATTTCAATAAGGTATATTGAACACAGGTTTGAATTTGTTCTACTCTTTATTTTATTTTTTATTAGTTTGCTCCGTTGTTATAAAATGCCAATCTCTGCTTTATTTGAAACTTCTTTGGTTGTATAAATAAACATATTGTAAGCTTTAAACAATTTATTAAAATTGGGTCCTCAATGTTTTGACTGTTTCCCCCAAGCTGCAAACAAACGAGGTCCAGGAGCTTCAAAAGTGTTTATTCCAGTTTCTCAAAATAGGGCCCTAAATCGATTATTCAAGGATAATAGTTCAGTTCGTCCGAGGATTAAACTGGAGAGACTTTTATCTGAATTGATGCCGAGTGCTAAATTCCCGGGCCATTTAATGCTTGTGTGTTTAGAAAATGAAAAGATTTTCTCTCCCCAATGGATGTTTATTGGAAATGGATTATTTTAAATGAAAGTGTTGATTTGGATGTTTATGGAGGATTTAGTGAGTATTTTCTCGGCTTTGTTAGCAGTAGCCTAGTTAAAGGAGGATGGGGGTTGGATTTCAAGAAGATTTTGAACATTGATCTTAGCTGTATGTTTTTTCGTTTGTTTTTACTTTAATTTTTACCTTAAGGATGTTTATTGAAAATGGATTGTTCTAAATTGTTGAATCGCTTGACTTCTGTAAGACCTTTAGCGTCTGGCCGTTGTTTATTTTTATTTATTTTATTTCTTCCGTCAAGGATGTTTATTTGAAACTGATTGTTCTAAAATGTATTGTATTGTGTCAGATTAGTGACGCTTCTTGACTACTAATGTTCTTGCGTCGGCCCTACAGTATATTGCTGCAGCGGGGTTCGAACTCTGTTTCCCGTATTACCATTCTGAGATCAAACCCGGTGCACCACCATAGCATGTTCTAAATTTTTGATTTGGATGGTAAAGTGGTTTTAATAACTGGTTCTAAAAACTTGTTTAGGCGCTTGAGTACTTGTGTCTTAAAGCCACCACACTCAAGTTCTGTCGAAAAGTGAAGTTTAATTAACGCTACTGAAATAAAACAAAATATTATGAAAATACAATACTTTATCAACAAAATTATTAGCCCAGACCGCGTTATATTAAATAAGTACCCTAAACTAACCTAACCTAGACCTAACCTAACCAAAATACCAGCTAAATATTTAATTAACATATAGTTACATTCTTTAATAGTAATTTCTAGTCGTTATGAGTCTGAGTTACTATATGAATTTATTTCTGCTGGTCTTTAATTTAATATAGCTCTTGACTTTTCTTTGAAAAACTTACTTTTTCGTATTTTTTAATTAATTACGTAAAAAGAGTACAAACTATCAACTTTTAGCTCGTTGAGTTTTCTTTTTTGATATTCTATGCCCAAGGTTTCGATACAATTAACACTGTAATGAAACAAAAACATATATACAACTGCGACTATCCTTGTTGGAGAAAATACGAAATAATTTTACTAAATCGTGGTGTAAACCCTTTGCCCTTAAGGTCTCAAACATGTTCAGTTTAATAGTCTGATTAACATCAAGACCTTAATTTTTTTCGGGGGGAGGGGGGGGGGGCGTCCCCGTTTTGAAAACTAAGCGAATTTTTTATGCTAATAACTTTTAATGCTTCTTATTAAAACCAATTAATTTGTATATTTTAATCGGCTCAAAAACTTTTTCTTTTGATTGTTTAATTTTTTTTTAATTGTTTGTTTCTTTTGACAAGGATCGCTCTTTATTTATCATTCATTACTACGAACGGTTAGATGATATATTTCCTTTTCTGCCAAAGATGTGAGGAGGCAAAATCGAACAGATACTTATCTTGGTTTTATGTGACAGTTCCTTAAATACTAGCTGATACTAACAATAGCAAATTGACCCCATTTTAGAAGGATGATAAAGTGGCAATTTATTTCAGAGGGAGCCTGATATTTTGAAGGAGAGTAGCATGGATTGGGATGAAAATGCCCAAAATAGTCGAGCTAAAGGAAAATTTTACAAATTGTAAAAACGTTTAATGCATTTTGGGGGACGGGCCCGAAGCCACCCTGAGTACGTGACTCAAACCTGGCATACATTTCAGACTAAAAAGAAAGAAATGCTGAGCAGGAGGGGTGTCGGAGGCTGCCCCAAGATGGTACATTAAAATAAATATGATAAATAACATAATATATTTTAGTGAAAAAATAGTTTAATATTCAATCGTCATTGGTCAATGTACAATCTGTAATATTTCCTTCTTTAATTTCAGCTAAAATTTCCGGGATGAATGAATTAGGGTTTATCATTCAACTTATATTTGTTTGAAATTAGTGGTATTTTGTACTTACTAATTGATATAGCTATGCAGCTATTAATAACAATTAATAATTGTATGCCTCCCAAACTGGGGATCAGGTGAAATTTGGAAAGGCAGCTGTTTTGGCATTTTACCCAGAGCATGGACAGTTTTTCATTAATATATCAGTTTTTCATTAATATATCGTCAGTCGGGTTTCAAAAGGAGGTATCATTATAATTGTAGATTTCCAGAAGAGCAGAAAAAACTCGCAACTTTTTTATTCCCCCCCCCCCCGATAACCGTAAAACGAAAACGAATCAGTATGGAAGATCAATACATATCAATCCATTTCTGCTTTATGGTAATCGGACACAAAATGAAAATGTTGTGAGGTTTTTTTCTGCTCTTCTGAAAATGTACAATTATTGAGATACGTCCTTTTGATACGCGACTGACAATATGTGAATTAGATAAACTACCTCTATTTTTGCCTTTTAAAGAAAGTATTTACTTTTTGTTTTTAATCATTTTTTTTCCATTTCCCTTCATTAGATCATTTTCATAAAATGATAGACACACGTAATTTCCCTCAATAGCTTGGCAATGTTAGGAAAGAAGCGCAAAAGGTTTGGTAATGTGTCTAGACTGGTCCCTCTGTGCAAATCCATCAGTGGGAGCTTAGGTTCCCAAAAGATCAAGAAAAGATGGCTCTAAAGCCTAGTAGGTTTTCGATTCAAGGATTTGACGCAAGGCCTGTTCACAACGAAATTTTATTAATACTGAGACTTATTGAGTTGTAATTTGAACCAATCAGGTTCCTTGCGCAATTCTCTGATTGGCTGAAAAAATTTATAGAAAATTCTGATTGGCTAAAATTAGCGCTAGCTAATTTTAAGTATTGGTAAAATCTTATTTTGACTGGCCCTATAAATGTCAGTTGTCTGAAAAATCGCTGCTCGGGTGAGGATAGCGTTTTTTTTTTTTTTTTTTTTTTTTTTTTTTTTTTTTTTTTTTTTTTTTTTTTTTTTTTTTTTTTTTTTTTTTTTTTTAATTCCGAACAAATCCTTCAGATCAAAAACACCCAAAGAGGTTTTGATTCCTATAATGAAAAAAATTCAAGACCTCAGGGCGCTTTGAATACAGTGGCTTTGTGAAAAAGGGACTGATTTTGAGGTATTTTTATTGAATTGTCATATTTATGTGTTCCTTGCGAAGGGACAGCGATTTTATTTTTTAGTTAAGAGAAAAGTTTCGGTTATACTAATTTGAAAAGAAGCTAATACTTTTATTGAAAAAATTTGTTGTATTTCAAAACAAGCTAGGGTTCTATACTGTAGCCTATACTAGGCTATTGGGAAATATGGCCTTAGTTATTAAATCTACTAGATAAGCCCGAATGCAGTTCTATATATATATATATATATATATATATATATATATATATATATATATATATATATATATATATATATATATATATATATATATGTATATATATATATATATATATATATGTATATATATATATATGTATATATATATATATATATATATATATATATATATATATATATATATATATATATATATATATATATATATATATATATAAATAAATATATATATATAGAACGCAGTTCTATATATATGTATGCAGTGCAGTTCTATATATGTTCCCGAATGCAGTTCTATATATATATATATATATATATATATATATATATATATATATATATATATATATATATATATATATATATATATATATATATATATATATATATATATATATATATATATATATATATATATATATATATATATATATATATATATATATATATATATATATATATATATATATATATATATATATATATAATATATATATATATATATATATATATATATATATATATATATATATATATAATATATATATATATATATATATATATATATATATATATATATATATATATATATATATATATATATATATATATATATATATATTATATATATATATATATATATATATATATATATTTGTATGTGAACTCATGGTTAGCCTAGGAGCCTGTTTAAAGACCACTTTAAAAAGTTAAGCACTTACAATTTATATCTGGTCTTATGAATTAATAATTCAAGTTGTTTGACTAATGATTGATGCGAGGATAAGACGGATACGAAGGAGTTTATTTGCATGGTTTTGCTGAAATGGAATATCATCAACAGGGTGGGCCACAAGTTTCTGTAGCCTACATTAGAAAATAATTCATTGTCCTTATAGGCGGTAAAGTTACAATAATTGTCTGACTTGTCAGTGGAACGTCGTAACTCAGTGGTTAGAGTTGTTTACGTTGTTGCAGGAGGTCGTGACTTCGACTCCTGAAGTCACGACGTATGAGCTATACATAGCTCATACTGTAAATAATTCCAAGGTTTATGGACTGGCAAGTACAGAGGGATGAGAACATTTTGTCACTAGCCTGGACCTCTCCCTACGTAATGTCTAAATTTCCGGTATCTTTTCTAGAATTTTTGAATATTTACAAGAAACAAGATTACCTAGCTTTTTAGGGTGATTTTTACTCCACCACAGAAAATCATTCCGAACAAGACTGGCTATCAATATGGACTGGCTGTCATTCGAACATCGATATATCAGAAAAATCAACAACAGACGAATCGTACTAAGTGTGACACAACATGTACAAATGTTTATGGTGGATTTTTTTTGCAAGTTTTCATTATGGATTCAATGTAATAATTGTACTCACACATTTTCATATGTAAATGTATAGCCCATCCTATATTTCTGTTGATCCTTCTGTAAAATTTATGTAAACTTAAATTAATCAAGGTAACCGAAATTATTCGAGTTACGTCCCTTCCCGTGGCTAATTCATCTTTTTATCTTTGAATAGAGTCAAATTTAATGGCGGTTTAATTTAATTGATGCATGGGAGTGAAGTTGCTTCTTTTTTAGGTGGTGGAGATAGCAACAAAGGGCGGTCTCGGAAATGGAGGAAGATATTACAGTTTCCACATATTACTGAGTGCATTGGACTGCAGGATAAACTAAGTATTATTTATTTCCTTTGGTTTTCTAAATTTCAAGTACTAAGGGCAGTGAAATTGAAACATAATTGTTTGAGTTGGTTAAGAGGAAGCTTACAAAACCATGTATGTCTTAAAAAATCAGGAAAAATCAGAAATTTAATTTCTAACTAGAGACCTCTATATGCAGTTTTTGGTAGTGGTGGGTTAGCCCAGGAAGTGTGTGAAAAAAAGGCCCAACCCAAATCAAATTACAAGAGGAATAATTCTTTGACTACCCGACTCAGTAAAATGAGCTTATCCCAAATATGTAAAGTTTGATGATCTAGCTGTTTCACAATTATTTTTTTTAGGTTGTGATTGATTTTGAGGGTTGAAACTCGTGTTTCCATGTATAGACATACAACAACAAAATTGATGTATTGAATAGGGTAATAGATAACGGTGATTGTTAAAACCTTTTTTATTTGAACGTAAAATTAAAATTTTGGTTTTTTGAGGTTGAGGTTGATTTTAAGGAGGCGAAATTCGTTCTTCCATTAAAAGGCGTGCAACAACAAAATTGATGTCTAGTATAGGGTACTAGATCATGGTGACTATGAAAATCACCAATATTTCAACGTAAAACTAAAAAATACGTTTTTTGAGGTTGAGGTTGATTTTGAGGAGGTGAAATTCGTGTTTCCATATAAAGGCGTACAAAAACAAAATTGATGTACAGGATAGATCACGGGGACTATGAAAATCACCTTTATTTCAACGTAAAACTAAAAATTACGTTTTTTGAGGTTGAGGTTGATTTTGAGGAGGTGAAATTCGTGTTTCCATATAAAGGCGTACAAAAACAAAATTGATGCCCAGAATAGTTCACGGGGACTATGAAAATCACCTTTATTTCAACGTAAAACTAAAAATTATGTTTTTAGAGGTTGAGGTTGATTTTGAGAGGTGAAATTCGTGTTTCCATATAAAGGCGTACAAAAACAAAATTGATGTCCAGAATAGATCATGGGGACTATGAAAATTATCTTTATTTCAACGTAAAACTAAAAATTACGTTTTTTGAGGTTGAGGTTGATTTTGAGGAGGTGAAATTCGTGCTTCTATAAAGGTGTACAAAAACAAAATTGATGCCCAGAATAGATCACGGGGACTATGAAAATCACCTTTATTTCAACGTAAAACTAAAAATTACGTTTTTTGACGTTGAGGTTGGTTTTGAGGAGGTAAAATTCGTGTTTCCATATAAAGGCGTACAAAAACAAAATTGATGTACAGAACAGATCACGGGGACTATGAAAATCACCTTTATTTCAACATAAAACTATAAAATTACGTTTTTTGACGTTGAGGTTGGTTTTGAGGAGGTGAAATTCGTGTTTCCATATAAAGGCGTACAACAGCAAAATTGATGTCTAGAATAGAGTAAGGGATCATAGTGATTATCAAAATCACCTTTATTTGAACGTAAAAGTAAAAATTTCATTTAAATATTCCATTAGTGTTAAACCACACTGAATCTGAAAGAAACCGGCCTTAAAATGTTGAATGACAACAACCGCTCATTTCGATGGTTTAACTAACAATTAAAACATTCTCGACTTTTTAAGTTATATAATATACCAATGTTATAAAAAAAACGAAATATCAATATTCGTTATCTTCAGAATCGTCAACTCCGAGAAACTCTGTTGTAACACAGTTGGCACAACTTGTTCTCTTACAAGGTCCACAGGCCCAGATGCATTTCATGCCTTTTCTTTTGTAAGTGCGTCGCATGTTTGAGCAGTCGGTTTTTGCAGTTACTGTGAAAAACTGTAAGAAGAGAGTTGGGGGCAGCGGGGAGTTCACCATAAATATGGCGATACATTCCGTTCTGAATTACCCAACCGAACTGTGCAGGGTCGAGGTTACATCCCATGGTTGCTGTCTTGCTGAGAATACCCCTTTCACAGAAGACCCGAGCTTGCGAGACATTACTTCTGGAGTTACAGTTGATGAAAAAGTCAATGTCGACACAGCTAGATCCGTTGGACAAAAGTCATGGGTAGCATGACAGGGTAAAACGTCAACACGTGCATATTCAAGAAAAATTCTGTGGCCTTTATGCTTGCTAATAAAGCTACACTGGTTATTAACGGAAAGTCAATTGCCGTTGTCCAGCATTGATATTTCAGCCGCTGGTGACTATTGCTGAGAATAGCGACGATGATTTGGAGTCATACTTTAAGTATGAATTTTGTTCACCACCTCTGTCACTTTTTGAAGCAAACGGACTTCCACGATTAGCTGATAAGTCTGCCATCACCGATGCAATTCAGCGCCTGTTTGCAGAGCAACAACCAAAACTGAAGACTTCGTCAAATATTTCAGTAACAAGCATATAGTTCTTTATGTGTGGGGCATTGCTTCAGTGAATCCCTTGGGAAAAACAAAACTCAACTCATGATAGTATCTGCCAGAAGTACGTTGACTACGTTGCTCGGAAATACGCGGTGTAAAGGACGTCGATGGTTTTTGACAGATACGACTAAGTACCTTCAATCGAAGACATCACCCATTGGAGATGGAAAGGGACACGATCGTACCCGCAGATCAATTGTAGCAGAAATATGGTCTGTTCTACAAAGAAAGAAGTGTTCGTAAGCAACTTCAAGAATAAGCAAGCAATCATACCTATGAACAGTAGGTACCTGACCAAAGCTGGGTGTCAGATTTACCAAGCAGAAGGTGACGCTGATCTTCTCATTCTTCTAACCACAGTTCGATCTATTTATTTTATGCCTACTGTCCTGGTTGGAGACTACATAGATCTGCTTATACTCCTGTGTTATCACGCACGGATAGGTAGCCAAGTTATCTACTTTTACTATGAGCCTCGAGATGAAGCTCAAAGAATAGAATTTGGGATATAAATGCAACGAAATTCAATCTTTGATCTCGCATATGCGCACAATCCTGTATGTCCACGCCTTCCTTGGGTGTGATTCAACTTCTCGTGTCTATGCCATTGGAAAGCGGGATTACAACTTCTGATAAAAAAAAAACAATGAGTTTTACGAATCCACTGAAATTTTTATGGGCCCACTATCCACCAACCACGACATTTCAGCAACTAATAGAAAGCAATGATGCTTTTGTATAAGTGTCCAGGCTCAAGTTCAACGCTCAATTAGTTGTGTCATCTCAAATTCATCGAGAAAGTTACAGCATCTGCTTCGTATGTTGAGTCTAAAGTTCTTTCTCCCACCAGTGATGCTTGCAGGTTCCACCCATTTTGAGTTTATTTGTAATTTGAATCATGGAAAACTTGCAAATAACTCACTTTTTTGCGAAAAGTGAAAGCATCGTTTTATTTTGTACATGCCGTTTTTTGTGTCACAAAGCTGTTTGCCAAGGTGTTTTTGCCTTTTTAATATTTTTGCCTCTTAAATTTTTTTTGCCTCTTTTTTTTCGAAATTTCGTCACCGTAACTGTAATGGATAATATTAAAGTCTACATTGACAGTTCATACTGAAAATACCTCTTTTTGGATATAATCTCATTCATGGAGTAAAACTGTTGGTACAGTAAGACATTTGTGATTCCCTATGGTTTTTATTGAATTAATTTCATAATCGGATTTGGACTTGAAAATAGTTCACCTTGAACTTGGATTACATTATTTGGCCTACATATTAATTGACCTACTACATATATATTTTGATTGGAATACTTGACTGTCCCTGGCTATGATAATTAGATTGCGCAATGACCGAGCAAAATAGGAAAATTATTTTAAACCCATTACTGAACTTTGTCACGAGATCTATGCTTGATGGTGCGAAAATTGATCTGATTATCGGAAAAGCTGTAAGTTTTTTTGATCATGGTACTATTATCAGTACTAAAGAGTTTCTGTATAAGGAGCTGAATATTCAGAGCCGATGTGTGAAAAATGCAAAGGATGAAGATAATGTATTTGACATTTGTAAACAGTTAAATCAGGCGGCAAAGGATAATTTACCTGTTCCCACTTTTGTTATATTCTCACCTTCTGAAACACCAACAATCGGGGAGGCAGTCTCGGCTACTTTAGTCTCGAAAGTTAATGAAGTCTCTCGGAAAATTGACGGCTTTTTAGAGAATGCGACGCATTCAGGCCCTGTTTGGCCAGCTAGAATTGATACCAACGTAAGAATTAACCCTGCCCCAGCTCCTACGTTTGCCGTTATACTAAAAAACTGTCCTGCAAACCTGACCTCACCTAATGCTCGTAAGGACTTCGTCGATAAACTTTGCCCTGAGGCCTCAGGTGAAATAAGTGAACTTAAAAAATCGGCTTCGGAATGGAAACTTGTTGTTAAGTCAAAGCGTGTAGCGAATAAAATTGCCGAGAATGCTAAAAACAGTACCTCAGGTATCTTGGTGAGTGTGAAATCCCCACTGTTTATAGGGATCCTGAAAGGTGTACCGATCGAATACGATGAGAATCAAGTAAAATCTCTTGTACCAAATTGCGTGAAAGTTTCACAGTGCGGAAAGTCCCGAGTGTTCAAGGTCTACTTTGAGTCAAAACAAAGCCTGGATCAGTTCTTAAAAGTTTCTGTGAAAGTTGGCTACGAAAAGCTTTCTGCACAAGCATTTGTATATCTCCCAAAGCGTTGTTTCTCATGTCATAAGACTGGGCATCTGGCCTCGCAGTGCTCTAATAGGGCCCTCTGCTCTCGCTGTGGATCATGCGATCACACCTCAAACAGTGCCTCTCCGTGTTCGGAAAAAATGTTCTGTCTAGAATGTAAAGTTACCGGCCATACTTGTTACAGTGTAAAGTGTCCTAATAACAACAGTCAACTAGCAAAGCCCATGGTATGACATGGATGTGTCTATTACTACGCAAGCTGTACTTTCGTGGAATATTAATGGTGGACTTTTAGTCAAAATTCCTGTGATAAAAGGTTTGCTTTCGAATTGTGACGTATTGTGCTTGCAAGAGCATTTTTTGACGAGTCATAGTTTAGGCCTTCTGAAAATTGACAATAATTTTACTAGCTATTCGGTGCCCGCTAAACGATCCGCTTCTAGTGGCCGCCCCTCGGGTGGTATTGCGATGCTTGTTAGGACCTCGTGCCGGTCGAGTATTTTTGATTCATTTGACTTTTTTCTTGCTGTCCGTGTAAAAGAGTATGTTATTGTAAACGTCTATCTCCCAACAGATTATCGCAATGACCGATCGGAATTTTTATTTACTTCTGCGTGTGAGAAACTAGGGTCTTGCCTTTCAAAGATTCGCCTGTTAGGTAAGTGTTGTATTATTATAGGAGATTTTAACTGTAATTTAACTGATGCCTCGTTATTGCGTACTTCTATTTTGTCTGGTATTTTTGACGATTGGCTTAGGATATTGCCGAAAGATCTTGATTACACTTACACACACCATTCAAGTCACGTATCGAACCTTGATCATGCAGTTTCTTCTATAAATCTCCAAGTGTCACCTGTTCACGTCGTTACTGATTTCCAACTATCAGACCACCTTCCAATATCCGCATCTATTTATTGTTCCTCTGCTCAGTCTACTCCCACTACACAAACACATCAGCCCCACGCCCAATTTTACAGGGATTGGGAAAATATCCAAGATGACCTTTTTGCTGCAGTAACTAATTCTGTCCTACATAAAATTCATGTTCCGTTCCAGCTGCTCATGGAAAATCCGCAAGTTGATGCAAATGAAATACGGATGTTGCTAGATATCTATCTTGCACAAATTTGCCATGCTCTGCGATGCGCAGAAAAAGCCAGTATACCTCTTAAACGTATACGTCGGGGTGTCACAAAGCACTGGTCCAGTAATCCGAGCCTAGTTGAAGCTTGGAGAAAATCCAAATTTTGGTACCATTTGTGGCTCCAGTGCGACCGTCCTCGCTCTGGCTGGGTTTCTGACATTCGTCTTTCTACCAAAAGAAAGTTTGCGAGAGAACTATGTATCCACATGAACCAGATAGTTGAAGAGACATCCCAGCAAGCTTCTCTGTCCCAACCTTCCTTCTGGAGAAATGTATCAAGAGATCCTCCTAGGGCCCACCTATCTGCTCAAGTTATTCCTGATTCCGAATGGAATTCGTACTTCTCTGCTGAATTCTCCCCACCAGATGCCGCCCTACAGTCCGAATATGAAGATAAGCTTGATAAATTTCTGTCTAGGTGTCCAACCGACAATTTTGTTGTTTCAGCTGATTCTGTACTGCGAGCAATCCAACGCCTAAAGCGTAAGAAATCTTCTGGCATCGATAAAATAAGCGCTCTTCACATTCTGCATGGAAGCGAGCTGCTGGTAAACCATATTGCTCTTTTGATGCAGATGATTGTTACCCAAGGAATTGTACCGTCTTCTTTCTCAATCGGAGATCTCACTCCAATTCCAAAGAAAGGGAAACTCGCAACCCAGTGCTCGTCCTTCCGCCCTATAACAGTGGCTACTACCTTCTGTAAGCTTTTTGAACTTCTGTTCATTGACCAACTGAACGCAAAATGCTATGTTCCACCTAACCAATTTGGATTCCAGCCACGTCTCGGTTGTGCCCACGCTTTGTCGGTTGTCGCGAACGCATTGATCGATGCTGATGCATCAGGTGAAACTCTCGTGTTGGCTGGGCATGATGTTCGTAAAGCGTTCGACTCTCTCATTCATGCCGCTATGCTACTCCATGCAGCAAAACGTGGAGTGAGCCCCTCATATATCAGAGCCCTTCGAGACATGTATTATCGTCTTAAAGTTCGCCTAATACTTCACCCATTAGCTAAAGTTGACGGCTCTCAAGTCTATGCACCAACCCCTAATATTTTTGTCAATGTTGAAAAAGGTACCCGTCAAGGTGCTGTTTCTTCCCCTTCACTCTTCAATAATGGAGTTCTTGATGCACAGTCAGCTGTTCCCACATCATTCATCTTTGCCGGTCTTGATTTATCTCTCGTATGTTATGCAGACGACATTCTGAATGTGAGCCGCACTATCCAGCGCATAAGCGAGATTTTCGCAACGCTACAATCTGAGTATGCAAAACTAGGTCCTCAGTTCAATGCTGAAAAGTCCGAAGTTGTATTCTTCAATTGGAAGCAAGCGTCGCCTAGGGATATTCCTCTCGGAAATAGAAGGATTAAGCCAGTAGATCATATCACCTACCTCGGTCTTCCCATTGGTTCGTCAGTAATGCACACGCGACAACTATTAATTGCTCACATTGAGCGTAGAGTTGGGTTATCATATGCTTCTTTTGTAACTAATAAGTTACGGTTCAACACCATCTTTTCACGAAACTTTTTAACTCTGTCGCTCTACCACATTATTTGTACATATCGCCGTTTTGGAAAATGCTCACAAATTCTGACAAGTCAAAAATTCGTTCAGTTTTCTTCCGGTTCGCAAAATATCTTTTACGTTTTCCCTCTTGGACGCGCAATTCTTATCTGATTAGAAAATTCAGCTTTGCTGACCCCATTATAGCTGTGGAAAAGCAAATTCGTGCTTATAATTCCCGTTTAATGAAGTTGAATCATCCGTGGTCGTCAGTATTGGCCCATTAGTTAAGATGTATTTGTTGTGTTTTTTTTTATTTATTTATTTTTTCTTTTTTTTTTAAGTGTTTGTTTTCGCGCTTAGTGTAATTGTTGCAGTTTTTAAACCGACTGATGATTTAGTCTCTTTTCGTATGAGTCAAATTTAAGTGACGCTGGTTATTCTCAATTTTAGTGTCATTTTTTTTTTTTTTGATAATATATTGCGTATATTAATAATAATAGAGTTGTTTATTAATTATCGGTTCTTTTAAGCATATTGCTTTAAGTAACGTTGTAAAAGGATCCGTGATTGAATAATATCCTTGTTTCTGTTATTTATGTATATCGGAGTAAATGAATCATTTGTTGAGAGTGATCTGAGTTCAAGACCAGCGGGCGCAAGTGTCGTTTAACTGTTTTTACCGTTTCTTGTCATATTTACACTAGTTAATATGATTATCTACTGTACATCTTTTTTAATTCACTTTTGATTGTTTGGTTTTTTTTTTTTTTTACCAATTACGGCTTGATGCAATGATGTTCATATTATTTATGTTTATTCAGTATTTAGGAGCCTAAAAAAAAGAAAAGAAACATGTCGCGTACCTACAGAGCAGTGTAAAATTGTGTTTTTCTTTCTCGTTTTGTGTAATTTGTTCTAAGTGCTGATTTAGATCTTAGCTCCAGCGTTCGTCACTACAAACCACATGTATAACTCCTAAGTTTATGTGTATTGCTTTTTTTTTTTTTTGCTTATTTGCTCCGTCTTTTCCTTTTTTGTATGACGGGTTTTCCAATAAATAATAATAATAATAATATATAACCCTCATTTTAACTTGAAGAGTAAAAGCAATTGAATGCAATGTTTTCCCCTTAAAAAGAGGTTAGAGAACATCAATTGTCAGCTTTATAGTTCTGGTGAAAGAAGAGAGAGAAACATAAAGACAAATACTATATTTTTGTTGCCATAGAGATATATAACTGGCCCTTTTATTGACTAGAGTTTCTTTTTGACTACGAAGGTCCTTGGGTTGTGGCTGCTGTCTCGAACTCTTGGACACGTATTTACAGACTAAGGTCAATCTTATCTTATAGAGGAATTTATTTCAGAGGCGGTGATATGAAAAACACAAATGTGCTAATTATAACTAGCCACAGAGGCTGTCGAAGAAGGAAAAAATCACTTCCACTATCCCCATCCCCCAAAAGTTCGAACTTGGCCCCTGAGACAAATACGATTGGCTTGTGTATAATCTCAGATGAGCCAGGTGGGGTGTAATCGCTTGCCTTTTGGCTTCGGGCATAACAAAAGTATAAGAAAACATGCTTCTTTTTAGCATCTGAAAATCAAATGACTCTGCAGCTGTTCTGATCGTAAATGTCGCTAGAGCAGTTGTCCCGATTTTACACGATGCCTCACCAATCGGTGTTTCTAAAATCGGTGATGCCCCCTCTTGATATTTAAATTTTGTATTTCAAAAATTTACGTGTATTAAACTGAATTTGGTATCATTTTTGGGTCGTCCTTTAGGAATATTTTATGCCAATGAAAAATATTGTCTGAATATAACACCTTTTATGTAATTTATAGCGTCATTGCAATACTATTATGTTTTTTTCTCTTTAAATGGATTTGAATGTGACGTCAATCGCGTGAATTTTTTTCAAACTAAGCTTTAAAGTCGAAGATTGCACGTCCTGCCTATGACCCACCAATATATTGTCATGCCCCACCGGTTGGGCCTTCGCCCAACATTGGGAATCACGGCTCTAGAGACACTGTTACCCGTTCTATTATGTAGTCTAACTTTATAGTTTTCAAATTAGCTGTTGGCTTATAACCCTGCGGTATAACAGTGGATTCATGCTCTGCTTGGCGATACGGAACCCAGGGATCGATCCCCGCTGCGGCGAGACAAGGTTGCTACTTGTCCTTGTAAAAAAATCCAGCAACTGAAGTTTCGTTTCGACGCCCAATCCGCCGGCAATGGCTCTGGAGGATCTTTATCCTTTTTTACCCTATTCGCTGATAAATTTTACGGACAGGAACGAATTGTAAAAATGTAAGACGTACCAATTGCTGATTATTTAATTATAGTTTTGACCTCTACTAAAGATGGTCTTACATACGTTCTACTAAAACTGAAGAAACATATTTCACTGTAAAGTGCATGCACTGGGAATTTTGAAAATTATTATTTCTGCAAACACATTGTTGCCCCCTAATTTTTAAAGTGCCCCGAAGTAAGTATCATCAGTGAGCACCTCCTGGCAACCTGAGGATAGTTTACTGAAAGCAGCTTAGATCTTGTCTAGTAGTTCTTAAAAAATAAAAATGCTAATCGAGTTTCCAGGAAAAAGCAAATAATATAATTGAAAAAAACTTCTTCTTGTTTGATTATTTGGAGACGTTAATATAAAATCCTCATGTTATTCCTTGCCGTTTGGCAGCTGAAATCGAACTTCGGGTCCCGTATTACCAAGCAGAGATTGATGCCACTGTGCTACCACGGAGTTTTAAACATACTTCTTCATCTTCTGCTTGGATTACTAAAGAGATGCTTTCGCATAATCTCATCGAACTCCGGGTTACGTATTACCCATCAAAGATCAATTCCTCGGCGTCACCACAGTACGACTTTTTAGGATCGTTATGGAGACGATGTCGCATAATCTCATCACCAGCATCAAATTCTGGGTCCTGTGACGGTTCTCTGCAGCTGAGAGCGAACTCAGGGTCTCGTATTACCAAGCAGAGATGCATCCCACTTCGCCATTACAGGATGGTGATAATTTGTCTTCTTCTTCCTTTTTGGATAAGTGTGGAGACTCTTTCGCATAATCTCATCACCAGGATCAAATTCCAGGCCCTGCAGTGGGTTGTTGCAGCTGAGTCCTATCTATAACTGACGATTCAACTTCTATATAAACAATTTCGCCATCTAATTCTTCATTACCCCAAAGCAGATGTCATCAGTGAACGACCGACCACTAACCTAAAGTCCTTCCAAGACTGCTGATAATTGATGATATTATACCGATAAATAATGCTAATAAAAAATATCGAAAGATAGTGCTGGTGAAATAGTAGCTCTCCATTAATAGATAAAAATCTCTATCAAAAATCAACTGATCTTCATTAAAAAAAAGAAAAAAAGACTTATCCAATAAAAGAAACAATCAGTTCAAACGACTTTTTTGGCACAAAATACCAGTAAAAAATGTTGCTTCATGACTTTTTAACTTCATAAAAGGAAATTAATTTGACGGCAAGGATCCTATGACGTCAATTAGTGAAGTACTTTTTTTAATCACCATGACAATTGAAAAACAATCTTTCTGTATTATCTGCTATTATCTGACATTCTATTATCTATTATCTATTATTATCTATTATTTATTATTTATTATTATTATTATATAATTATATTATATTTAATATTATTATTTATTATTATCTATTATTATTATTATCTATTATTATCTATTATTATAATATTATCTATTATTTCTATTATCTGACAATTAGATAATCTTTCATATTATCTGCTAATGTATTAGGGGTTAGATTAGTATTAGGGGTTAGGTAAGATTAGGGGGCTAGTTAAACCGATCAAAAGATACATCTAAAAGAAGACAAAACTCTCAATTTTAAATTTTCCACCTTTTTTTCTGTATGCAAATCCTTAGAAAGTATCGTAAAATGTGAACAATTAATTCTTTTAAACAAGCAAATAGAGTCAATGAAAGTCTTAGTCCTGGCGCATTTGTCTCCTTATAATTTCCTTTCACAGGGTATGTCCTCTTTGAAATAATGAACAGTTTGTTCCTATGATTCGATATGCCTCCATGTATTTTGGACTGAGGTGGGGGGGGGGGTAATTTTTTTTTAGTAAAAAGAAAGACAGACATCATATAATTTAGGTTACAATACTCGATTAATAAAACATATGACAAAAATATGCATTTGTTTGAAATTGGTTTCTAGAGTTTCGTCATAATCTCCTCTTCTAGAGAATTCTTGGTTGTTAAAAGGAAATGTAAGAGGAAGTTATGCTATCTAAAGCATTTGACTTATACTTTCTAATCTTTAGGAAACGTATTTTTTGTGAAGATAAATGTTATTAGGAAGATTTCCAAAAACGAGGAGCTTAGTTGATTACTTTGAATTAGTGCATAATGCAATCGAATGAAAATATTTATGGAAAGGTTTTGTTTTATTTTTTTAAGACCAGGTTGCAAATTTTGAACGGAGATTCTGATGATTGCAGTTGACTCGTTTGATTCCCCCCCCCCCCGAAATTTTTGTCTGACTCGTAAAAATGTAACATAATGCTTATAAACAAGATTTTTGATGCGTTTTTTTAAAATGTTTTTATTGTACTCCCCCCCTCCCGAACAAAAATCCTAGATGCACCCGTGCTCATTAGCATATTTTCTCATAACTGCGCCTTTTTTTCGCTGAGAGCTGATGCGAAAAGATGCTAAACTTTTAAATATTTACTCGAAATAGGGAAAAAGATAAAATAAAAAAAGAACATGATTATGAGGTAAATGGAGTGGAAAATCTTGTTACTAATTGGGGGCGCATTTAACTCACAACAATATCTATTGTGATGCCTACTATGAGGCAATAATTCTTCTTTTCTAACAAGGGGGCTTGTTTAATAAGCTGCTGCTTGGTTTCTCCTATTTTGGTAGGAGGATGGACAGGGTCAATCACGGAGAACCTTGAGGAAAAATAAGGTAGAATTGTAATTGAATATATTTCACCCGTTCCGGGGGTCTGAAAACATAAAAAATAATCTTGCAATATTAAGAGGGTTTTGGGTACCCGTCTGACTGACCGCATCTCCAACAGAAAGCTGTATGAAAAATGTAGTTTAATCCCACTTTGTTGGGTTATAATGAGTGAAACGTTGAGATGGCTAGGACACGTTCTGTGGATGAAGGATAGCAGATCGCCAATGATTCGTCCTTGTCGGCCAACCATCTAGGACCAAACTAAAAGTAGGACGTCCCCGAATGGGGTGGGAGGATGGCGTAAGGAAGGATTTGAGGGAATTTGGGCTTCTTGGGAGGGCGTAAAGAGGGAGGCTTCAAATAGATTTGGGCGGAGGAGGAGTGTCTGTAGCTGTGTTGGCTTCAGGTAGCTTGGTGGTGCAGTGAGCTGTTAGAACTAGTAGTAGTAATATGAAGCCACACAAAAAAGATCATTTGGTCTGCTTCTTTCTTTCTGGGTATCTTTAAAACGGTGAGAGACCAAATATATATAAAAGAGGTCAAAATTCAGCAATATTCTGACTGGAAGTAAAAAAAAGAAAAAGAAAGAAGGAAATAATATTCATTTTACCTCGTACTTCCCATCTGGGATCTTTGGACTGAACTTCCACTAGGACACCAAAATCTATTAAAGTGGCGAAAGTTCCGCAATATTTTGACTGGCTGTAAAATGAATAAAAAAATAAATAGGGGACTTCAGCATTCAGACTCAGAGTAAAAAATAAAAATACCAGTCATTTGGTCTGCTGCTTCCTTTTTCCCATTCTGGCAAAAGGATTGACAATTCTATTAGAATTCTAATTGAGTAATTTCCGACAAAGGGAAAAACTATTTGACCAACTCTCTTAGAATTTTCGGGCAAAGGTCATTTTTCTTGTCTTTTTGTATGAATGCCAAGTCAGTATCCATAAAAATGTTGCATTCAGAATGAAAAGTGAGGAGGAGGTCAACACTAATCGGCACGGAAAGAGGTGTCACTTTTACAAAGAGTTAAGCTTTCAGCGAAAGAAAAATATGGGGGAGATTTGAAGTAGCTAACTGTTGAGGGTGTGGCTGTATAATTTAAATGACATTTTGGAGGTTGGTACTCTGTGAAAACTCAATTCGAGTATTAAGTTCACGAAAATTATATTTTTGTTCTTCAGAAACTATGTTCAATATGTTCAAAATGTAATGTGTATCTAAAGTTGACCATTATATTTCTGTTTTATTGAATTTATTTACTTTGAGTTGATGCAAAGATTTGCGGATAAAAAAGAAACATGAAAAGAAAGAAGATATTTAGCGATTTTGCAAACGTCACAAAAGTCTGATCAATGATCAAAAGTTAAAGTTTACTTGATCCGATATGGTATGAATAAAACGCCATATCCAGGATTTTTTCGGAGGGAGTTTTACAACAGATATTTTCGCGGGGGGGGGGGGGGGGGGGGGGTACACAAAAAAACCTTTAAAACGCACAAAAAATTGTCTATATTCATTTTGTTAGTATTTACGAATCGAAAAAACATTTCGGGGGAAGGGGGCTTCAAATTCCTTAACCCCCCAGGATACGGCCTTGGGTATAATGGTATGACAGTCCTCTTTTCCTACTTTTTTTTTCTGATTATCTTAATAGACGTCAAGCATAACTTAAAGAAATGTTTTTCTCTGAACAATGTGAGAGCTTCTAGCAGGGTATGGATAAGAAGAAGGGTCTGGCGGTATCACCCAGTCTGGTTGTCCCTCCCCCAGGTTGTTGCCTGCCCCGTCGGCTTAACTTGTCAGTCGAGTTAACCCTGTTACAGATTTTTAAGTTGTTTTAGGTTCACTTTTGTTTAAATTTTGAAATTAGGATAATAGACTATAGGGTCCTTGTGTATTATACCGACCACACTCAAGAAGTGAAGTTAGGTTAATCATAATGAAATATACCAAAATTTGATGCAAATATAATACTTTAGAAACACAATTATGGAAACCCCAACAGAGAATTTATGGAAAGCAGGCCGCCCAGAACGCATTATATTAAATACATAACCTAACCAGCTCTATATTAAATATTTAATTAAGATATACCTGCATAGTAGTTGATCGTACTCAGGCTAAGCTGATTGTCTCCGAGTGCACACAGAAAAACCGATTTTAAACAGATCAAAAACAACAGTGTGGTCGGTATAATACACAAGTAGGGGAGACCGGCCCACGTTCGCCGCTTTAATGGTTATTTATTTTTTTGTCAACACAGTTTTTGACTTTAAATAATTCTGAAAGTTGCCACGTATATATTCATGTTTGGGGTATCTAAAAATAACCCTGACTACCAATGTTTCTGGAAGTAGCAGAAAAATGGGTTACACTGATGTAGTCCGAAAGTGGCGAACCAGGGCCACCCCGGTTCACGTTTGCCACAGATTGGCCCACGCTCGCCACCGTTTTAATTCAAGTCAAGAAAAGCTTTTACTCCTCTAGAATTAGTCCTAGAATTTGTTGTTTATCAGATTTTTAATTTTCTTTAAGAATTCAGATACAAAAAATAAACAGGCTTAGGACAGTAGCCTACTCAAAGACCCACCTTCTATAAATCAAATCCTACCTAAGTTTACTGTTGAAGGCTATCTCATTTGATGAGACACTACTACCGACTAACACATCTTGTATCCTGAAAGGTCAACATCAAACTTCAGCCTTTTGGCAAGTCTTGAAGTCCCACCTGAGACTGAGGGTTTACCTAATCCTGTTGCAACCTCGGACTTCAAGACGCACGATTCTTCTTCGGTAAGCACAAACTTGCTCGGTCCTACGCACTTCAAGAATAGAACATCAAGTTCAACTGGATATTCCTTCAAAACTTGCAGCAATGAAGCACTTAGCGCTCTTTTTACCTGCAAGACCAACTGAAACAAAGTGACCGACTTTTATTGGCTTCTTTCCCACATCTTCCTTATCTTCTGCTAGCTTAAGACTGTCCTCACTCTTATAATCAAGCTCTATCTCAACATGATCAGAGTCACTTTTACTCTCGAGGAACAATAGCTTGCTTGCTTCTTGCAATTTAGCTTTCTTTGCGCTCTTCTTCTCCTGGGTTTTCTGTTCTTTTTTCCTCTTTTCTGCAGCTCTCAGATCCTCTTGGCGTATTTTTCCTTCACTGGGGTATCAG
Organism: Artemia sinica; assembly: GCA_027921565.1. NCBI lineage: Eukaryota > Metazoa > Arthropoda > Branchiopoda > Anostraca > Artemiidae > Artemia > Artemia sinica. The sequence goes on along the minus strand of CM051258.1, from coordinate 57,968,144 downwards.
TCAAAATTTCGGTAGTCTTTGTTTCACTGCACGTCTGATTTGTTTTCTCGGAGAACTTTTTTGAAATGGAGACACATCAACTAGTTTAGAGAAGCTTTTTTCAGCTTGTCCATTTAAATTGAATCCTGAAAAAGATTGGGTATCGTTCTCATAGTTGGTGGGCTGATTAGCCGCATCATCGTCAGCAGAAGAAGCAATGGGTGATAGAGGTTCCATGGCACCGTGGTTCGAAGTTGATGGCCGATCAGAGACTTATGAACTGATGAACTCGTGATCTTTGAAAATCTTGAGAGTGAAATGGAAAATGCCGCTGCAGCAAAAACCGCTGATTATGCTTTCCGGGGTCACTACTTTAGGATACGCTTTTCCAGAAAGCTCAGAGGTGCTATACATTGAGATATTCTCGCATTTATGCTCTGTCATAAAAGTCGCAGATTTTCTGTTGTAGAAAGCCTTCAAAGGAAACATAGCTGACCTGTCAAGTGGTTGCAGCTTATGAGTTGTATGAGACGGAACGGTGAGCATGACAACTCCATTTTCTTCGGCTAAGGCAAGCAATTCACTACTGTAACAGCTAATGTGGTTGTCAAGTATTAGAAGTTTAGGATTAGCCTTACTCGTTCTTGTATGATTGATAAAATGGTTTATCCCAACAAGAAATAGTTCATTACACGTCCAACTAGAAGCCGTTTCTGACCCATGAGCAATGGTTCCTGGCGGCGCTCCTTTCAGTAAGATTGCTTGGGTCAGCCATGGCCCTGACCCAAACACACATAGTCATATTCTGCCCTCTTTCTGCTGACATTACCCTGCCAACCTGTTTTTGTCCTTTTGCTGCAACAATTTTCCCTGGCTTGTGGACTGTTGATACTCCAGTTTCGTTTACATTCCAAATATTTTGCGCGGTAAATTTGTGGCGCTAGTACACATCACTAAGATTTTCAAAAAATCTCCCAACTGTCACACGATTGAAAGCAGTTGCACGGCCGAGACTGATTGCTTCAGGCACTCTTACAGTAAGATTTGGGTGTCTTGCCATAAAACCATGGTACCTATCTTCACCTGCAGCATTTTGATTGTCACTGCTTGTCCATGAATTCGGGATGGTAAGTCCTTTTGCAAGAGAATACCTGCAAGCACGCTGACGAACTTCAAGTGGTGTTAAACCATAATGCATATGGCACACGACTTGCAAGTATTTAGCAAGAGAATTTTCTTGTTATTCTGTTAATATCGGTTTTGTAGCCTAAAGTGGTAAGAAAAATGAGAGAGATAGAAGCTCTATCCTGTTTCTCATCATTGGTGACTTAATTCCTCTGAGTTGTCCATGGTATTCCATATTTTTTTGCAGCCGTTTTCTTGTTCTGTTTCTTTACAATAGCTTTGATTACTGCAGCTTGGACCAGCTGTTTTATTTTTAATTTAAGTTCATTTTTAGTTTCCTCACCAAGATATTTTTGCGGGCCAAGTAAGGTTTGATCCAACCATACTGAATCTTCCAGGCTAAAGTATATGGGATTGTGGTTTCTTCATCGAGTGTATCTGACAAAATATGAAGTAAATATCAATGAAGTGTGTTGCAAAAATTTAGCTTTTCAGGTTCGCCCGACCCAGATTTGCCAGTTCTAGAATGGTGAATCAAGGTTGGTTTTGACGAACCAACCCTCTTAGGAGAAAAATCAGCACTTTCCAGTTGTTAACGTAGTCGTAGATGGCGGTAAACGTCTATCATTAATAGTCTACTAAGTCTCAGACGTTTCTATCGACACCAAAAGTTCTCTCTTACCTTAACGTTAGAGACCAACTTTTTCATTTTCCTTTAACACAAAAATCTACTTTTGAACCCATAAAAATCAACTTACTATACAAAACCTGGAAAACGGGGTTCAACTCAAAGTTGGATGATACATCCAAACTTTCGCTACTAGATGGCAACTTAAACGTTAAATTATGGGAATTTTTCCATTGATGGTTCCCTAGTTAAATGCAAATGACGAACCTGGGCTGTGGCCAACCTGAGCCGGTCTCCCCTACCGACTATAGTCTTAATGACTTTGATTTAATATTGAGTTGGAATTTTGAGTGTGGAAAATCAAGAAAGAAAGAGGACACATCGGTAGGCAAGTTTCCTGTATGGGGTCTTCGGCAATGGCGAATCCGATGTGAAAAGTGTGATTTTTGGAGTTTATATCAACTGTGAACTTGACAGAGGAGGTTAATTGTGTCAATAGTTAAAGAGGAAAATGTCATATTCTATGTTTAGAGCTTTAGTTTGTTTTTCTTTAGTGTTAATTGTACAAAAGCTTGTTCTGTGGTACCTGGAGGGTCGTGCACCCTGGAGGGTCGGCGTTTTCGGGGGTTTTTCTATTGGCTTGAAAAATGTTTTTCTTCTTGTCAGAGTTCTCTTTTGACTCACTTTTAGCTAAGGATGTACCAGGCAATATTATCTTCAGGCTATAATCTCAACCATCCTTATGCCTTCAATTTCTAGGATTGTTAGTATTATGTGTAATTATCTGATTGACATTGGATTTTAGATATATTTTGCATCAGTTTATAAGTCTACGTTCAACTGTAGCCTCTTCTAATAATTAATTAAAAAAAACTTTCCGAAAAATAAGTTTTTCAAAGAAAAGTAAAGGCCATTTTAAACTTAACCTCAGGAGATACAAATAGCTGTTAAAATTCAAACTCAAAAACGACCAGAAATTACTATTAAAGAATAAATGAAACCCAAAACGAACAGAAATTAAATAAACAATCATAGCAAAAAACATACAACAAGTAATAATATAAATGAATAAATAGATCTTAAAGCGAGTAATGCTTAGATTGAATATGAAAATCTAGCTTAAAACGAAAACAAATATTTTGCTATTAAAGTATAAATGAAACTTAAAACGAACAGAAATTAAATAAACAATCAATGCGAACAAAACATACAATATATATTAATGTAAATGAATAAATAAATCTTAAAACGAGTGAAACTTAAATTGAATATGCAAATCAAGTTTGAATCGAATAAAAATAACTACAAACAAGAGTTTGGGTATCGTCTCACTGCAGAAGCCTAAAACCTACTGCGTCATTGGCGCTTTACTGAAAACGAATTATATTACAAGAACTTTCAATTATATTACAAGAACTTTCAATTTCCAATCAAACGAGCCCTCTCTAAAGTTTATACGACCATCCTTCCATAAAAAATAATATGAAGGATTCGGAGAATCCTCAAATTACAACCCTTGCCCTGAGGGCTTTGGGGGAGTTGTAATCCTCAAAGACCTAATTTCCAGAACTTAAATTACGTTTAATAAAATGGTTGTCTTAAAATTTTCATTGGATGTGTTTGGGGAAAAGGTGGGCTTGAGAGGGGGGTTAGTTGCCCTCAAATCACTTTCGAATATTACAAAGGGCACTAGTTCTCGGAATTTCCAATCGAATGATCCTTTTTTGAAGTTTCTACGACACCGCCTTCTATAAAAAACCTTATATGCCCCCAGGGCATAACTTAAAACCCTTGCCCTGAGGGTTGTGGGGGATTGTCCTTCTCAAAAACATATTTTCTATCTGGAAATCAACTACGCTGAACAAAATGGCTATCTCAAAATTTTGATTGGATGTGTTTGGGGCAATGATGGGCGTGGGGGGGGGGGGGGCTAGTTGCCCTCAAATCACTTTCGACTATTAAAAAGGCCACCCTTTGAATTTCCAATTGAATGTGCCTGTTTTAAAGTTTCTACGACAACGCCTTCTATAAAAACCTTATATGCCCCCAGGGCATAACTTAAAACTCTTGCCGAGGGTTGTGGGGGAGTGTCTTCCTCAAAAACATATTTTCTATCTGGAAATCAGCTACACTGAACAAAATGGCTATCTCAAAAGTTTGATTGGATGTCTTTGGGGAAATGATGGGCGTAGGGGGGGGGGGGAGGCTAGCTGCCCTCCAATCACTTTCGACTGTTAAAAATGGCACTAGCTCTTTGAATTTCCAATCGAATGAGCCCTTTTGAAGTTTCGACGACAACGCCTTCTATAAAAAACCTTATATGCCCCCAGGGCATATCTTAAAACCCTTGCCCTGAAGGTTCTGGGGGAGTGTCCTCCTCAAAAACATATTTTCTATCTGGAAATCAGCTACACTGAACAGAATGGCTATCTCAAAAGTTTGATTGGATGTGTTTGGGGAAATGATGGGCATAGGGGGGGGGGGGCTAGCTGCCCTCCAATCGCTTTCGACTATTAAAAATGGCACTAGCCCTTTAATTTCCAATCGAATGAGCCTGTTTTGAAGTTTCTACGACAACGCCTTTTATAAAAAACCCTAAATGCCCCCAGGGCATAACTTAAAACCTTTGCCCTGAGGGTTGTGGGGGAGTGTCCTCCTCAAAAATATATTTTCAATCTGGAAATCAACTACGCTGAACAAAAATGGCTATCTCAAAATTTTGATTGGATGTGTTTAGGGGAATGATGGGCGTAGGGAGGGGTGGGGGCTAGTTGCCGTCCAATCACTTTTGACTATTAAAAAGGGCACTATCCCTTTGAATTTCCAATCGAATGAACCTTTTTTGAAGTTTCTACGGCAAACGCCTTCTATAAACCTTATATGCCCCCAGGGCATATCTTAAAAACCCTTGCCCTGAAGGTTCTGGGGGAGTGTCCTCTTCAAAAACATATTTTCTATGTGAAAATCAACTACGCTGAACAAAATGGCTATCTCAGAATTTTGATTGGATGTGTTTGGGGAAATGATGGGCGGGGGGGGGCTAGTTGCACTCCAATCACTTTCGACTATTAAAAAGGGCACTAGCCCTTTAATTTCCAATCGAATGAGCCTGTTCTGAAGTTTCTACGACAACGCCTTCTATAAAAACCTTATATGCCCCAGGGCATAACTTAAAACCCTTGCCCTGAGGGTTGTGGGTGAGTGTCCTCCTCAAAAATATATTTTCTATCTGAAAATCAACTACGCTGAGTAAAATGTCTATCTGAAAATTTTGATTGGATGTGTTTTGGGGAAATGATGGGCCTGGGGGGGGGGGGCTAGTTACACTCCAATCATTTTCGACTTTTAAAAAGGGCACTAGCCCTTTAATTTCCAGTCGAATGAGCATGTTTTGAAGTTTCTACGACAACGCCTTCTATAAACCTTATATGCCCCCAGGGCATAACTTAAAACCATTGCCCTGAGGGTTGTGGGGGAGTATCCTCCTCAAAAATATATTTTCTATCTTAGAATCAACTACGCTGAACAAAATGGTTATCTCAAAATTTTGATTGGATGTGTTTGGGGAAATGATGGGTGTGTGGGGGGGGGAGGGGGGCTAGTTACACTCCAATCACTTTTGACTATTAAAAAGGGCACTAGCTCTTTAATTTCCAATTGAATGAGCCTGTTTTGAAGTTTCTACAACAACGCCTTCTATAAAAACCCTATATGCCCCCAGGGCATAACTTAAAACCCTTGCCCTGAGGGTTGTGGGGGGGGGGTATCCTCCTCAAAAATATATTTTCTATCTGGAAATCAACTACTCTGAACAAAATGGCTATCTCAAAATTTTGATTGGATGTGTTTGGGGGAATGATGGGCGTGGGGGGGGGGGCTAGTTGCCCTCCAATCATTTTCGACTATTAAAAAGGGCACTAGAACTCTCGATTTCCAATCGCATGATCCCCCTTTGAGGTTTCTACGACAACCCCTTCCATATGAAGTGCCTCTGGGAAAAAAAAAATAAATAATAAAACATTGGAGCCGTATGGCCTTTACTATAGGCAACGCTACAGCGTTGCCTCTGATAATAATTTATTTGTACCCTCTATATGCAAAAATGTAGACAATGAGAGTAAAATAAGTAAAAAAGAAAAAAACAAGACGAGAGCCACATTAAGACAACAATAATATTCTCACTCAGCAAAAACACGAAACAAGAAGGAAAAAATAAACTAATTTCTCTCATAATAAAAAACAAACCTTAATTGACCTAATGCACATTTTAAAATTCTGTAACTCACATTACTGAGACTTAAAACATACATAATGCAAGATATCTCTAACTTTTTCCAATTAGACCGTTCAAAGGCAGGATAACAACATGGCCTCAAACAAACAAAAATAAACTCATATATAAAACCAACAGAAAGTATTACCAATAATAAACGAAACAAAATGAACTCTGAAAAAAAATGGAACAGAAAGGAAACTTCTTACTGAGGACACACACACGTGTCAGCACAGATAAACAAACATAAGAATTACAAAATTAGAATGACTTACATCAATGAAATACAGTTGAATAGAAAATTGATTACTGATTCGCATTTAACTCTGAATTTAGCTACTAGTTTATGCATTTTCTCGCAAATTTCGAAGACTCCATAATGTCTTGATATGTACCTGTTACGAGTCGAAATCGGAATACGAAGAAGATATTTACAAAATCTTAAAAATAACGAACGAATTTGATTCCGTTCAGAAGTGGTGAAAAACTTCCAAGTAGGGACTAAAAAGAAAATATGAGGAGCAAAAAAACGAGTTATTAAGACAACCGAGTGTTTAATTTTGAATTGACCCTTGACCCTGGAGAGAAGTCCATAGGACTTTCTCAGCTTTTCCCTCAATGCTTTAATGATGAGTGAACGTGTTGCTCGAATTGACGTTCCTTATAGAAGCCCAAAATATTTGAGAGACGGGGAAGCAGAAATAGTAGAAGGGCCAACCTGGATCCTGGATCTATATATATGTTAATTAGAAAAAACAACGTTTTTCATAAAGAAGGTTTTCCAAAGAGTAGTAACGTTACAGGGATTAAAAGGAATAATCAGGTCAAAATTACAACGAACAGAAATTAGTAAATATGAGAGTAGGGCTGTCGCCCTCCAAAATTCTTAAAGGCAGTTTTCATTAGGAGTCAACCCTCTCTTTATATCCCTAACTGCTTAATAATGATTATTGGCCTTTTGTATTGCGTATTAAGAACTCCCGTTACAGAGCTTAGGCATGTGAATTGCTTTATGATTGGCCAACTTTTGTTACCCCTGACTGTTTAGTACGGTAATGATTATGGGTCCTTTGTATTTCAAGTTAAGAACTCTGGTTACAGTGCTAAGGTATGTAAACTGCTTTAGAATTGGCCAACTTTTCATGCCCCTAACCGCTTAGTAATGATTATAGATCTTCTGTACAGACCCCGGTGCCGCGCCAATAAGGGAAAGCCAGCGGCGGCGTGCCGCCAGAATTTTTCCGTGCCGCTGCTGGTGAGATGTTGGCAGAATGCCGCCAGCGGGATCAGTGTTGACCGCAAATATTTATTTTTTTATCATTCTTTCTCAAAGCCCAGCTTTAATTTACAACAGAAACTTCGCGAGTCGCTGGCTGTTATCCGCAGTTATCCTCAAAACGTAATGTTATGTATTTTCTTCTTTTATCATTATTTAATTAACACTAGATTTATACAGGAGAGGTTTTGGAACCTTGTTCCCAAGAAATCTCAAAGTGTTTACAATTCTCTAAGTCCAACCACATATTTATACCATTTTATATTTTTCAAATACTGTCAACACCCACTCACCCATACAAGTCTTACTTCCATACTTGGCTGCAGCCTAGGCCTTCAAAGGTTGAAGTGCCTGTTAACGTATTTTTTTATGAATAGATAAACCAACTTTTATAGCACTGATCCACTATGTAATATCATGTTTTAAATACATTTGGAAGCCTGAAAGTATGGATTTTTTTTTAATAAGATGCTATCTTTGCTACACTGTGCTAGAAATAGCAAGTCTTATCTTCTTAGGTGGATCAAAGGTCCTATCTTTATAAATTAAATCAAATATTTAGTGAAGGATTTGCATGCTTCTCCTGATACTAAGAAGCTACTCATACCAGAGAACCATGATGCTTATCCTCATTCAAATGTGATAAACTATGCCAAGGAGCATGGGGTCATACTGCTGACAATTTCATCCCATTGCAGTCATTGCATGCAACCATTGGATATTTCTGTCTCTGACCCACCCAAATGTCAGTGCAACCAATCCATTGATATGTGGATGGTGCACAATCCTGGAAGAACTGTCTCCATTTACTTCAGAGCTGGGTTAGTAGGAAAACCTTTCCCCTTAGCTTTCACACCATCATTTATCCAGAAATGATTTGGAAGATATATCCCCTTTCAATCCAGATTGTTTTGATAATGGAGATCTGTGCTCTTAAATACAGACCAACCAAATGTTTTTTTAGCCCATGAAGCTGGTGGGAAGGTGCAAAGCTCATCAGAGGTTTTAACTCCAGTCCATCCCAACCTGCACTGTCATCCTCTCGCCCAATGCTTTCAGTAAACCCTATGATTTTTTCAGTCATTGTGAAATAGGATAGTCACACCTGAGTAAGTACAACCACATCCCATCACCACCAAGAAAACAATGCTTCAAGAAAGAAAGTAGGGCAGAACAATAGTGCTCACTGATACATCAGTGAAGGCCAGGGTTGAAGCGGCCTTTGCTACAAGGGAGCCAAAGAAGAGGTGGAAAAGAAAAATGAAGCAGCAAAAGCAAGCAAAACAAAGAAGCAGGCTGTGAAGAGATTTGGTGAGAAGACAGCGCTGAGGGTGAAAATGAAACTGAAAAGGTTCAGACTGTAATTGTTAATGACAACTCATACAGTGTTCTTGAGCAAGATACTGAAAAGGAATTTGAACATTGTTTTGATTTGGGTTGAAGTTGGCAACTTCGACTATTAGGGAGAAGGTAGAACCCACTTCAAAGGTCAGTGTAATGACTATGAGTGGTGCGAGAGGTAATTCGTTAAAGTAGCTGGAACAACCAGATCACTACATGAAAGAGGATTTAGGGTAAAAAGCCCCAGCACTTGGACAGTGTGTGATCTTGGACAAATGTTTTGACTAAAATGTATCTTCCCCAAACAAGGACAGCAGGTTTTGAATCTTGGACCTGATGCATAGTTGGGAATGGGTGACTACAATCTTATAGCCAAGCCTATTTAAATTGGATGACTTTTTCTCAACACACCTCAGTGATTGAATCTATCCATGATTTAGATACTTCAATTTTAAGATCCTTTGTCCAAGATTGGGGCAGTAGCCTATTTTCCAAAATTAGGCCCAAGCTAAAAATTTGCAATTATAATTAGGCCTCTACTTTTAACTGTCTGTGCATTTAAAATTGTTAACATTGTATATGGGTGATAAATTCAAACTAATGAAATACTTATTAAGAAAATTTAGACAGAGTTAGTAGAGAAAAATTAATTTTCAAGTTGGTATAATAGATATAGAAAAAATAATAAGGCACGAGGTGCTGATACTGTAGTAAATGAGTTCTTAAATATAGTAGCTCTGAGGTTAGAAATATGATACTCATGATTATGGATATGATTTTGAAAAAGGGGAAGTACCTAACGATTTTAGGAAAATCCTAATTAAACCACTGTATAAGAAAGGTGATTAGAGTGAGCATCGTAATTATCGATGCACTAGCCTGATCTCTGTAGGTAGCAAATTACTTAGCAGTATGATACTTTTTAGACTGAGAGATGTCGTAGACAAAGTTATAAGAGTAGAACAGCACGGTTTTAGAAAAGGTGGAGGATGTGTCGACCAAATTTTCAATATAAGGTTAATAATTGAGAAGTGTCTAAGCTATCAGACACCTTTGGTCCTCAGTTTTATAGATTATGGGCAAGCGTTCGATTCTGTTGATAGAAAAGCTTTAGCGAAGGACCTATCCTTGTATTGTATACTAGACACTCTTGAGATTAAGGTAGGAAATGAGGTTAGCAGCCGGTTCCAGATTAAATCAGGAGTATAGCAGGGTTGTGTTCTATCCCCCTTTATGTGGATCATTTTAATGGACTTTTTCTTAAGGAGCACAGGAAAGGCAATGGGAGACCACGGAATCAAATGGGGAGGAAAAACTTTCCTGGACTTAGATTATGCCGATGGTTTAAGCATCCTAGATGAAAGTGTGAACAAAGTGAATGAACTTTTAGAGATTTTGCGAGGTCAGTGTGCTAGAATAGGTCTGAAAACTAGACTAAGTCGCTAAGGCTAAGAATGGTGATGTTGAAAAGGTAACGTTGGGTAACGAAAAGATTGATCAGGTGGACAGCTTCACTTACCTTGGTATTATTATTAGTAAAGACGGTGGGAGCTCTGAAGATGTTAAAAGTGGAATAGCCAAGGCTCAGTGTGTTTTTTCACAGTTTAAAAAAGTTTGGAAGAATTGGAAGATAAGTCTGCAAACCTGGATTAAAATATTGGAAGCTTCAGTGATGACAGTGGTCAAATATGGTTCTGAAGCATGGGTGCTCCGAAAAGTGGATGAAGATTTGCTAGATGTTTTCCAGAGAAATTGCCTACGGATGGTAATGGGTACCCGGCTGACTGACCGTATTTCAAACAGTACGTTGTACGAAAAGTATGGTTCAATGCCGCTTTCTAGGACTACAATGAGAGAAAGGTTGAGATGGTTAGGGCACGTTCTGCGTATGAAGGATGACAGATTGCCGAAGATTGTCCTTTTCGGCCAACCGTTAGGGCTAAACGGAAAGCAGGTCGTCCACGGTTGCAGTGGGAGGATGCCACAAAGATAGATTCAAGGGAAATGAGAACTTCCTGGGAGGGTTTAAAGAGAGAGGCTTTCAATAGATTTGGTTGGAGGAGGAGCGTGCGTAGCTGTGTTGGCCTCAGGTGGCTAGGTGCTGCGGTGAGTTGTTATTTTATATATATATATATATATATATATATATATATATATATATATATATATATAGTTATATATATAGTATATATATATATAGTTATATATATATAGTTATATATATATAGTTATATATATATATATATATATAGTTATATATATATATATATATATATATATATATATATATATATATATATATATATATATATATATATATATATATATATATATATATATATATATATATATATATATATAACTATTGAGGTGGTGATTAGGGAGACATGCATTTGTAGTTTCCTTCCCATTCATTTCTGTCGATGTCGGAAATAGGTCCCCCTCCTTTAATAAACACTTCCTAATCTGCTCCTAGTTATTACACCTCCAGTGGTTTTATGACAAATAAGGAAATACATTAATTGTTCTCAGTGTTAAATTCAGAATTTAACAGTTAGGAACTTGAGAATTTTCAGAGCCTACCGTTTCAAATACCGCTGCTATGTCACGGAATCAAAGCCTCGGTATTTATAAACACCTGCCTATGGTAAGGATTCTAGAAATATTGATTCTTTGTTATACCAAGGTGTCTGGAAATAGAGAGGTCCTTAAATCTCAAGTTCCTACCTGTAATTTAATCTGGTGTCTGTTCAAAAGACAGTTGTCTAGTCCAGTGGTTCTCAAACTGTGGTACGCGTACCCCTTGGGGGTCCACCACAATTAGTAGGGGGTTTGTGGTCGGCCAACAAAAAAAAATAAAACAACTCTTTAACTCTAGAACTGGCAATTTTATATATATTTTAGCTATAGTTTACTTAGTACCGGTAACTGAGAAGGGGTACCTAAAATGTTTTGTGGGTAAAAAGGGGTACAGTGTCTAAATAATTCTGAGAACCACTGGTCTAGTCAATGGATGCACTACAAAAACTAGTGCCAAATAAAAACTCCCTGTGAACACAAGGAATTCTTGCAAACTATTTTTGCTCGAACTTGTTTGTTTAATTTTGAAAACCGCACATGATTTCTAAGCAGGAAAGTCAAAATCCTTAACCACACGAGAAAAGAAAAGCTCCAACATTACAGTTGACGCAATAAATAATTGATGCGAACTAATTCAAAGTCAGCCGAACACCGTCGCCTCATCGGGTGGCGGCGCGCTGGCGGCATTACGACATTCTGGCTGCGGTCGACCGGGCATCTCGTCGGCGGCGTTCGATTCAAACATCGGCGCGGCCCCGGGGATTACTTATGTATCGCAAGTTAAGAACTCCTGTTACAGAGCTAAGGCATGTAAACCGCTTTATGATTGGCCAACTTTTCATGCCTCTAATTGTTTAGTAATGATTATGGGTCTTTCTGTACTGTAAGTTAAGAACTCCCGTTACAGAGCTTAGGCATGTAACTGATTTATGATTGGTAATACGAAAACTATAAACCATCAAGACACGGCATTACCTTCTTTAGCTACGTGACGTAAGTTCTTGCTGTCCTTGTCCATTGCTTCTTCAGAACTTAATTGTGTTAACTCGTTTCTGATTCGTCAGCTAAGGTTAAATCACAGTAGACAGAATATATCAGTAAGCTTATCGCAGATCATTTCTGGTCTTCGTGAACAAAAAGCTCCTCCCACTTATTTCTGCCTTATTTCTGCATTAGCTTGTTTCGCCATTAGCTTTATTTCCGTTTGTTTCAATGCACTTTGACGGAAACAGTCGGAAACAGACTAACCTGCATTCCCGCTAATCTGACTTCGCCTATGTTTATATCTGCCAAAACGGAAATAAAGCTAATGCAGAAACAAGCTAACCCCGGTCCGGGTTTTTATAATGGGTGAGATAGAGAATGATCATACTGCTAATTATATAAACTGTGGGTTAAATCGACAATCGAATACTAAGTTGTGTACTGAAGTTTCGTAGTGTAGGTTCGGGAGTAGCAATTTGAAAGTATCATTATGATAATGACGTGCTGATGAAAATTCGTTTTCATAGATTAGGGCGCCAGTTTACTTACTTTACTCTGTAACGTAAATTCTTTCAGTTTTTTCCATTGCTTCTTCAAAAAGTTAGATACGAAGCTTGAATATGTTAGCTCCTTTCTGATTGGTCAGTGAAAAATAATTTAGCGCTCAAAAATAATTTGGATACTCACGTTTCGTAATGTATGCTTGGAGGTATCAGTTCGAAAGTCTCATTATGGTAATGACGGACTGACGGAAATTCCCCTTCTTACATCAAGGTGCCAGTTTACTTACTTCAGCTTCGTAACGTAAGTTCGGTACTTGTTAATTATACAGAACACACCTAAGAAGTGAAGTTAGGCTAATCCTAACGAAATATTCCAAAGCATGATCAAAATATAACACTTTATTAGCAAGATTACGGAAACTAACGACAAAGAATTATGGAAAACAGGCCACCCAGAACGAATTATATTAAATACCTAATCTAACATAACCTAACCGAAATAGCAACTCCATATATTGAATATTTAATTAAATATGCCTACAGCGTAGTTTTTCCACTGAGCCTAAGCTAACTGTCCGAATATAGACAGCTGAACCGGGTTTTCCCAGATCTTACATATCAAAGTTTTGAGTGTGTTCTGGACAATTAACAAATGCCGTAAGTTCTACTGGTCTTTCCTTTGCAAACACAAACAACAGGTTGAACACTAGGGATTTTCTTCTTTTTTGTTGTTGTAAAATAGTGGAACTCAAACTGCAAATGAATTTTTCGACCCAATATGCAAGGGCCGTCCTCAGCAAAACACAATCTCGTCTGGGGTGGGAGGACGTCATAAAGAAAGATTTAAAGCAAATTCCTTGATGAGTTTTGGTATATATGGAAGATCGATGAAAAAAAAATCAATAAATCCCTGTTTTTCAACCTGCTGTTTGTGCTTATGATGGGAAAGCAGTGTGGTCTTCGTCACTATTTACGTCTTTCGTTTGCTTCCTTAGAAATTAAGTCGAATCTTAAATATATTGTATATAACATTACTTCTATTTGATCTGTTAGAAAATATTCCTCTCTTAAAAACTAATTTATGTATTTAAGATTCGTAACGTGGGTTTGGAAGTAGTAATGTCAAAGACCAATTAGGGTATCAATAACAGAGGGAAAAGTAGCTATTATTCCACTAAGTCGTCAGTTCAATAAGTTTGTCTCTGTATTGTAATATTTTGCTGTCCTTTCCCAATGGTTCTTTAGAGCTTTGGTTAAGAAGCCGAAATATGTAAATTGGCGTTACTCGCATGCATGCAAGGGCTTGTGATGGGGAGGGGGAATTTTTCGTCTAGCTATGATAAGCGTTGTTTAATCGTAACTTGAATCAAAATTTGTCTTTTTTTTTATTGAATTTTCTAAATTTCTGAGTGTCTGGATTCCCTGGCCAGACTTCTTACTGTTGCCACTGCTTTCTTTTTATTTATATATGAATATGTATTTTCCTCATATCTTGCTTATATAGTAGTTTGAAATTATAATTCTTATTTCATCATTGTATTTTTTCATGTGATTTCTTCATTTCTTCTCCAAGTGCTGGTATTTAGGAAGTGTCTACTTTCTAGGATATATATTTGTATACGAAGCACCTATGCTTTATTTTCGACAAAGATTTGAAGGAAAGCTGTGCAAAAGAATTCTGAAACCCGATGCAACGGCTGTATTCTTAAATTCATAGTTCAATTTGACTAAGAAGTCCCTATTCACCTGATCAAAAGATACATTTAAATGTTTCTTGTGCGTTTTAAATATATCTGATGTCATTTAATATAGAAATTTTTCTTGATATAACAAGAACCGTTACAAAATACAACCAGGGGTGTAAAGAGGGATGTTTTGAATAGACTGGGATGGAGGACAAGCATGCGTAGCATGACACTCCTCTTTACACCCTGGGAGGGTGTAAATAGGGAGGCTTTAAATAGATTGGGATGAAGGAGGAGCGTGCGTAGCTGTCCTAGCCTCAGGTAACTTGGTGCTACAGTGAGTTGTTAATAGTAGTAGTAGTAGTAAATAGAGTAGTATGTTTTTTGAGCAGTAGTAGCAGTATTAGACCCGATACAAAACATGTTTAGTCGGAAGTTGTGTTTATTTGAATAAAGAATTTTTTTTTTCTATCGTCCAACTGTTAAATAGCAGAGCTTCCAAAGAATTTTCATCAAAACAAACACGTAGGCTGACAGTTCTAAGAAACTTATTAATAAGGCACGATTAAAAGAAAGGATCTTATTTTTACTTCCGTTTCTTTTCAAGCTTAGTATATGTTTTTTTGGATAATAGCATGCTGTATCGATAACTGTAACAAATAATAATAAAAAAAAGTGATAAAGATCAATGTTCGTCCGAAGAAACAAATTCGAAACGTCGTCTTTCAAGTGAATTGCTTCTTAATCCATAAAGGTTTATTCAGACGGAGAAAACAGCCCATGCTGAAGAAACACGAGCTTGGATTTCGGCGATAATAGTACCATAAGCATCCATCAGGGAGTCTAGGTATTAGAATGAGTCGGATCTTTAATGGTATCTCCATACAACAGGACGGGTATGTATCAAAAACCGCTTGTCCTGATGATTTTGTTTTTGTTAGCTTATATCTGAACTTATAACTTGACCTTGATACGAAGCACTCATGCTTTATTTTCGACAAAGATTTGAAGGACAGGAGAAGAGGAAGAGGTGCAAAAGAAGAGGAGAATGACTCATGCACTTAGTGAAGTAAAGCTGACTTGTTCCGAAAAAGAAAAAAAAACAACAACAGCAAATATTAAGTCCAGCTAACAAAATATTGTGGAAGAACGCGCAATAGAGGTATAATGGGCGTACTTACTGACCTTTTGTAGTCAACCATAGTAAAAGGGCAGAACCTTCTGAAAAATATTTGCTTCTTTCAAAAGAAATTATGCAATTTATTCTCTCCAATTATACTGACCTTTATTATAATATTCTGTAGGGGAAAAAACCTGTCCATTTGTATTCAGTTCGTTCTGAAGGACTTCTGCAGATGTAGTCTCTTTCTTTAAAGTTAGGAGAGTAATGAATCTTGGAAATTTTGAGGTGTCTTCTTGCTGCTTTAGGGGTGAAGATGCTGTGAAAATATCGCTGGGCCTTGTGAAAATAATGTAAATATGTCCTTGAATTGAGCGGGAAGAGGTCACGGAAAACAATTAAAGTGTGTTGCAACTTAATGGGAGGGAGCAAAGAAGGATGCTTCGAATGCAGGGGAGTGAAGGAGTAGTATGTTCAGTTTTGTTCAGCTGGGGTATTTTGACGCCACGAGGAGTTTTTAATAGCAATGCTTTATCTTCGCAGAGTATACTACGGGAACATGCTCAATTTTTTTCCTGGGTCTACTCTCAGTAAAGGCTGTATTTTTGGGAGCTTGCTTCTTAGCGTTTCCCATCCTTTTTTAGTCTTTTTAATGCTATTGGTTTTTGTTAATTTTACGATAGATAAACTTTTAAGCCGCTTCTTCTCTCCTCCGTCCGTGCTTCCCTTTACTCCCCATCGATCCTTGTATTTAATTGTTTTTTGTTTAATTTGGCAAAAATTTTACAAATGTTCATAAATTCTTTTTTTCCAGATTCATCTTACGGGTACGTTGTTGAAAGACAACCGATCGGTCGACTTCTGTTTCGACAATTTTGTGAGCTTAATCCAACTTATCAAAGATGTCAGGCCTTTCTTGTCGCTGTTGTAAGTGGTGCTAGACATTCTTTGTTCTCTTACATTCTCTAACTGTTCTCTGTTACTCTGTCAGCTTGAATCAAAATTAACATAGACAAAATAGTTTCAACAACTCAGCCCTTATGGATCCTCTATCCTCTATTGGTTCTAGATGAATACCCCCTGGCGAATACCCCCGGAAAATACCCCCCCCCCGCAGAAAATACCCCCCGTGGAAATTACCCCCCGAGGAAAATGCCCCCACCCGCGGAAAATACTCCGCGGAAAATACCCCCCCACCACCACCTCCCCGAAAAATACCCCCCCCCCCCTGTGGAAAATAAGGCTTTCTAAATTTGAGAACTTTGTTTGAGTTTAATTTTTTAATTTCCGTAGGGGGAAGGAATTTTGGTACTTGTGTATTATACGCAACTCACTCAAGTTTACGCTGTGTAAAATTCGTGGAAAACTTGTTAGGGGTCACTCAGTCAGACCAGAAAATAATTTGCACTTTACTTAAAAAAAAAAAAAAACCGTGTATTGTCAGTTTTATATACTTATTCAAAAATCTATTCCATATAGTCTTAATGCTTCTTTATTAGTTGAAGTCAAAAAAATAAAAACATTTAAAATGTATTTTGTTTTCAGTAAAGTGCAAATTATGTTCTGGTCTTGAGGAGATGTGGGGGCTATCAGCCCTACTCATGCTAATTGTTGCTATTTTGAGTTTGAATAGGTTATTTATTGTTATTTCTGTTCGTTTTGGGTTCAATTCATTTATTTATGGTGATTTATGGTACTTTTTCGCTTGGAAAATTATTTGAATTTATTTCTACTCATTTTTGGCTTAACGAGGCCATGGGCACCGGCAAGGGGGGGGGGCAGGAGTGCCATGGCCCCCACCTGGAAATTTGGGACTAAATAGTAATTATTAAGAAACCAAAGGAAAAAAAAGCAGAATAGGGGAAAACCCTGGAAAAAATGTTTGTTGCCCAATAGATTTTGACCCACAATAAGGAAAAATATAAGTTCTAATTCGCGACTGAGTGACCCCTGACAAGTTTTCCACAAAAAAAATTTCTAAATGATTTTGTTGGAGCAAAAAAAAAAAAAAAAACCGTGATCTTTCTTCTGGCAAAAAATACAAAATTCGACATTTTTGCAGAGAGGAGCTTAAAACATCTACAGTAGGGTTTTCTGTCGCGCTTGATCTTGTGGTTTGATTTCATTAAGGTTCTATCACTTTTAGGGGGTGTTTCCCCCTTTTTTCGAAAATAAGACAAATTTTTTCAGGCTCGTAACTTTTGATGGGTAAGACTAAACTTGATGAAACTTATATATTTGAAATCAGCATAAAGATCCAATTCTTTTGATGTATCTACTGGTGTCAACATTCCGTTTTTTAGAGTTTCGGTCACTATTGAGCCGGGTCGCTCCTTACTTACAGTTTACCACGAACTGTTTGATCGCTGATCAAAGTTTACGTTATTTATGCCTTTCATTTATGTTATTTTACTGGGCTCATGGCCGTATGTTTGGCTTTAAAATACACTTATTCGGCTATCTACCTAATGTGCAGAATAATTGTACCAAGCACATTTTGCATGCAGACCTGCTATGCTTACCCCCATGCAGACCCCCCTCCCCCTAATGTGTAAATCTATAGCGGAAATTTATTTTTAAGTAACGAAGAAACTAACAAAAAAACTGGCGTGTTCTCGAATTTTACACAGCGTAAACTTGAGTGAGTGGCACATAATACACAAGTACGAAAATTCCTTCCCCCTACGGAAATTAAAATAATAAAACTCAAATAAATTTTCAAATTTGGAAAGCCTTATTTTCCACAGGAGGGGGGGGGTATTTTCCGCGGGGAGGTATTTTCCGGTTTTTTTCCGGGAGTTATTTTCCGCGGGGGGTTATTTTCCAATTTTTAAATTCCAGTTTTTGGAATCTCAATTTTTTTGGAACTCCTCTCCGCCTCCCAACCCTAAAAATTACTCTTTTTGTGAAAATGGAAAAAAATCGCTGAGGAATTAGATTCATAAAATCTACTATCTTATCTTTTTAGATATTATTTGTTCCTTAAGACTTGTCTTAAATTTCTTCATATATTTTCTCTTAATTCATCTATTCTTTTATTCCCCTCCCCGCCCTCGAAATGTTGGCCACCTTATTCAGTATGATACTATGTGATGTCTGGGAAGATTTTTCGATTGATTACGAAGGCCTTTTTTTTATTAGATTTGTAAAATCTAGCATCTTATCCATTAATCAGAATCCTGTACGAATGTTGTGTCGTTTACTAGGCTATAATTTCCTTTAGGGGCGCCACTCCTCAAGTGGTAATAGAGTTGACGACAAGGTCCCCAGTCTTGCATGTATCCCGAAAGAGGTGAGGCAGCCCTTTGCAGAGGCCTTTGTCCATAGATATTAATCTTACGCCCTGCCGCAGTTGTCCTTCTATAGAGGATCCTCTCACGATGGTGTTCTGCGTCACCATGCAATTTAACCCATCTCTGGGAGAAGGTTTGCAACATACGGAACATATGCACACTCTGGTGGGCCCTGCTGAGTGTACATTTGAGGCACCTTCCTACCCCTACGCCTGTATTAGCGGCCTCGGGCGAGGGTGCCTCAGTTTCTGCTATGGACCCCTAGGGACAAGGTTCCCCCTTTGCCCGTGCCTCCTATGGAGGTACCCTACATATCTGTAGGGCCTTCCCCTATTGCCATCTTAGGACTCGCTGAGTGGCCTGGGGGATGCCCCTACTGAGCAGCAGACTCATAAATCCGAGTAAGATATCGTAAATTCAATGGCAATGCACTAAGCTGATTATTTATCGAAAGGGGTTATTCTTTCTTTTTTGGTTTAATCAATTTAAAAAAAAAAAACTATCCATTTTAACAATTGGGAAATTATATAACACCATCACAACACGAGGATATAATATTTTTATCTCCTGGGATACAAATAGGACACGCTACCCCTGACTTTCATCACGACGAAGAATTCCCATCATTATATGGATAGAAATTGAATGATTATGGATTCTCTGGGGTAGGGTACCATAGTCCCCTGACTTTTAGCATCAAAAAACCTACATCATTATGTGGTCAAAAACCCTACAATCATTATATGGATAAAGATAGAATTAATATGGATATAAATATAGATTATCTGGGATAGTGTAAAATAACTCTTGACTTCTAGTGTAACGAAAAACCCACCTTTATTATATTGCAGTGATATCCATTATTTGATGCGGCGAAATCACACACTTTTTGGAGAACGAAAGAAACATTTCAAGAGGGCAAAGTAGAATTATGTAAAAAAGAAAATCAAACTATTAGATTCTTTATTCTAAAATAAGTCATTGCTTTGTTGCCCACTCACTACCCCCCCCCCCCCCATTAGCAAATAAACGGAATTTTCCATTTTAATTGCTTTATCAAAAGTGTGTAAACAACCTTTTAGAAATATCAAACAAGATAATACCTTGTGACAGCGTAGTGGATGAGGCCGGGGTTCACTATTGTAGGGTCGCTCGTTCAATCCCGCACGTCACAAGGAATCTGTTTATACCATATGTGCGATAATAATTTTTTTGTTTTGTTTGATTCATTATCTAATATCTTTCTCAAGATGATATTTGTTATGTAAATAATTAAGATCAAATTTTCTCTGCCACAACTCTAGTTTTTTTGTTTTTTCTTTATTTGGATGAAGACGCGAGACTAATAAAAGGCACAAGAAGCCTTTGTGCCTAAAAGGCACAAGAGCCTTGTTATAAAAAAAAGAGCGGGAAATTAGGTATTCTCTCACATGTTTTAACCAAAACGGGAGAAAACAGAAAAAGGATACAAAAGCCAATAGCTGAAAATTCAGAATTCATGGTATTGGGTTGGCTGAAGAGGCAGATGTGCTAGTTAAAGCATATTATTGGTTGAATACTTTAATTGAATTCATTCTTATTGAACCACCACATTCAGTCCTTTTTTTTATTTTTGAATACTTTGCTTATCACAATTGGGGTGACTTCAGACGACAATTATGACAGTACTAATGGGGTTTTTACGTTAGCCTAGTGTGAAACGACTTATTTATGTGTGAAAGGTTATACTTAATGTAACATAACAACTTAGCATAGAAAATTACACACACATATGCGTAACTTAGTAAGTTAGGCTGTGTTCAATCATCAGGCACAATTTTATGTCTGATCAATCAAAACAAAGATTTAAAGCATCTTTTTTGTTGTAATATGCTTTGGAGCAAATAAGTGTTGATAAGCTTTACAAACCAATTTCTGGCTTTTTAATTTTTTGTAGTACATGTCTTATGTTAAAACTAATGAAAAACGCGCATAAATTTCATTCTTTTAATTTCAAGACTGGTATGGCTTGAACCACACCAACCCAACCCAATTGGGCAACAAAATGTTTACCGTTAAAAATATTCTGCGTTTTAAATGTTATTTCAGCAACATCAATAATTGTAAAAAGTATACTAATTTTACTATAATAAAATTACTACAGTTTACTAATTATATAGGATGCTAAATTATATAGGAAACTAATTATAATTATAATTAGTCATAAAAAAAAGACAGTAATTATTTTGAATAAGCTAAAATGGAGAAAAGGCAGTACTCTATACAAGAGTGAACTTAAATTTAATTAGGCTAATTGCAAGTGAATAGACAATATACTATATAAACAAGAAGACCTAAAATTTAGGAGAGATTTTGAAGTAAAACTAGTGTACCACAGATTTGGGATGTGCAGTCCTGTTTACTGTGGCTACGCGACCCTGCTGTATTGTATGTTTTGTTTGCCATTTTGATTGCAAATAAGTATCTCCCAACCCATGTTTAGCTATGACTATATTTACGTGTAAACACCGCCAGAATTTTACAAGGAAATGCAGAAAATATTTCCTGGGTGATAGTCTGAAATACCAAAATATGAATTTTAAGGATATAGTATCAAATACTGCAAATCCCCGAATGGGGTAGGAGGATGTAGCGAGGAAAGACTCAAGGAAAACGGGAACCTCCAGGGGAGTTCAAAGAGGGAGACTTCGGACAGCCTGGGACGAAGGAGGAGCGTGCGCAACTGTGTTGTCCTCAGGCTGCCTGGCGCCTTAGTGAGAGCCAGTAGTAGTAGTAGTAGTATCGACTAAATTTGATTTTCACAATCAACTGTGAAATTTCCATTGCCAAAGAGTACCGGTAACTTATAAGACGAAGCGTCGAAAAAAAGAAATCACAGACGTCTAACATTTCGCATTTTTTTCAGCGTAATACAAAAGTAAAATTAACGTCATTGGATTCGACGCAAGGACCTTAGTAGTCAAGAAGCGTCGTTAATCCGGTACAATACAATAGTGTAAATGGTAAAATTAGTGTTGTAGTGTTTAATCTTAGTTTCTGAAAAGAAAAAAATAATTACGAAGCTTGAAAAGATGTCAAGGAACGCTGAACGCTAGATGGTGTTGGCAATTTTTTTGTCACCCTTTGCTAGTTTTTTGCCAGTTTACCCTCTTGTAAGTTATCCACACTCTTTGTCTGTTGTCTTTTTCTATTTAATAGAAAAAAAAACGAGGCAGATTTAAGTTGGGTCATAACAGAGGCTGGCTAATTTACAGAAAATTTAAAAATATGCAATTTACTACCAAACACTTGCAATTCATTTTGACTTGCAACTTAATTAAAAACGTTATAAAACATTAAAAACGTGTAACTTAAGTAAAAACTTATGTAAAAACGTAATTAAAATCAAAAAGAAGAGAGAAAGTTTTCCGACCACAGGAAGCCTCCCTTTGATAAATTTGTATTTTGAGGTTTTTAAAGGAACTCAAATCATGGAGAAAGACGGAAGATAAAATGAAAAATAAACAAAAACACTTACTATTGTTATATAGTTTTTATGGTATTGAGATACTGTAAATTCTTCGTATTCTAATTTATGAAAACGTGCTGGGAGTTATGGACTGTATGTGTATTAGAATGAATGTAAAGATAAGGGTTTCTGAATTGGCGATATTTAAAGTACCATCGAAATCACAATAATGACGATTTTTGTACCCTTGACCAATCTTAGGACTATTCAAACCTGAAAACCGCAATTTTCTACAAATTGTGATTTGGTTGTTTCAAGAAGTTTTTAGGACAGTATGACATTTTCGTCAGTGTTGCTACGGTAAACCGTGAAAATAAGTAAAGCAAAACTTATTTTTTTAAATATATGTGGTTGCGTATGTTTTCATATGGCTCTTCACTTTTCTTGGAAAAACTTATTTTTCGGAAACTTCTTAATAACTAGTACAGAATAAACGGCTAACATAGACAATTACTGTTGGGTTTCAATTAACCGAGTCCATTGATTGAAGGGTTCATAGAATTTAGTATAGTGGTGTCTAGCTGTGCATCAGCTACTCAAAGTACGAGTCAAGTTAAAAAAAAATGTGATTTTGTGATTGTGATTTCACTATCCTTGGTATTTTAAAGCAAAATGAAACTTGTTCTTAGAGACAAGAGATATGAATCTCTCTTGCTATAAATGACAAGCAAAGAGGGCAGTTGCACGGTCTCTGATAACATAAGATGGGTTCCACTGGTATGCCCATAATAAATTTTGCTCCTAATAAATCTGTCTGTTTTGTATCACACTGTTCACAGTACTGTTCACTGTATCACATCTGTATCACAGTACCACACTGTTCATCTTTTCATCCCATCGCCAAGAAACTTTAAGAAGTTGTTGAATTCACTCTTGCGAAGATTTTAGGTATAAATCCCTCCCACTCCCCCGCTCCTCTTATCATTTTCATGGTGATCTAAATTACGGACCTCGTACACGTACTAGACAGTTCCTTCAGTCTCATTATTCACATTTTCCAAATCTTCAGTTAATGGGTTAGTTGCATATGAATTCTATGTGTAGTCACACTTCCAAAGGTATAAAATCTCCGTAAATTTTCCGTGGGGAATTTCCCTTGGGATTTTCCTTTGTGGGTGGAAATTTTTGAGGAGGTGGAGTTTTTAGCAGGTGGAGGATTCTCCTTGAATTTCGTTTCTTTTGCGTGACGGGTATGCTAGTAATAAATAAAAATGGATCGGATTTTAGTTCTATCTGAAATTATAATACAAAGACCTGACTGAAGTTTTATATTATCTTGTCTTTTGGAACGCAAATTATAATAAACTATTAATTACCATGGATGATACACGCCCATAATCAAAGGAAGAAACTTCTTATTTTTGGTTTTGTTGTTGAAGTTCCAGCTTCGTTGAATGGTATTTTTAGCCCCTCCACCCCTATAGTTAGTGTAATTTTGGTCTTCTTGGTGAGGGGAGGAGGCATTTGCTTCTAAAACTACCCCTTGAATCTGCCCCTGAAGGAGTGGCCGAGGAAAATTTTTAAGTGGCTTACTAGTAACCTTAAATCGAAACATTATAACTAAAACTAAGGGCATGTCTTACTTTTTAGTAATTGTATAGGAAATCAAGCTTTTTGCTGGAGCGGTTTTTGTTGAAACATGTAAAAAAGAAAAAAAAATACACAGGCTAAATGAGATGGCTCTGTTCTGGTACTATTATGTTGGTTAGTATTGGGTAGTCTTGGTAGAGTTGGGTAGAAGCACTGACCTTTTTTTCCATTTTGGTCAGTCCTCCCTCCGTCCTCTGAAACGGTTGCCTCTAACTTCTAGAAATGCTGCCAGTGGATAAGTACCCAAAAAATAAGTCTTTCTCACTTTCTGACTCATTCTCAAAAAAAAAAAAAATTAGAGCGTGTTCTTGCCAAATTAATACGTATTAGCAGATTCGTCCCTTTTTCCTCCATTGTGTTTGAAAATAGAAGGCTGGAAAATTGTTAAATATCTTTTGGAAAGTATCTCATAATAAATTAACGTGGGAATGCTGGGTTGCGATTTGTGGTCTCAATTCATGTCTTTTTGTCAAGGAGATTATTTGACAAGATCTTTCTGAAAAAGTTCATTAAGATTTCAAAAGAAAAAATTCAACAAATTGATTTGTACTTTTGTTTGTGACATAGTGGAAAATCCATATGTGAAAAATTCATTTTTAATGTTTTTGATATTCTCTACTCTATTCCGAAACGACTTTCTGATGGTATTCGGCTCTCACTGGGAAAAAAATTTGCAATTCCAGTTTTTACAACCAGTACTCCTCTCATCTATTCTTTTATTCTCCTCCCCGCCCTCGAAATATTGGCCACCCCATTCGATATGTAATATGAGATATGATATTTAACGGCGAATACATCGTCTGAAATATGATGAAAATTGACTGATATATGTGATTGTGAGTGAATCTTATGATACTATGTGATGTCTGGGAAGATTTTTAGATTGATTACGGAGCCCCCCTTCACCACCCCAAACTGTTACAAATTTTGAAAGGTATTGTGTATACGCTATAATAATGGAATACTCGAAATAAGACTTTCATTGAAGCAGGACCTTCCCGGGCGGGAGGATAATGATACTAAACAGAAGGAATTTATCCTAATAGCCTTTAAATTAAATTTAGTCGGCGTTTTATATGACTGACCCGTTTTGAAAAAGGGAATTCTGCATAATCTAACCTTTGATTATGGTATAAATCGAATTACATCATATTAAAAAGTTTAACCGTAAAAATTCATAGATAATATAAACCAGGTTTTTATCTTTCAGTTTTATTATCATATTTTTTTTTTTTTTGCAGCGCCTCTGTGGCTTTTTCCCGAAAAATATCATCATCATCGTGTACAACTTCTATTAGTACAACCTATGTTTCCATTTAACACATACGCTGTATGTGTAGAATGTAAGATGGTAAAATTGATAATTTGATGGAATGTCTAGGGTGTTGACCAAACCCTGTTGGATAACAAAATCGAGTCGTCCTACTTACTTTAAATTCAATATAACCCTACGTAATCTAATCTTTAATTATTACATAAATCGAGTTACTTGATATTAAAAACTTTACAGTAAAAATTTACAAACAACGAAATTTTCGTTAATGTAAAACTGAGTATTAACAACATTTCAGTTTAATTTCAGTTTTCTTATTTTTAATCATTTTTGAGATAATAAAATTGTTTCTAGTTCTTAAATGCAGCATTGCTGTTGTAGTTGCTGTTATTGAGAACAAATTTTTATACGTATACCCAAATACACTAGTCCAAATGTCTGAATGATAATGACTAAGTCACATATGGTTCGTTAAATAATGACTAAGTCGCAAAACAGTCACCTTAAGTTATTACTTATACAGATTAGCCACCTATTAGTTGCCCTTATGGGTTTGGTCATGTTTAATTAGTCAGATAAAGTCTTGTTATACTGATTGAACCCATAAACATTAGTTACTTTTAAATCCAATTCCCATTAACATTTGTTACTTTCAAAGATAATTCACATAATAGGGATAGATTATTTTCTTAAGTGCTAGTTTTTTAATTTTAGTTTTTAGTTTTAATTTAGTTTAAAATTTTAATTTGTCCTAATTAAGATTAGTTAATTTTTTAAATGCTAGTTTTATTCTTGTGGAAATTTATGTAATGTTTGATTTCAAAATAATGTTTTCAAAATCTTAAAATTAATCTTTTGGGATAGTTTTGGAGGGACTGGGATGCCATTGGCTTTCTTGTCAATGGACTATAAGACTGATATCCAATTTTTGGAGGTTTCAGTTTATTTTCCTGAAAGCTGGATTTCAGCTTTTATCAGCTTTTCAGTTTTTATGCGAAATGACAACAGTCAACTAGGAATCAAATTGTCCGTGAATATTCCGGAAGGCTCATAGGTGATCATACTGATCTTTTTTCAGTTATTCTTTGTAAAATCTTTTTGTAATATTTACAGCTGGGATAATACTAATTGTTCAGCACACGATCATAAAGATCACACGCAAATTAATGTCACCATAGGCTTTGTTGGAAGTGAACTGTGCTCAGTTCGTCAAATGTCAATTCTTCAAGTGGAGTATATGGAGCAAAACTGGAGCGAGTTTAGTTTGAGTAACCCTAAAGTAATTTATTATAATGCCTGCCACTCTGCGATTATCAAGATTACACTGTGCTCAGTTAGAGAAATGCCATTTCCTCAAGTGGAGTATTTGGACAGGATACTTGCTTAAACGCACTCTGCTCACTTGGACAAATGTCAATTCTTCAAGGGGAGTATATGGAGCACAAGTGGAACGACTTTAGTTTGTATAATCCTAAAGTTATTTGTTATAATTCCTACCGCTTTGCGATCATCAAGATTACACTGTGATTAGTTTAACCTTGGCATTTTTTTCAAGCGTACTGTGCTCAGCCAGAGAAATACCATTTCCTCAAGTGGAGTATTTGGACCTCTAAATGCAGCTTGTTGGGGTTCCAACCACTGTTTCTTTTCCTTTCAGATAAATGACCTGTTTTCGTTTTCTTAATTACATTTGCTTATAGTATAATTTCAAAAGACAGGTTAAATTCCGTTACTAAGCGATAGTGGTTTTGCAATAGGTAAGCTGTGAACCAAGTTTATTTTTTACTTCCTGGTTTGGGAGTCATTGAAAGATAAATCTAAGAGTTAGAATTGGGTTTGAACGGGGATGTAGCTGATTGGCTGGGCCAAGCGGAGGTCCACCCATACAAACAGTGCTGTAAAAATTATTATTATGTTTTAGTCTGCGTTTTGACCCCGATTGGGGAAGGATATTTCTATTGTTATATGTGACCCTTTTGGAAGAATACAAGTAAGGTATTTTCTACAAACTGTGTACTATTTTCCGTAACCCAGGCAGGGTAGGAATAGAGCTACGAGGTACCGTCATTATTATATTGACAGGGAGGTTTGTTACCTCCAAGGAGAGAGTTAGAGATTTTCTAGCCGTAACCCAAGGCGGATACATTTGGCTTTAGAAAGTGGCCATTTGACCACTCGATCGCGTTATCATACCCTGGGACAGGGTATACTGTAAATAGGGTAGTACCAAACCCGATATTTGCAGAACCGTTGGGTTAAGAGCGGGAATCTCACTAACATTTGGGCCGACAAGGGGTTCTCCCCTTCGAGTAAGTGGCATAGCAACCTTTTTGCGCCATTTTAGCATCAATAAGTGGTGACACCCGTACATACACCCCAATAAGTGGTGCCAGCGGTAGCTAGCACTACGAACACTGGTGGCAGCAAGAACAGGAATTATTAACAGCGTTGATAATAAAAGAATTCCGCGTTTTCGAAGAGACTAGTCGAGTTAGCCCACATAGTGATAGTAGCCTATTGTGGTTACATATAAAGAGAAAAGAAAGAAATACTGAATCAATTAATACAATTATGAAGATCTATTATGGGCTATGCCTTGTGAGATCATAATTGAAAAATTTACGAATCAATATATCGCGCAACTAATTAGTATTCAAAAATATAAGGCTAAAAGTTCTGCGTGTCAAAACAATTTTCCGCGAGAGACCGGAAGCTAAATGGATAAAAGAATTTTCATTTAAACTGAAGAGGTAATTTCAGTTAACGAAATTCTGAAATTATGTCGGACAGAGATGAGATTAACTCAATATCGAGAAGGGCGAGTTAAGCCCAGAGAAAAAGTAGGAAAATAGAAAGAAAGGCTAATATGGAGGCCTTAAAGAGAGAGAGTTCCGAGAATATAAGAAAAAAAGGCAGGCTGATAGGATAGCCCAGAAAGCGAAAGGAGGAGGAAGATAGAGAAGAAGACGAAAGAGATAGAAAAGAAAGGGAACAAAGAGAGAAAGATAGACAAGAAAGAGAGAAAGATAGACAAGAAAGAGAGAAAGAGAGGGTAGATAGAGAACGAAAGGAAGAGGCTGATAGAATAGCCAGAGAACGAAAGGAAGAGGCTGAAAGAAAAGCCAGAGAGCAAAAAGAGGAGGAAGATAGGAAACAAAGAGAGAAGATAAAAGAGAAAAAGAGGAAGAAAGACAGGCCCGTAGGGAGGCCGATAAAAAATATTACCAGGATGTCGCAAAAACAATGGACATACTAATGAAAACTCGTTGGGGAAATTCGCAAAGTGACGTTTTATCACAAGTTACTTATAGGCCGTCAGATAGCCATAATAATTTGTCTAAGAATCAATTGCGAGAAAACGAAAATTACCAAATATTAAACACTTTTACGAGAAAATATACAACTCCGTTGACTACGGGGGGAGGTGAACCGGCCCATAAAACAAATTGGGAGGCTGCGCCGCCCTATCGAAAAAAAGAAATGCTTGATATTCAAAATGATGATAATCTGGTAAAAATTGATTTCTCGGAGCCTTTTTCTAAAAATTGCCATAATAAAGAAAAGAAAGTAACCTATAAAAGATCGAATTGGGCTATAGCACATAATCAAGGAAATATTGACGAGTTTGTGAAATCACATAAAATAGAAGGAAAATTAAACGGAAAATTGACCGAAATGGTAATTGACTCAGGGAGTGAGCAAACTTTTGTGCGAATGGACCTAATTAAAAAGACAGAAATAGACCATAAAAATAATATTACAACAGTGTGTTATTATGGAGATAAGCACCAATGCCCGTCTGCTTGGGTAAGAATAGAAATTGCGAAGAAGGACGGTACAGTCCAGAGAAAAACGATAAAAGTAGGCTTAGTACCTATGCTAGCAGTGGATGTTTTAGTAGGAGGAGACTTTGGAGATATCGGATCAGAAATCCAAATTCCAGAAAATGGAAAAATTGAGAACACTTTTAACGAGTGTGAGACGCCGAAAAAATTTGCCAAAATGAAACGCTGATTGTACCAGAGAAAAAGGAGACGAAATTTATTGTACGCGCTTTTCCTCGCAAAGTTCGGGAAATTTTAGTACAATATGAAAAACCAAATGTCGGAATTCAGTTCCCATTTGATGACGAAATATTTGTTTCTGCGGTAAGAATAAAGAAGACTAAAAGAGAGAAAAGAGATATTAAACGGAGCTACAATGAAGTAATGCAGTCAAAGATGGTGGACACTGGAGTCCAAATCAGATTTAACGATGATTTAGTATTTTGCGCGAATGACAAAATTGAGAAAAGTAGAGATGAAAAGAGAAGTGTAGAAAAGAGACAACATTTGGAGATTCAGCCTGCAGTGGCGAAAAATAAAAAAATGTTGGATGGGCTGTGCCTTGAAAACATAGATAATAAGGGGGAAAAAGAGGTCAAAGACCCATGGGGAATAAAAGAAGATGGTTACAAAATAGAGATGAATGACCTACAACGGGTTGGGGGAAAGTTGGGAGATATGGAATTTCGAGTCGGATTGGAAAGATTTGGAAAGGAATCTGATATTGGTCTGATCAACTCAAAAGAGGGTTTGTTCCTTTATGAGGGGGAGGAATCCCTTGGGGAAGATCCCCTGCGGGAAGTCGCGAAAGATAGCCCTTTTCCTCAATGCACAACTGGCGGACAAGTTGTGATCCCTTTACCGAGATTTTGCCTTTCTGATCTGGAGTCCTTGGGGGATACTCTCTCTCAGTCACTTCATACTTCACCCAAACACTTGTCCAGTAACCCTATTCATAGCTGTTATTCTTCATGGGAATCGACAATTATTTCCGGCAAATTGTATTCAGTGGGAGGTGTATCTAAGTTTCATCTTCAATTAGCATCAACGTATATTCTTCAGTTAATTATCCCAGGGGAGGAAACCCAGAAAAAAGGCGATTCATGGTTCGCGAAAAATTTGTCAAATTGTATTCAGTGGGAGATGTATCTAAGTTTCATCTTCAATTAGCATCAACGTATATTCTTCAGTTAATTATCCCAGGGGAGGGAACCCAGAAAAAGGCGATTCATGGTTCGCGAAAAATTTTACTTCATTTCCAGTACCCTTATCGTTTTCACAGGCCTTTGCATTTTCGGCCTTAGATTATTTGAAATTATGCCAAGGGGCAATTTACTTTTTGATTGAGATGTGGGGTTGTTTCCACAGATGGAAATTAAGAGGCTAGTGCAGCCAATTTTTCACGATGGCTGGCATCATCACATGTGCCAGAAACTGATTCTCTGCTCCTCTCAAATGTAAATTCGTGAAAGCGAGAAAATTTGTTGTTTTGAATTGTGCTGCGCACAATCATTATCTATGAATCTTGAAGACTTCAACTTGCAAAATCTAAGGCGGATGCTATGTGATTTAGACCATGGTGGTCCTACAGTAGGGACGTGTCGAGGACGACCGATCCAGAGCCAAGCGGTGGAAGAGAGAAGGCAAATGGATTTTTTAAAGTTGAAGTTAAGTGTTTATGTTTGTAAGGGTGGACCAAGGTAGCGCGTGGGCGGTCATTTATCTTACGGGGGGAGGTGTTGGGGTTCCAACCCCTGTTTCTTTTCCTTTCAGATAAATGACCTGTTTTCGTTTTCTTAATTACATTTGCTTATAGTATAATTTCAAAAGACAGGTTAAATTCCGTTACTAAGCGATAGTGGTTTTGCAATAGGTAAGCTGTGAACCAAGTTTATTTTTTACTTCCTGGTTTGGGAGTCATTGAAAGATAAATCTAAGAGTTAGAATTGGGTTTGAATGGGGATGTAGCTGATTGGCTGGGCCAAGCAGAGGTTCCACCCATACAAACAGTGCTGTAAAAATTATTATTATGTTTTAGTCTGCGTTTTGACCCCGTTTGGGGAAGGATATTTCTATTGTTATATGTGACCCTTTTGGAAGAATACAAGTAAGGTATTTTCTACAAACTGTGTACTATTTTCCGTAACCCAGGCAGGGTAGGAATAGAGCTACGAGGTACCGTCATTATTATATTGACAGGGAGGTTTGTTACCTCCAAGGAGAGAGTTAAGAGATTTTCTAGCCACAAGGCGGATACATTTGGCTTTAGAAAGTGGCCATTTGACCACTCGATCGCGTTATCATACCCTGGGACAGGGTATACTGTAAATAGGGTAGTACCAAACCCGATATTTGCAGAACCGTTGGGGTAAGAGCGGGAATCTCACTAACATTTGGGCCGACAAGGGGTTCTCCCCTTCGAGTAAGTGGCATAGCAACCTTTTTGCGCCATATTTGCATCAATAAGTGGCGACACCCGTACATACACCCCAATAAGTGGTGCCAGCGGTAGCTAGCACTACGAACACAGCTAATTAGCGCAATTCCAAAGTCGTTTGTTATAATGCATCCCTACTTTCCGATCATCACGATCACTCATCACTTAGTTTCGCCATAGCCTTTGTTTAAAGCACACTCTGCTCGGTTAAACAAATATGGATTCTTGAAGTTGAGCATTTTGAGTAAAAGCAGAATAGATTTGGGTAATCTTAAATTAACTTGTTACAGTGCCTTCTAATTGTGCTGTCACCAAAATTACACGCTGCTTAGGTTGACAATAGCCTTTATTTGGAGTGTACTGTGCTTAGTTGGACGAATGCAATTTTTTCAAATGTAGCATTTGGAGCACAATCGGACAAAATTTGGGTAATCCTCAAGCAATTTGTTTTAAGGCTTACCTACTATGCGAACGGCTAGATCACACACTGCATAGTTTAACCTTAGCTTATGTTTGAAGTGAACTATACTCAGTTGGAAAAACGTCTTTTCTTCAAGTGGAACAAATTTGATTAATTTGTGATATGTTATTAATTTGTTATTATTTGGCTCTACTTAACACCAAGTTATTCGTTTCTTTCCTTAGCATTCATTTCCTGTCCTAAAAGAGCCTCTTCTTTGTTAGTTCTTGCCCCGTTTAATTTTATTACTCCCCAAGGTCAAATTGTTTCGAGTATAGACCGGAATTTATAGCGTAGAACCTATAGAACTAAATATGAAGGTTGCCAGGTAAATGGAGCCATCAGTGGTGCCATGTTACACCCTTTTCACAAAATAGCTTCTATATTTGAAAGTTATATTCTATTCTTTATTCTTATCATATATTCTATATTATATATTCTCTGTTCTAAATATATTTAGAATATATTCAGATAATAATGTATTTATTATATAATAATAATATATTATAATATAATATAATAATAATATATTATAATATATTTAGATAAATATAATATTATTATAAATATATATTTTAAATATATTGTATATTCTAAAATATATTCGATACATATTTAGAATATATTTAGATAATAATATATTATTATATAATGTATTATAATATTATAATAATAATATATTATAATATATTTAAATAATTATAGTAATATTATAATTATATATTCTAAATGTATTCTATATTCTAAAATATATTCTATCCCCTGGAACAAAGCAAGCTCTATCGATTTGTCCCATCCATTATCTGCTAACTTGTTTGGCTCCCAAGATATTTAGAAGCTTTCCCTTTTCCCCCGGATTGCGTAATTTCTTTCATTTCCTTTTCTTCACAGAAATATTCGGGAATTTGTAATTTTCACCTTTAGTTTGTTTTTTTTTCTTTTTTAACATATTTTCCATCCACGAGAATTCTTTATGAACAGCTAATTCTTAATAACAGTAAAAAAAAGAACTTTTTCTGCTGTCCTGTGATTTTATGTTGTATAACATACCACCTTTTGAATTACGCTGGCTGAAATGTTCGTTGCAAGGTTTGAAGCGATGTATGGATTATGCTGGGGAGTGCATTGAATTTGCTGTGTATCTTGTAAATGTAAGTGTTATAGATTTTGCAGCATTAGTAAAATCTGTTTCTAGCCATAGCTCATATTCACAACAAAAAAACTAATGAAAGAAGCTATATTCCTTGAGATAGTTGACCCAAAAAGATTTAGTGTATTTGTGGTGGATTGCCCAGCCGAAATGGGGGTCAGTGTCGTTATTGGATATCGGAAAAAAAAATATCAGATATCAGCTGATTTTTTGTTTCTTATGCGTACCTTATCCAAAGAATGGTGCCATCTTCCTCAAGTAATTTTTGCTTGTCCAGTCCTTGAGGGCGGAGCCACCAGCTTAGTCTGACCATGGTGGAGAGAGCAACAGAGGTGAGTCAAATGAAGTTCAGTGTATTTGTTATCAATACTTGTCGATTCACACCTGGTACAATGATGTTTGAAATGTATGATGAGTTCAAGAACGTAGAACCAGAGAAGTTGCTCTTGCTGGTCTCTTGGATCCCTTGGTCTCTTGGATCCCAGATACTAGCACCAACCACTACATCAAAAGGCACTCAGTAACGCTGAAAGGTGGCTACAAGAAGAAAAACAGCGTATGACATCAACAAAATTAGCCACTACAACAGAAGATGAGGAAAACCCAAAGGGAAGGAGAGTAGGCACAGCAAGTTTGATTGACTGCCTGTTTGATAACATGTTTACAAGTTCGACAAGTGACGAAGAAGAGTCAGCAGACAATTTTGATCAGCAACTGGAAAGATCCATGAGTGAGACTGTGATTGACAGGAGAAAAAGCTGTCCGTTAAAGTGGTTGTGAAATAACAGCAGTCGTTTCAAGAGACTGGCACAACTTGCTCGGTATTATCTCTGTTGTCCGCCCTCTTCTACCCAAAGCGAAAGAGTTTTCAGCACAGTTGGGAACATTTATGAGGAAAAATGAAGGTATCTGAAAGGAGAAAATGTTGAAAAGTTTTTTTTTTTCTGCATTACAACTTGCCCCAGTTTGACTGGACTTCTTAAGCACTGTCCAAACTAGAAATTTATTTGTTTAATTGTTTTCTAAATCTTTTCTAAATAAATATTTTGTATTATTTGGAATCCAGTTTGAATTATTGAGGCTGTTCTTATGTGTGTATTAGACCAGGGAGAAACGTGTGTGTATGAATATGGGCAGAGAATGAAGGGTTTAAATTTTGGGTAAAGTTTTTTTCCGGATGGGATTTATGGGCAAATTACATCGATATCGTATCGGTAAGATACCGATATGTCGGTAGCGGACACCAAAAAACCCTTTTGTTCGGGTCCTAATATATATATATATATATATATATATATATATATATATATATATATATATATATATTATATATATATATATATATATATTATATATATATATATATATATATATATATATATATATATATATATATATATATTATATATATATATATATATATATATATATATATATATATATATATATATATATATATATATATATTTATGTGTGTGTGTACGTTTTTTTCGTAGGATTTAGTTCGCTCTTTCGCGCAAAAAAAGTAGCAAGGACAGTGAAATATTTGATTGGTTGGATTAGAAACTTGCACAACCATACTTATCTTAAATATTGAGGAGCAAATGGAAGTCCACTTTTACCAAAAAAGACTTTAATGTGCAGTTATACATTTTTTATTTTGTTTTACATATATATTTTTTTCCAGATAGGTTTGATCACTTTTAAAAGTTTTGATCCTGTATATTCCTATAAAACATATATATAGATAGGTATGTTGTTCCAGTCCATTTGTTTGGTTGTTCGTGTCTAATGCTGTACTTGATTATTCTATTTATTCTATTATATGTATCTATTTGTTTATTCCCCCCTTTTTGTTGTCATTATTTTCATTACGTGAATTCTGTTTATACATTATATTTATTTATCTTGCCATTTCTAGTTGTCATCATTTTCATAGCGTATCGTCGTAAGCTTAGCTTTTGGTGTGAGGCTGATAATTTTGTTTTTTAATTTCGGTTTATGTGTTTATATTAGTATTTAATTTTTTTATTATTTTAATTATATAGTTATGAATTTACTACAACTAAAAAAAGAAATATTATCAGCTTCCTTTTTCTTTTTCTTAGGAGAAATATGAAGTGGAGCTTGATGACATGAGATCGGTTTCATCGAAAACTATTTTTGACAAATTTCTTGCTCAAAGTGTAAGTAGCTATCTTTAATCCGTATTTGTGATCCTATTTGGAAAACTTTATATTAGTGATTCGCAAAGTGGCCCACGTGGACACTCAGGGGTTCAGACGAGACTCAACTAGAGTCTATTTTGGCGTGACAAAACATAGGAGGTTGACAATTCGAAGTCCGCAAAAATTTATTGGTTTAGATATCGAAGAACTAAAATGTTGGCTTGACTTATCTGTGCAGCCACCCCTGCGTGAGTATAAGTCAGTCTAACATTAGAACTGAATCTGTCATCTATAAGTCCCCACATCCCGACAAGGAATATTCTACAAAATACATTTTTTTCGTTGACCAGCGATTCATTCGAGTTATTCCAGTCCAGATTCGATTTATTTACAGCATAGATTAACCTAAATCTACTACTGCTCAAGATCCTATCGTCTAAAAATCTACCCCGTTTTCTTCTTTTCCTGTTAATATCAGACTGTTATAAAAGAAATTAGGTTTAGAACGATAGTACTCATGTTCGTGAGCACCTTGTGAAGAATGATGCTTACCAATGGTTAGGCAAACTTTTAAATAGAGAAATAGGGAAAATATGCAGTGCAGAAAATTCTACTTTTCATGCTTGTTCTGTGATGGAAACTTTAAATAGAATTAGTGCTAGTTTTGCTCACCTGCCAAAATGATTTGCATTAGAAAATTTACATAATTCCACAAAAGGGGGAAGTATCTGTCGAAGGAATAGTTCAATAAATATTCCACTTATAAGTTAAATAGAGGCCTACTAGATAATTTTCTCGGACTTATTAGCGCCTCCTTTCATCTAATGAAAAATTCATAAAGGGACGTTGTTTCTACGCGACAGTATCTTTTGGATCTTCTTTATTTTTTTTCCCGTGCCTGTGTTGTATCGAGCAGTTGGTTTCAGAAAGTTTCTTTTAAAAAATGACGTAAAACTAGCAAAATTAAGAATAGATACTTCTGTAACTGTTAAGTGAATGCAGGGGTCATTCATTGGTCTTTAAGCCCCCTAATGGTATTTAAAATCACAGTAGTCCCTATTTTCGGAAAAAAGTCTCTTAATTTCTTACTTTCAGTATGCCAGCTAACCAACATATTAAATTCTCGGTTTGCAGTTTATTGTTTCCATTTCCTACTCAATTGTTACCCGTCCTGTCATATTTTTTATGGCCATAGTTAAGTTGTTTAGATAGGAGTTTCTCTTGATTTGAAAATTAGAAGTCCAAAGTCAGGTGTATTCTGGTCAGAGAAGAGTGTGGTCAGCTGGAGTCAGTGGTCAGCTGGAGTGTGTTGTGCTACTAGCTTTTGATTGATTGTCAGCATTTTGAACTTTTTGCCTGCCCTTTTTTCTGTGTGTTTTACTTCTCCACTTTATTTTAAAAGAACCCTTACTAGGTATGAAAACCTCTTTTGGCACTCCCCCCTAATTTATAATTTCAATATGATGCCTCCTTTCACCATATGGATGGTTTAGTTTTACAGCCATTGTGACATTTAGGTTGGTTCCAGAAAAATTACGAAAGTGTTTACAAGAAACAAGTCTACTGGATCTCTTCCAAGAGCAGTTTTCAAAGTTCTGGGTATGGATCTATAAGTGGTGACTCAGTTTATGTCAGCTTGCCTTAACTATCAGGAATAAATGGGATAAAATATAGGTGATTATCATCAAGTTCATTGATGAAAGCTGATCCTGGTCACTTGCTCTTGCAGCTGTTCTAGATGAAACTTCCCAGAGTTTCCATCCAAATGTCATATGTAGGCTACGATGTTTGTCAGTGAAACTGCCTATGGTTCGGTACAAAAAGCGTCTAGTATAGGAATTTCCGGACAAAAGTTGTGATAGTACTAGGGTGCCCGATAGTGGCACCCTAGCGGCAATGTTTTGCCTGAAAGTGGGCTGGAGAAACAGCCTACAGCTTTTTTTTTTTTTTTTTTTTTTTTTTTTTTTTTTTTTTTTTTTTTTTTTTTGTTAGGTTCTTTCGTATTATCCCGACTCCACTCAAGAAGTCAACTTATAAAACAGTTCTTGCGTCATAACATGCAGAATAATTGTAGTTAATACATTTTGCATGCAAACCCACTATACTCTACCCCCCAAGCCCCCCTAATGTGCAAATATATTGTCCAAATTATATATTTCCCATGCATTCTGCCACCCGTAACTCGTTTTTCCATTTTTTGTTTCGTCACAGTTGATTCAATTTACAGATACACGGGTGTATTATGTAGTATTGTGAAGTATATGAAGTATGAAGTATTATGAATATTTATTATTATGAATATTATGAAGTATTATGAATATATTATGAAGTATGAATGATTAACCTTAGTTTACTTTTTGAGAGGGGTTGGGATAATACGCAAGTACCTTTTTTTTATCTGAAAAGTCGGAAACTTGACATTGTAAGTCTCTGGCCAAGTGGATCCTAATGTTCAAGAAAATCAAAGTTGCGGCTCAAAGAGGGCCATTCTTTTTTAATGAACTACAAAGTTTTAAGGATCGTTGCCTGGGTTAAGAGGTCAACAAATTTTGTTTGGAAAGGGATGGGTTTCAAGGGAGCCTGGAAATGGGCAAAAAACCATGTTGTCCTTGATCAGTCTGAAAATTGGAGCCACAAGTCTGCCCCAAGGGGACTGTGCATGAAACTGCAAAAACGGGGACCAAAAACTGATGTATGAGAAGAAAGTTAGATTTCTGGCACGGGCCCCCTGAATATGAGCCAATTTTGACTCGAGAGTTCTATTTGAAATTCCTTGTGTCAAGAAAACCCCAATTCACCAAAAAAGTGAAACATATTGGTACACCTAAACATTTGGCCCAAAAGAAGGTCAAGAAACTTCTATGGATAGATTAAAATTCAAAACTGTGAGTCCTTGGGCCATGTGGACCATAATGTACAAGAAACATTCAGTCTGGGGGGCCGATCCCCTCTCCGAAGACGGGGTGCTAAAAGGGCTAAAAGGACTTTCAAAGATCGCCCATGGGCTAAAGGGATCTCCCATATTTGATGGGAGGGGATAGGTTGTTAGAGAGTACATAACAGGGCCAAAACTTGCTGTCCTTTATCAATTTTAAACTTGCAGCCGAAAGTCCCTGGGCCAAGAGAAGATTGGTGAACAAAAAAAAAATTGTTGGGCCAATTCGGTCCTTTGCTTAAATGAAGGCTATAAAATTCGTCATTGTTGCAAATAATAACATAAGTTCAAGCTGACGTAGTTTGAATTTGCTTACGATGCAGAACTATCATCATTATAACTTTAAAAATCAAAAAAAAAAAAAAAAAAAAAAAAAAAAAAAAAAAAAAAATGCCGGGACTTCCATGAGTTAATACTTAAACAATCAGTCTAGTTTCTTTAGAAAATTCTTCCTTTTACTTATGACTTTGACCTGTGTAGATAATCACTTGTTGACTCATTTATTGATTTACCAACTTAAAATTATTGATTTGCCAATTGCTCCGAAAATCACCAATATTCATTTTAAGGTTTCTATATGTTTACATGAATAGAATCAGAAGAGAAAGTTTAGACAAAAACGTTCTTTTACACTGGTAAAATCAAATTGAAACTTAAATTAAAAAATAAATTACATTTAAATTAAATATTGATTTGCCAATTCATTAATTTGCCAATTGCTCTGAAAATCACCAGTGTTCATTTAAAAGTTTTCTATATATTTACATGAATAGAATCAGAAGAGAAAATTTTGACAAAAACGTTCTTTTAAAGTACCAAAATTAAATTGAAGCTCGCAAATGTAATTATTCCAAAAACTATTCGCTGATTTACTCTAATCGTGATTTATATATATATATATATATATATATATATATATATATATATATATATATATATATATATATTATATATATATATATATATATATATATATATATATATATATATATAATATATATATATATATATATATATATATATATATATATATATATATATATATATATATATATATATATATATATATATATTGATTGTTGATGTATTGACGAATGAAACTAAGACTTTTTTACCTTTAGTGTCTTTTAGCAGGTGGTAGCCTTACTCTTGTTTGTTTTAGGTTTGGTTCCGTTATTCGTTAAAATTTATGGTTGTTCTCGTTTCATTAATTCATTCAAAGTAATACCTGTTCATTTCAAACTATAATTATTATTGAAATTCACTTCTGCTCGTTTTGGGTCTTTAAAGGGCTCCATATTTTTCTCCGAATTTTTTTTTTTAATCGTTTTTTAAAATTAATTCTTAAAATTATTCTCAAGTATTATAGCCTATTAATGTAGGATTAAGCACTTTCAGACTTAATTATCTCTAAATCAAAGCATAGTTCTCCTTATCAAAAACTGTTTAAGGACTATGATAGAACTGTAATGTGGTGCAAATCCAGATTTAGACCCAGAACCCAGTATGATCAATAGAAAATAGGTCCCAGTTTAAATTTACAGTACAATGAATACTAAATGTCAAAGTTTCTGATGAACTTTCTTGAGCACTACCAGTGGTGATTTTAAGGGAGGAATAGAGGGGACACTTGGCCCGGGTGTAGAAATTTTAGGAGCGCAAAATTTCAAATAAATGATCTAACGATTTTACTCATTGTGTAATTTTTGAAAATTTATTTCTATTGAATAAAAGTAGAGGGCAAAGTTAATTCATTAAAATAATTGATAAATTATATTAAAATAAAAAATAATTAAATAATAATAATTAAAATATCTAATAATAATTTATATAATAAACTAAAAAATAAATTATTAATTGAATAATAATACTAAAACTGCTAACAACTCACCGCAGCACCAAGCCGCCTGAGGCCAACACAGCTACGCACGCTCCTCCTCCATCCCAACCTATTCAAAGCCTTCTTTTTTACACCCTCCCACGAAGTTCCCATTTCCTTTAAATCTTTCTTTGTGACGTCCTCCCACCACAGACGAGGACGAACTGCTTTCCGTATAGCCCTAGATAGTTGGTCGAAAAGAACAATCTTCGGCAATCTGTCATTCTTCATCCGCACAAAGTGCCCTAGCCACCTCAAATTTTCTTTCATTATACTTCTAGAAAGCTGTATTGAACCACATTTTTCGCACAGCCTACTGTTTGAAATACGGTCAGTCAGCCGGGTACCCAGAACAATCCGTAAGCAATTTCTCTGGAAAACATCTAGCAAATCTTCATCCGCTTTTCGAAGCGCCCATGCTTCAGAGCCATATTTGACTGCTGTCATCACTGTAGCTTCTGATATTCTAATCTTGGTTTGCAAACTTATCTTCCTATTCTTCCAAACTTTTTTTTAACTGTGAAAAAACACCCTGAGCTTTGGTTATTCTACTTTTAACATCTTCACTGCTCCCACCATCTTTACTAATAATACTGCCAAGGTAAGTGAAGCTGCCCACTTGATCAATCTTTTCATTACCCAACGTCACCTTTTCATCTTCACTTATTCCTAGCCTTAGCGACTTAGTCTTCTTAACATTAATTTTCAAACCTATTCTAGCACCCTGAACTCGCAAAACCTCTAAAAGTTCATTCATTTTGCTCACACTGTCCTCTAGGATGCTCAAATCATCAGCATAATCTAAGTCCAGGAGACTTTCCTCCCCATTTGATTTTGTGGTCTCCCATTGCCTTTCCTGTGCTCCTTAATACAAAATCCGTTGAAAATCATTTTTCCAATAAATAAGTTTTTTTTTTAATTGGGCCTGAAAAGTTTGTGGGAGACAGGAGATGTGTGTGTGTGTGTCATCTCTGTGTGTTAGTCATCTCTGTGTGCGTGTCGTCTCTGTGTGTTTGTCGTATCTGTGTTTGTGTCGTCTCTGAGCGTGTGTTGTCTCTATGTTTGTATCGTCTTTGCGTGTGTGTCGTCTCTGTGTGTGTATCGTCTCTGTATGTGTGTCGTCCTGTGTGTGGGTAGTCTCTGTGCGTGTGTCGTCTCTATTTTTGTGTCGTTTTTCCACTAAATCATCCGATCAAAAATTTTGAGGAGGCCATTAAAATAGCATAGTTGAAGGGTCCAATAGCTATCCCACTTAGGATGACATGACCCCCAACAGCCCCTGGGGAAAGGACTGTAAGTTATTAAAATTGTCGATTGTATGCATGTAGTATTTGTTATTGGGAAGCGGACATACATTTTTCAGGGAGGGGAGATTTCCTCGGGAGAATTTTTCGTGGGGAGAGAAGTTTTTGGGGGTCAACTTTCCTGAGGAAATTTTATACGGGGGAAACCTGCTAGAATTCTTATACGAAAACGTTCTTATTTGTCTTGCTCTCTCTGAGGCGACTCACTTTTACATGTGGAAATGTTCTTGGAATTGTCCTTGGGAAATTTTCAGCGGGCTTGGAATTGTCTTGGTGATTTTTCCGTCGGAGGGGGGGGGCAGCAGGAGACATTCTCCTGGGAAGAATTTTCCGCGAGATAAAACTTTGTATTGGGGGGGGGGGACTCTCCGGAAAAGTGTTATACGGAGGGGGATTTCCGGCATGATTTGAAAAATGATCAGAAATTATGTAAAAAATAACTAATACGGTATAAAGTAAAAAAACGTTTGTTTTAATTGTAATGCTTTAGTATTTCTGCTGATAACGATCATTGGTGTATGTGGTCGAAATATTCATATTTTTTATATCTGTTTTTGCTGTCTAATAAAAGGACTTATCCTCATTTGAGCTTTTATTTTTTCGTAATAAATAACGTTTTTTTTTTCAAATGAAGGTAGGCTAAGGAGAATTTTCCAGATGGAATTGTCCGAAGGAAATTTTTGGGGGAATTTTCAGCGAGGATGGAATTGTCCGGGGCGATTTTTGGAGGTCGAGTTTACGCGCTGGGAAACTTCCGAGGAGTTTTTGTGGAGGGCGGGGAATTTTCCATTGAGGGAGAGACGGATTTCCCGGCATTATTTGAAAAATGATCAGAAATTAAATAAGGGAAAACGCAAGTTTTTTTCAACTGGATTTAACGAGCAACAGTATACCTTAAAATGAACAGAAACTAGTCCATAAAAGAGGGGGGGGGGTATTCCCTAATACCTCACTACCGCCTCCTCAGATTTCTGAGCATTATTTGAAAGCGATTAGAAATCAAGTTTTAAAAAAAGTTTTTTCAATTGAAAGTAAGGAGCAACATTAAGACTTAAAACGAACAGAAATTATTCTGTATATGAGGGGGGCTCCCCTCCTCAATACCTTGCTCTTGACTCTAAAGTTTGACTTTTCTGCCACATCGTTATGAACGTATTCTGAAACACAAAGACCGCTTAATTAGAGTAAGAAGCTTTTTTAAAGTACTAAGAAACTTAGCGTGAAGAGCGGACATTGAAAAAGGGGCATTCCCCCGTATATACAGAATAATTTGTATCTGTTTTAAGTTTTAATATTGCTCCTTACTTTCAGTTGAACTTTTTTTTATTCAACTTATGCAAAGCCAGACTCTAAAGATGCTATAAGAGGGTTTTAGTCTCATAACATGAAATTTGTATTTATCTCTTGATATATATTTGAAAAAGAGAGAGAGAGTGAAAAAAAAAAGAACGGATGCTCGTTAAGATATGAAAGACGTCAATGGCGTTATGATTCAAGAACAGTCAGTTTTGTTAATGAAAGTTTTCTAGTAGCTCTTATGTCTGATGAATGGTATATGACGTAAAACTTTTGAACCAATATTACAACTGAAAAAAACCTTTTGATTGATTGTCAAAGCAATCTAGACTCCAGACTTAAGAAAAACGTGGTTAAACAAAAGGCTTGAGGAAGAGGAAAATCTTTTGGCTGTATTAGCTGTTGATCTTGTGATAAAATATAAGAAAATTATTTGGGACATTTTTGTCGCTGGAGTTAGTGGAGTTAATTTTTGTAGATGGAGTTAATGTCTTAGATAGGGTCTCATTGCGAATGTAGGAAAGAAGCTTATGTATGTTTTTCAAATTAGTGTCAATTCGCGAAAACTTTGGGGGTGGGGGAAGATGTGTTGTTCAAAATCTGGGCGGGGCAACTTTGTTTTTGCTTTTATTTTTTGGTGAAAATATCATAGAAATGGTATTTTTTTATGAAAACACCAAAAAGGTATTTTTTAAATCTAGGGTGGCAAGTGCCTTCTCCCCAATTGATGTCACCAGGCATAAAAGATTGTACCTGTAAATCCCGAGTTTGATCATTAAGCTTATCGAAGTTTCAGATAGAGTAAGTAGCCTTGATATATGCAAATGAAGATCTCAAATAGGTATATCACCGCATCAGAGTTGCCGCTAGTGCAAGAATAACTTGAATGGTAAATTAGCCAATAAATTAGTAGTTTAGCAATGAGAAACAATCATTAAATATGAAAAAATTAAAAATGTCATCATTTTCTACACTGGGATTTTTTTTTTTCTTTTTTCTTTAGGAGAGACTTCAAATGTAAACTTTTTTTCAGTAAGCTGGGTGTACTTGGGCCTATGTCGTGACTTGGCATTCTTAGACATTGAACTTAGCAATTACCATCCGTAAGAAGTTGAAATTTAAGAAAATTAAAATTAGGCAGCAAAAAAAAAAAAAGTGCGAAAGCTCACTGAAACATTTTAGGAAGAATATCAGCCTGGGAAAAGCAATCACAAAGAATAGTGATAAATCAATTAAAGTGGTAACACTACCCGTAAGTAGTGAAGATGTGGAAGTTAAAGTATTTTGGTTTAGTTTTTTAATTTTCATAACAAGCGACACTGACATAATTATGTTTAGAGACATAATATTGTGTCTGTCACAGTTGTGACCTGTCCAAAAAGCACCTGCAGCCGCTTCTTACTTTCCTTTTTCTTTATGCTAGGAGCTAATTCTAGTGGATCTCATAACAAGACTGGAAGAGCCCCTTCCTCTATAAATATACCATCAGATAAGAATCTTCAAAAGACAACTAAGAAAAAGATGGCATATTCTTACTCTTCACCAAGTTTGGTTCATATCCGACAACCCATAGAACACCCAGTGGTGCTACCCAGGAAAAAAGAAACGAACGATCTACCATGGAAGAATGAACTTACCAACCATGATAACCTCAGAAAGTGAAATAAAAACTAACCTTCATTCGGAGAAATTCAGAGAAGAAAAAAAAGAAATAAAAACGATAGCATAGAAAAAATAACAACAACAACTGTAAAGAAGTGCACTTGACAAGAAGAAATCAAGAAGGAAAAAATCAAAGGAATGCAGAACGAAAGATCTTTTTAAAGCAGAACGTTGATAAGAACATTCTTTGAAACGAATATTCAATTAAAAATCAAAACAAAAAACTTCTTCTTTGTATTGGGATCCTTAGTGAGCTTTGAGCATACATTGATCTAATCGGAAAACGTTAGCGAAGGATGGCACAAGGGGAGGA
The DNA here is from genome assembly GCA_027921565.1 of Artemia sinica. Taxonomy (NCBI): domain Eukaryota; kingdom Metazoa; phylum Arthropoda; class Branchiopoda; order Anostraca; family Artemiidae; genus Artemia; species Artemia sinica. The sequence continues at coordinate 57,923,558 of CM051258.1, read as the reverse complement.
GGCTCCTTTAAAGAAGATGAGCAGAAGGAGAAGGAGGTAACAGAAAGAGTTGAATAAATGGCAGTCATTTAAACCACATTGAATCTTTCCCTTAAAGATAGCATTTGATCTTAGATGGTGCAAACCTAACAGTTTGCCATGATAGCCCTGTTGGAAATCATCTTAATTGATGCCAATGGGGTCTTCAGAGCCCCTGTATAGGACTGACTGTTATGGCCACTATGGAGGCTCGGAAGCTTCCAACGTAGGAGCGCTTATAGACTTCCTCCTCTTCGGTTGGCATCTCTCGTTGAACATGATGAGGACTCATTGAATTCGGCTGCGTGTGAAATTATAGTCCAGATACCGTTCGACCGGTATCTCTTGACCGAGATACCGGTATGCTGCTTCATCTCGATACGGTGATACGCTGATCGATACATCAAGACACGCTGCTTCATCTCGACCTGTATCGGCTGCTGGTGAAAGAAGATGAGTAGAGAGTTAAGAAGGGTACAGACAGAGTTGAATAGACGTTTGCCGTGATAGCTATGTTCGAAATCATCCAAATTGATGCCAAGGGGGTCCTGAGAACCCCTGTATAGGGCTAACTGATATGGCCGCTACGGAGCCTTGGAAGCTTCCAGCGTAGGGGCGCTTATAGACTTCTGCCTCTTCGGTTGCTGCCTCTCGTTGCACTTGATGATGCCTCATGGAAATCGCCTGCTGGTGAAATTATGGACACCGATCGGGATGAAGCAGCGTCTAGTTCCCGTCAAAAGTAAAAAGTGAGCTGATAACTTGCCTTATACGAGACTTGACATAAAAGGTGAATGGAAGACGAACGGAAGATGGTCATTAGTGTAAAGAATGACTATCATGTTTCGTATTTTATTGGCTTTCATATTTTGAAATATTTTCAAAATCCCAGATTTTATTGTTTGTTCTCATCTTTGGCCAATTTGTTTTTATTAATTATGTTTTTATAGCTTTAAAATACTCTGGAATTTCGGTTTTATGTAAGTTTGCTTATTGAAATTTTCTGATGCAAGTTTGCTCATTTAAAAGTTGGAAAACTGTTGTAGTGGAAAACATCTATTCAAAACTTGCAATTTTCATTAGTAAATTTTGAATAGAAAAAATGTTAGAGAGATCTTCAGCTTAGGAGTTCATTGTTAAGGGGGTATGCGAGTGTTAGTGGTACTTATCTATTCAACAATATTGAAATGCGATTTCGTGATTAAACTAAACTAACTGCTAAAAACAACTCACCGTAGCACCAAGTCGCCTGAGGCCAACACAGCTACGCACGCTCCTCCTCCATCCCGTTTCGTGATCCGTTTTTAGTGATTAAACGGATCTCTAAAAATGAAAGCATATTATTTCTTCTTTTTTCGTACAGTTTTGTCTCAAAAGTACTTCATTTAAGATAAGACATGATTTATTTTGAAATGGCATTCGCCAGCATAAATACTGATTATACGCAAAAAAAAAACACTAAATAATTGTCAGACTACACTGGCTAAGCATGGAAAAAAGAGGAAGAAAATGTCGTCAGACAAAACCGGGTAAGTCCAATTGTGATGGTTGCAGATCAGCTCACTCTGAGTGGATAAATACTCTTTAAAAATCCTAGCACCAGCTACTGGTTGTATAACCACACGTGATTGGCACTTAATGTCTTGTGGAGCTACGGGCACTTAACAGTTGTATAAAGAGAGATACAAAGGCACTATCAGCTCTTTATTTCTGCATATCAATCGAAGGCACACATACAAAATTGACTTGATACTTACATTTATTAGATAGGGAAACATAATAACAAACGAGGCAGAGGTGAAAAGGTAGACGAAAAGGCCGTTTCAACGTTGCTTTAGAAAGGGCCTCCTTTTTTTAAAGGCTTGTCTTTTTATATTGTCCTGTGGACTTTCATCTATATATTTTTGTTCTTTTTCCTGCACTGAGTACGGAAAAGATCTTCGCCGAAATATTTGCTTATTTCTTTTTCCGCCACTGGCTGTGATTTAAATCGTTTTTCTTCGTTGTCTTTCATTATTCGTGCTTGGGAAAACACTGGCAAAAAGAGTGCTGAAAACGAAAACAAACAAAAACAAAATTGGGTTTGATAAGTTTTATTGGTCCAAATCTAGGACGTCAAAATAAATAAATTTTTGCCCCTGGACCAATCTTAAGTCTGTTCATACCCGAAATTTCAATTTTCCAAGATTTCTCTTTTGGTCGTTTCAGAAAAAAAAAATAATAAATAAATAAAAAATATGGATTCTTTTGGTCAATATCACATTTTTGTCAGTGTTGCCACATTGAACCGTGAAAATAAATAAACGAAACGCATTAGTTAAGTTTGACAACTCTTTTCGTCAGTAAAAAATCTGAACACTAAAAAAGAAAATCTGCACCTTCTTAAGCTGTTTGGTTCCATATGTGTTTAGCTCATATATTGTCGATTTTTCCCATTTTTTTTCTTTTTTTTTGGTGCCCTCTACTTACGGAAACTGAATTACTGCAGACGGATGTTCTTTTAATAAAAAATTGAATTATCCTTTTTAAAAGATATACATCGTTATACAAGTTTCTATTTAACTAATACAAACAATTAGGCTTCATTTTCACTGTCCTTGGCACTTAAGAGAATTGGCACAACAAATTGCCTCTGTCGTTATTAAACAAAATTGCGGATCAGGTGTGACAATGTGTAGAAAATAGTCGATATTTTGAATAATTTGATAAAATCGTGAATAGAACTTGTATTAAAAGGAAGCCGCCTATAAAAGAATATTTAGGAAGAATTAAGAATCAATTTTTTTTTGTTAGTTTTTTGTTGTTCTTTTTACAGTTGCCTTTGGTTATATAATTCAATTTAAACATTAATTTTCTGAGCATTAATCTTTAATTTTTCATTTTCGATTTGTCATTAACATTTAATTTTTGATAAAATATTACATTTCATTTTGCAGCTTTCTTCCTTTTATGCTAAAAGGTGACAACGGGATATACGAATTAAAATACGAATAAGAATTACGAATTAAAAATTTATTTGAGTTGATTTCGCTTCAAACAAGGTGCTACATACTTTCCCTTCTGCAAAGCAAAGAAGACGGTTAGAATAGGGTGGGATGGGTTGTTGGAGGAGTAGTAAGCCCGTTTCATTCTTCCTAATAATACTACCTGAAAATTTCTGCATGATTTCGATTCCGACGAGATGCAGATTGTCAACATTTTTACTAAGGCCTGGTGGCTTTTTGATAACATATTAATTGTTGACCATTGTTGGCAAAGTTGACATTGTTAGTTTAATATATTAATTTTTGTGATTAATATTGCAGGACTCAGAAGTAATAGCAATATTAAATGAAAGAGACATAGAGGATTGTCAAAATCGTTTGGCATCCGGGAATAAGGATGTATTTACACAATGCAGTGCTGTTATTAGGACTTATCTCAGTGGAATTCCCTTTAGAGAGTTTGAATCGTCAATGTATTATCATAGGTACCTTCAATGGAAATGGTTGGAAAGGTGATTATCTTTGTTTTAATTAACCCATTATTTTCTTTTATAATGTAGCTAATCTTATATTGAGTGCACTAGATGTACTCTCATTCTCTCTGGGATTTTTCTTGTTTTCTTCTAGTGAAACTTCTCTCGTTTACGGTTTTCAGAGAACAATTTTTAAAGAGAATGTATTTAAGAAAACATCGTTCTAAGAGATAGATTAGGGGAACGAATTTTATGATGAAACTACATTCTTTTCTCTTTCTATATTCTCTTCGCTTTTCTGTCTTTTCATGAGGAAATGTTTTGAGAGAATACTTTAAAGTGAAAGCTTACTCTTCTCTCTTTCTATATTCTCTTCGCTTTTCATCTTCTTGTAACCTCCACTCTAGCTTACGCAGTAATGTGGAGCAGAAAAGATCCATCTTGGATCTTAATTTTGCACCGAATTGTGAATTAGGGTACTTTAGGTAGATTCAACTTTCGGATATAGCCCGACTTCTTCTCACACGTTTTTATATGGTAAGTTATGGCAAGACAAGTTGTTGTATGGTGACACACTGTGAACTAAGGTGATTCAAAAGGCTGTTTATTCCTAAATATATGTTACTGTGAATGCCCGAAATTGGTGAATGTCCAAAATACCTTTTTTTTCTCCTTGGATTTAGTCAGCGTTGCCAGCCAAATTTTTCAGTTTTATGTAGATGGTGACAGGTTAGGTTAGGTCGGGTTAGTTTAGGTTTTTAAGCCATTTTTGTGATTTGTAACTTAATTTAATCCAACCTAACATAACTTTAACTTTTACCATCAAAGCTTGCATAAGGCTGGAAAAGCTGATTCGTAAAGCTAATTGAATCCAAATAGAGAAAAGGGAATTTCGGACATTCACCGGTGAACTTCGACATTAACCAGATTTCGGACATTCACAGTAACATTTTTATCTTACCGAAGAGTCGGAAAAATAACCTAAAGAGTTATTATTAAGAAAGTTGCTGTAAAAGAATATTTTAAAGCTTTTAAGATATGGCAAAGAGTTGCATATGGATCAGTTTTCAGCTATATTTATGTGACACGAAAAATAGGATATAAACGCATTATGCGAAAAACGTATCTTAGGAACCTGCTAAAATAGGATAAAAAACATCGAACAAATTCGTATAATTTATTTTATTTTGGGGAGTAATATGTTTCTGGAAAAAAAAGTTTTTTGTAGTCAATTTAAATATATAATAAATAATATGATCAAACCACTACAACCAATATAAATATATAATAAATATGTAATGGATGGTATATCCAATAAATTTGTTCTAATCTTATAGTATGTTCTTGCCTTACAATGTAATTCTAATGAGTTATAATAATTATGCTTATAATTTCACGTTTCTTTGAAACCTGAATTGACACTGAAAAGTTTATCGGAAAATTTCTCACTACAACGCAGTTAAACCCAGCCACGCTCTTGCTTGGCTGGTCGTTTTGGGGGATCTAACCTTGTTCCTCTTCAAAAATGAGGTTAAACAGTACTGGGATGTACTTTCTGTGACCAGCGAACAGGGGCAACGACGGAGTGTGTAGTTGCGAAGTTTTCTGGCTTCACTATGTGCTCTGTTTTCTTTGCAAACTGGTAGTCAACTGCCTTTGCCGTATTTGCGCTATTTTGGCTTGCACCCTTTTGACGATCATGAAGTGTTGTCATGAAGTGTTGTTTCGGAGGCTTTAAGATTTAACGTCGAAGATTTATAATACCGAATTGACTATATGTAAAATTTCCATCAAACAATTAATTGTAATGGAAAAAGAGGCCACATCAGTACTGTCCATGCAGAAAACTGCTTTACTTTGTTGTTCAAGTTACGGATGATGTACCTTTCCTGTATGGGGTTCTCGACAATTGAGATTCCAATGGTGCAATTTTCATTTCGAAATTCCCATAAATTTGTTTTTGCAATAAACTTAAGATTAATAGAAATCATAGTTACCATTCCTGAATCAGCTTCTAATGGCAATTTTTGTCACTTGACAGTTTTTTCAAACGCGTTTTAAATTTCCGGTTACTATGGGGTGAACTTTGTTCTTTACTAGGTTGATTGATGTGAACAATGATCAATAAGTAAACAGCAACAAGAAAGGTGCTCAAAAAGAAATCTAATGCAGCATCTAACTATCTTTGGATTATTTATTAAAAATATAACAGCATAGAATGTTTTATTAATGTATTATATTCGAATATATTTGTTTATAGAAATTACTCTGTAAAAAAAAAAGAAAGAAAAAAGGCCGGTTCATTTGCTGGTGTCTTGCGTATTTTTATCTGTATGGCGTCATGAAATTATGATAAATTGCTAATAAGAATGGTGGTTTGTTCTTTTACTAGGTTCCAATCAAGAAAAGCCGACGGCTTTTTCTGTGTGGGATATGTATGCTCAAAAGGAGCATAGTGAGGAATAATGGTTGTAGCTATATCTGCAGTCTACTTCAAAGTCCTTTCTAGTTAGTAGAAGCATTCATTTGTATGTTTTATACCCTAAATACCAACCTTTTAGACAGGGGGGTGGTTTGCACAGATAAAAAAAAAATCCGAAAAAACCCCCTTGCCCCCCTAATCTTCTTGCCGACCCAACTTCATGTGTCATAATACGACGTCGAAGTAATTTTAAAAAATGCGAATAGATGGCGCTAAATCGTTTGCTGTAAAATTTTCCTGTTGGGCTACTTTTCTCCTGAAAAAAATGTTAATGCAAATCCAGCTGCCGGATCGAGTATTAAACTGCAAACAGAGACCCTTGAAATAAATTTGAACGTTAAGAAACACTTTGTAAAATAAGAAGCAAATGGCTGGGTGTACTTAGATTCAAAACAGCGTGATAATAGGGCAGAAAAAGGTGTACCTTTCGGGATTTTTTGGGGGAATTTTATTGAAGCCTTGTATTGTCCATACTTGACTATCCAGATAAACTTCAGGGAAGATAAACATCCACGTCCAGTTCCATTTTTGAGTGTCCTGCATTTAGTGGTGTCAATTCACGAAAGTGAAAATGAGTCAAATCTATTTTTCAAAGTCTAGTGGAGGGTGGGTCAATTTTGTTGTTTGTTCAATTCTTTCAAGAGAATTACCCAAAAGAGGCATTTTCAGTGAAAAATACCAAAAATATATTTTTCGAAAGATGTATCTGGGGGGTGATCAAAACGTCATGTCTGACATTTTCACACCTCTGAAAGAATTGCCAAAAACTGTTTACCAAGTGGCCCCCAAAGGGAGGATCTGCTGAGCAATGTATGTTGAATCATACTTTTGATCCTCGTAATCGACATTATTCAGCTGATCCTCCATTTGACAACAGCTTAGCAAACAGATTTGGTAATTATGTCAGATGTTTCAAACATCAGATACGAATGGGCGAGGTAGGACGATGTATTCATATGCGGTTTTCAATAAAAGGAAGTTAGACTGTTGCATCTACCTTGGGAGTCGAGCATGGAAGGTATCTCTATTGTTGGAGATGTTTGCCCGTTTTAAGCTGCAATCTCCTGTATTGTGCTTAAGGGTATATTCTAACACGCCTTCGTCAATGTAATTTCACCCCATTACTCAAGCTATGAGCTCCTAGGGCTCTAGATTCAGCATTGGGAGGGCTCGTATAACCAGGTATATATATAAAAACCATCAAATATCGAAATTGCAAGTTAAATAAAATTATATTTCAATTTATTTGTCCTTCTATAATATAATTGCTTCAGCAAGAAATTACCCCCCCCCCCCATCCCAAGAGAAAACTAATAAAGTAACAAAATGGTTTCCTAAGTATAGAAAATGTGCTTAAATGACTTTTTTTTTAGAGTGGGAGGGAGTGCACAAACGAAAAAGAAAAATATTTCTTCTGAATAACCTTCCGGTTAAAATGACATCCCTTAGAGTAGTCACAAGTCTCCAGCTATTCAATCTGCACTTTGCGAAGATTTATGAAAATATGAACCAGTGACCATGTAAAATGTCTAGGAAGTTAGAAATAGTCTAGCTTTGTTATTACGAAAGTACCCATCCATGAAAGTCAAACTAATTAAAATTCAGCATTCTACTTAGCAAAACTTAGTCCCTCGCAAATATTTTTCTGGAGAGGTTTTTTTTTGGCAAGAATCCAAGTATTTTTAGTATAACCTAAATTCTGTTCTGTTTTCATTGTAGATGCTTGTTTGATTTGTAGCGATCATTTTTTTTTTTTTTTCGGATCATAAATTAATGCAGTCAAGCGGAATCCCTAGTTAAAGTGAAATGGTTCCAAATAATGTGGAGGAACTGGTATTTGTTCTAAAGATAAGAGGAAGGGAGGAAACCTGAGCAATTATAATGATCAGTGATATAGCTTTATTCGAATCTAGATTCTAAGGATTAATTCTTTATCTAGGAATTTCGTTTCTGAAGAAATTATAGAAAAATATTGTCCTACTTCTTTGAGCCGTCCACAAAAAAATCTACATTACTGCTTTCGCTTATATTTTATCATTTGAAATTATGCTAAATGCTTTGCAGAGGAATTGATCAAGGATAGTTGATTGTATCCATTTGAGCGACAGTATATACAACAATAGCGATTCTGGCCTGTCTTGATCCTGGGAAAAAATCTTAATTAGAGCCCCCCTCCCCCTTTATCCCACAAAATATTCAGACCAAATTTTGACAAAATGCTAATTTATTACATTTTTTTCAATTTAGTAATTAATTAGTGGTTTATTTTTTATTTACAATTTAAATTGTTTAAGTATTATTTAATATGATTATTTCAATTATTATTTTTTTTTATTAATTTTATAAATTGATTAATAATTTATTAATGATTTGCATTTATTAACTGCGCCCACTATTTTATTTTAATAAAAATACTTTTTCAAAAATTATAAAATGATTATAACCTCTATATTATTTATCTGAATTTTTTTTCGCCCCAAAACTTTCTGCGCCCGGGGCAAGTGCCCCCTCTGTCCCTCCCCTAAAACCGCCTCTGATATCAAATGAGCGTTATGAAAAATATGGCTCGACCCCACATCTTAGGCATTTAATGAAAGAGCGTAAGATGATTCAGTCTAGTTTTGCGAATGAAGTATGATAGGTTACCTAAAATTGTTTTTAGCATTCCAAAGCTGGGCATGCTTAAATAGAGTGGGATGAGGCTAGACCCCAGCGCCGCGCCGATGAAGGAAGACCGGTGGCGTCGAGGCCAAAAACAGCGCGCTGCCGGTAAGACGTCGGCGGCGCGCCGCCGGCGCGATCAATGTTGACCGCAAACATTAATATTTTCATCAGTCTTTCTTAAATCACAGCTTAAAATTTACAACAGATTCGAGCCTATTCATGAGTTCAAAAATTCACCAGTCACTGGCTGGAAACTTGTCTTCTTCGTTATTCATCAAGAGAAGTAGAAATCTGGTAGAAACGAAATGGCTGTGGCGTTTCAGAACCCTTGCATAATACGAGTAGTTGAAGTATCTATTAGCTATGTATTCTTAACATAAATAATTATCAAAATTAGTAGTTTTTTTCATCGAGCATTACTGCATATAAAACTTCAAATACCGTATCACAAAATTCGTCAGTTATCTAGGTAAAAACTTTGAATATAACTTTGAACTTAGAAGCTTATTTTTTTCATAATGCCCTTTGCCTATATCTGTTTTGTCACCTTTAAAACAGTTGAAAAGGGCGACTTTGATATTGATTGTTTTTTTGTTTTTTTTTTTTTTGCTCTTTTGGATTCCTAAGAACCCTTCTTGTATTAAAAACTGGTTTTTAATAACAATTTAAAAAAAAATACATTTTAAAGTTTTTTTTGGCTTCTTTATAGAATATATGTCATGTAGGCTAAGGCCGAACTGCTGCTTTCTTATTGCTTTTGGCTGCTTTTTTGGATATTATTGATTTTTTTCTTTTGGGGATTCATTCCGAATTATAAACTGACAAGTACCTAATATCAGTCAAATTATAAACTGCATCTAAAAGGAGTAAATTTATCAAATTGAAAAATACATGATGAACACTTCACATGAAAACACTTCAATTACAATGACACAAAAAACACTCAATAGTTTATTCGCTATGAAGAAAAATGAAGTGCCAGCTATTTTCTTAGGTAAAAAAATGAAAAGCTCATCCGTTTAAGTGTAATTAAGTGAAATAATATGCAGACTGAAGTAGCTCCAGGAAGATGTTGAAATTTTCATCCTAGTTCGTCACTTTTAATCCAAGCAAAATGTTAGGACACTTAGTATCAGTTATTGAGTTTAAGCTTTGATTTCCAAATGCTCACAAGAATTACCAAATTTAAGAAAGTCGCAACAATAAGTCACCTGTGGTCAAAATACTCAAAGACTCCTCTTTGATCCCCACCCAGGCTCAAAGCTTCTGCTATGGTAATTTCCATGGAAATCTCTAAAGAGTTTCTTTTTAAAATAGCTTTCAAGCGCAGTTAGGGGTAATTTAGACTTTTTTGTTTTTCTTCAAAGCTATGAAAAAAGTGTTATAATATTCCAGATGTTACATTTGTGCATATTTTTGGTAATCATTTGTGGGGTGATCGAATTTTCTAAACCACTGTAGATACGTAAGAACGTTGCAACATCTAGTACCCCGAGGTCATAAGACTGTCAAAGACTCCTCCTTGAACCTCCCAAGTTGAAAGCTTTTATTGTGACCTGGCCTTTTAATGTAACTTGGGCACTGGACCAAGGGCGCCATTGTTACTCGAGCGCAACGTTAGGTGGGGAAGTCGATATCGCTTTCGTCACACCAATTCGTTTTAGTGTGAATCTGCCTGGTACTTATGAATGAATGTTTTCAACGTAAACCTGTTTCATCAATAAGAAAAAAAACGGATTGGACGCATATGTCCCTTTCCCTTTGGACGATAAAACCATGCAAGTGCTGTATCAAGTATAACTCACGAAAATCTTGTTAATTTTGTCAACTTTTCAACTTTTTGGCATCCCTGCTTTCAAAAAAAAAAAAAAAATCAAGGTACTATCACTTAAATATAATAACTCCCTATGCCCCCCCTTCTGGATACCATCTTGATAAGATACCGTCTCTGCTTTAAAAAAATAAAATAATTAAATTATTGGCACCCCTGCTTTAAAAAACATCGAGGTATTATTATTTAAATATGATAGCTCAATACCCCCCTCCTCCCCTCTGTATACCACCTTGATAGGATGCCGTCTCTGCTTTAAATAAAAAAAATCAACTTTTTGGGATCCCTGCTTTCAATAAATAAAATTTGGAGCTATTATCATTTAAATGTAATACCTCCCTACCCCCCCCCCCCTCTGGATACCACCTTGATAGGATACCGTCTCAGCTTTCATTAGAAAAATAATTTACTTAATAATTAACTAGGTCACTATATGGTTCAAACAAACACGCAAAATAACGTTCAACAGCTTAGTGTGTCAACTTTTCAACATTTTGGCATCCCTGCTTTCAATAAAAAAAAAAATCAAGGTACTATCACTTAAATACTATAACTCCCTATGCCCCCCCCCCCTCTTCTGGATACCATCTTGATAGGATACCGTCTCTGCTTAAAAAAAATAAAATAATTAAATTATTGGCACCCCTGCTTTAAAAAAAATCGAGGCATTATCATTTAAATATGATAGCTCAATACCCCCCTCCCCCCTCTGGATACCACCTTGATATGATGCCGTCTCTGCTTTGACTAAAAAAAATCAACTTTTTGGGATCCCTGCTTTCAATAAATAAAATTTCGAGCTATTATCATTTAAATGTAATACCTCCCTACCCCCCCCCCCTACCCCCTCTGGATACCACCTTGATAGGATACCGTCTCAGCTTGCATTAGAAAAATAATTCACTTAATAATTAACTAGGTCACTATATGGTTCAAACAAACACGCAAAATAACGTTACACAGCTTAGTGTCCATTGAAAAAAAATTGAGGGTATGAGTAAAGGGGTACAAAGACAACAACAAAAATGTCGAAATTATTCAGATATACCTCAAATTATTGGAAAACTGAGTGATAGATTCGCTATGGCATTCCATAAGATCCAAAGAATCCAATTAAAAGGGAGCACACACATAAGCCAAACAAGGCCAGTAGCCTGTGAGAAATCGCAAAATACCCAAGACAATGAACAAGTCCTAATGGGGGGCCCTGGCACCCCTGCTTTAAAAAAAAAATCGAGGTATTATCATTTAAATATGATAGCTCAATACCCCCCTCCCCCCCCCCCTCTGGATACCACCTTGATAGGATGCCGTCTCTGCTTTAACTAAAAAAAAATCAACTTTTTGGGATCCCTGCTTTCAATAAATAAAATTTCGAGCTATTATCATTTAAATGTAATACCTCCCTGCCCCCCCCCCTACCCCCTCTGGATACCACCTTGATAGGATACCGTCTCAGCTTGCATTAGAAAAATAATTCACTTAATAATTAACTAGGTCACTATATGGTTCAAACAAACACGCAAAATAACGTTACACAGCTTAGTGTCCATTGAAAAAAAATTGAGGGTATGAGTAAAGGGGTACAAAGACAACAACAAAAATGTCGAAATTATTCAGATATACCTAAAATTATTGGAAAACTGAGTGATAGATTCGCCATGGCATTCCATAAGATCCAAAAAATTCAATTAAAAGGGAGCACACACATAAGCCAAATAAGGCCAGTAGCCTATGAGAAATCGCAAAATACCCACGACAATGAAGTCCTAATGGGGGGCCCTGGGTCTATCAAAATATTTCAATGGTTTCCCAGGGAATTTGATATCATTTTCTTCTGTCTCCACTTTAAATGAAAAAAATAATTATCTTTTTGGCATCCCTGCTTTCAATAAAAAAAATTAGGTATTATCATTTAAAAATGATAGCCTCCTATCCCCCCCCTATAGGCAATAATTTACAATTTATTTATGAATCATATTTTTGGGGTGACTTCCGGTTCAATCTTTAATTCCCCAACCTTGTACATAGCTTAGTCTATAGTTAAATTTTGTCTCAATCGAAGGTTGTTTTTTTTGTTTTGTTTTTTTTTTTTTTTGGGGGGGGGGGGGGTAAAAATTTTCCAGAAAGAAGATTGTATTTTCTATCAGGCGTTCAGTAATTGAGTATTAAACATTAAGAATATCTTATCTAAAAACAGCAAAAAAAAAAAACTGCAAACTTACAATTCAGCTGCAGAAACAATCTGTCGGCTGTCAATTTCAATCACAGTTTATAGAATTAGCAGTATGATCATTCTCTATCTCTCCCATTATAAAAACCCGGACAGGGGTGCGAGTGCTCCGGAGAACGTTTTTACAGATAGAAACATAGGCGTTATCAGATCTTTTCGCGGGTAGACAAGTCAGATTTCTCTTGGACGCGAAACTTGGCTTCAACGTTGGAACACTAATTTTCAAGAAACTAATTTTAAATTAATTTATTCCAATACATACATGAAAATCGGTAGTTAGTAGTGTAATGTTATTATTAGATGTTTTTAGGAATTAAAAATAGGTTTCGAAGTCTCAAGTTGGTTTCAAAGGCATTTTGAGAAAGTTTCTGCCAAAATACGTGTTCCAGGGTAATTGGACCGCTAATGGCAGATCAAATGAGAGGAGTTGTTTGTACGCGCCGATATAAATATAAATATATATATATATATATATATATATATATATAAATATATATATATATATATATATATATATATATATATATATATATATATATATATATATATATATATATATATATATATATATATAATATATATATATATATATATATATATATATATATATATATATATATATATATATATATATATATACTACGAAAACTTTACGAAAAAGAAAGTTTTTTTTAAAGAATAGTAAAGGCCATATTAAACTTAAGATCAGTAGAAATAGAAGCCTACAATAATTCAAACTCAAAAAGACCAGAAATTATTATTAAAGAATAAAAAAGGAAAGGAGAATAATTGGTATGGCGGTAACACTGCATATAAATTTATATGAATGTATATATAGTGGGCTGTAATAATGCAAAAGGTAAATATAACATTGGTTTAAGAATGGAAAGAAAGACAAGGAATAAATTTACGACGATAATCAAGTAAAAAATAAGTTTTATTTGAACAATGCCATAAAGCGATGACATTTGATTATGATGTTTGGTGCTTCGCATTGATATTTCAGTTTTAAAAGTTTTATTTTAAATAAATTTTAAAAAAATTTACCCCTTTGTTCAAAAAAAGAGATAATCAAATATTTAAACTACTAAAACTAAAATAATTACTTGCTAGTTTATTTTCCTTGATAGGTACGTCTCTCGATTTCTCGATTCTTAAATTTTACTTCGTAATATGCACGTGTGCGCAAAAAAAATCTTATAAACTGTTCAAAGGGGAAGTCCTCGCAGCCAGTTTCCCAATTCAGGTCTTTGCACTCAAGCCATATTCGATTGATTATGTTTGTCGGATCAACCTATTTTGCGCCCCCCCCCCCAAAAAAAAAATTCTGGATCTGCCCCTGAAACCATCACACTTACCCCACCAGTTATTAGAAGAAGAAAAAATTCCTTATTTTCACAAATTTCATCAACCCCCCCGCCCCCTTTTTTATAAAATCCTACATAGGCCGATCAGTTGAGTCCACGTAAATAATAGATTAAGTCATAATTTGTATATAAATTAATTCATACCTGTGAGATGGGACGCTTGCAAACCACTTGGCTGGCTCACTAAGTTTTTTTCTGCTTTCGCAATTACGAATAATGCACTTGGTAACCATTTCTCAGTGATTGACGATAACAGACTAATCTGCTAAGGCAGAAACAAGTGGGAGGAGCTTTTTGTTCGCACCGAGACCGAAGACCAGAAATTATCTGCGATAAGCTTACTGTCTATAAACTGTGATTTCAATATCCAACAAAAGGCTGAAGCTGTATAGTAGTGAATGCGTTCTATAATTCTATTCAACTTGAAAATAAATTTCTTGGCTACGAATGATGTAAGAAATAGCGATTGGGAAACGGCATTCGAAATGATTTAAACTCATTTCATAAAGAGGATACTTTTTTTTGTCAACATATGAAGAACTGTGTATATTGCAGTCGTTGCAATTGCATATTGCATCTGTCTGGTTTTTATGCAAAGTAACAAGAGACGAAAATTAACGAACCACAGAGTAGTGAAGAATTATGGTATGCAAAGTAATATTTGGTAGGAAAAGTCACTGGTGATAAATCGCTAGGGGGGCACCGTGATTGCGTGATTTTCGGGGATTCGGGGAACCAATTTTTTTTGGGGGGTGACGCACAGATTTTCGGGGAAATACTCGAAAATTCGGTGATAGTGCAAGCCCTGCTTGATTTCTAATCAGGAAAAGCGAAATACTAAACCATACGAGAAGGAAAAGCTCTGACTTTGCGGTTGACGCAATAAAGAATTGCTGCAAAAATAATTTAAAGTCAACCGAACGCCGCTGCCTCTGCCGGCGGCGTTATGACTTTTCGGCGGGGTTCGACCGGGCCTCTCGTCGGCGGCGTTCGGTCGATCCGCCGGCGCGGCGCCGGGGTCTAGATGAGGCCATGTCAGTAGGAACTTCGTGGGAGGGAGTAAAGAGCGAAGTTCTAATAGAGGGGGTGAATATAGGGCTTGCGTCGCTGTGTTTCCTTCCAGCAGTTGTTGCTGCGTGGAGTAGCAACAGCATGACCATATACAGTGCTTTTATTGGGGGGGGGGGGGTACCGAAAGAATCTTCATTGAGTGTTTCGGAAAAAATTAAGGGGTCAAGGGTTTTTACCTGCATTTTTAAGAAAAATTACTTGTCAGAGATGTATTTCGTAGTTATTTAGGGTAAATAGTTTTCTCCACCAGCATTTTACGACAATATGTAGTCGAAAAATGTTTTGGGTAAGGGGAGGAGGGTAGTTCAATCGAGGAGGAGGAGGAGTTGCAGTATCTGGCAAAAAGATATTTAGATTTTATTTTAGTTGTGTTTTGTCTTTGGCTTTCTAAAAATTATTTATTGTTCATTGGCCCTCTTTTTGTCATTTTGGGTATTAATAACACAGTCAGCAATGGTTGTGCATCTGTCTTATATTGTATCTGTTGCGATATAGTTTCTGGTCCTCTGAATTGGCCTTTACTATTGAAGTAGTTTCAAATGCGGTCATAATGCTAATTCCGAAAATTTCGAGAAGGCCAGTCGATCGAATTTTTTTCAGGGTATATATAAAAAGTCCCCCCTCCCAAAATCTTAGTCCATCCCTCTCCCTCCAAAGGGCCCTGAAGTTTGGTGAACTTAGACATATTTTTTGTTTTTTCATATCGAATTTCATGTAGTTCAGTATTAGAATGTGTGTACAAGCAAGTCTTGCACTTGTTATTTTCTCATATATTTTTAGTCCATGGCTTCTTGTGGTTTTGCAAGTGACAAAGTAGTTACCTGACAAGTTCCTGTTTTCTTCAAAAGAGAATTTATCTAGGCTCTTTATCACTTTTTCAATCATCTTAACTTCCTTGGGACATCCTGCGCCTATTTTTATGTCTTGGCTTTTTTTTATATTAAGTGATTTTGAAAGGAGCTTATTTCCATTTCTGGCGTTTCTGATTATTCGACGTTTCTGACAGGAGGCGCCTTGGTTCTTGATTAATCGTGGGGAAGATTGTGTTTCTTTGGTCATTAATATGATTCTATGGTTCCATTTCTGGGATTTCTTTGGATGAACGAAGTACCTAATATAATCTGCTTTAATCAGCATATTCATAGAGAAGCATCAGATTATACACTTTTTTTTAACAAGATGAAACGCTGGCTTGCTAACTAGTATCGATTTTTGTTTTATAACTGGCATCGACTAATATTGCGATTGATTTCTTGTTATAAAATTGACGAGAAAATTCTGTACAAACAGAGGAAAGATTTTAGGATTTCTTTATACTATCTGTCATTTTGATTATCTTTTAAATCTGAATGTTTTTTAAATGGACATAAAAGATGGCAACCCTTTTCGTAAAATCCTTTCGCCTGAGACTCTAGCTCCTTTACGAGGGTGTTTTAGAGTTTTTCGTTATGTAATAATCAACCGTATTGAACCCAGTGGCTTTTCTTCTGCATAAAAGAGCACAACCTAGGCATGTACATACTGTCATGAACGTTCCTATGTTCTCCATTGAAGAGTTCTGGGACACATCATGTGTAGCGCATTTCTTCTTGGCTCCTCCTTCGCGTGTGCGCAATGATGAATTTACACACATTTGCTGTGCTTTGATATTTTATTAATCAAAAAAAACTTTTTGCACAAAATAAGTTTTTCAAAAAAAAGTAAAGAACTCCAGTAAACCAAAAATGAACAACACTAGAATCAAATAATCTACCAAGCATACAACTACCACAAATGAGTATCAATAAATAAATGAAACCAAAAACGAACAGAAATTAAAATAAGTCAAGCTCAAAACGAGCAGAAATTAATCTGAGTAGGGCTCTAAAACCCTATGCTTTCTAAAAGCCAGAATATAATTTGTACTTTACTGAAACTTCACCTTACGTTGCCTTCCAATCACTTTTGACTATTAAAAAGGGCACTAGCCATTCCAATTGAATGAGCCCTTTTCGAAGTTTCTACGACAACTCCTTCGATACGAAGTGCCCTGGTCTAGAAAAAAAAAATAATACATTGTGCCAACATTGTTCTTTACTATGATTAGGAATTTAATCAATAGTTCACTCCGCTGACCACGTCTGTTTGTGGTGGTGTGATGTGTCCCACTTTTGAAACAAATTTGCATGACTGTATGTATATACCTAGGCTGTGATAAAGAGATACTGGCAACTAGATATAGGTCTTATGATGGATGACAAAAAATACCGCCTGAACTCAGCTGTTCTTTCCTCTCGCTCACCTGCCTGCTTGTATCCAAAGTCACGAGTACGGAAATATTGAAATAACTTAAGGTATATCTGACGGTACATTTTTTATTCTGTTGCACTCTGTTTTCTTTGACCAGTAGATGTTTCGGTGAAAAAAAGGGTCTGCGAAAGTGAATGACAAATTTCAAATAAAGTATTAGTGATTTTGGCTAATAACAGTGCTAAATTAAAATATTGGAAAATGCCGCGGGAATAGATTCAGTAGTTCTGTCCTCACACTCTTTTCTCTTCTTTTGTGGTTGACCACTTCTTTCCTCGTCATGAATGTTGGCTCGGCCGTACTTAAGCCTCCGCCTTTTTATTGCTGATGTACGACATCATCGTAACTTTTTGTTTGCCAACAACAAGACAAGTTTCAGATATAAAATTGACGAGAAAATTCTGTACAAACAGAGGAAAGATTTTAGGATTTCTTTATACTATCTGTCATTTTGATTATCTTTTAAATCTGAATGAAACTAATAAAAAAATAGTTTATTTCCGACCCACTGTAATCGTGGAAACACATTTGTGCGCATTATTTTATTTGCCACAGTATTTATCTTTTAAATTCGAACATTTTGGACATATGTGTACAAGATTACAACCCTCTGTGTAAAATTCTGCCGTTTGATACGTTTGCCGTTCTATGAAAAAGTTTCGGAGTTTTTTTTTTTTTTTCATAGACAAATCAACGCTTTTGAGCCCAGTAACTCCTTCCCACGCTGTATGGTGGATTACTTCTTCCCTCACTATGAAAATTGCACCCGCTATATTTAACCATCTAACCCTTTTTGTTGCTGCTGCACGACGCCATCACATAATTTTTGGTCTATAAGTAAGACAACTGCCACGATGAATATTAATACTACTACTACTACTAACAACTCACCGCAGCACCAAGCCGCCTGAGGCCAACACAGCTACGCACGCTCCTCCTCCACCCCAATCTATTCAAAGCCTCCCTTTTTACACCCGCTCACGAAGTTCCTATTTCATTTAAATCTTTCTTTATGACGTCCTCCCACCCCAGACGGTGACAACCTGCTTTCTGTTTAGCCCTAGACGGTTGGCCAAAAAGAACAATCTTCGGAAATCTGTCATCCTTCATCCGCACAACGCGCCCTAGCCACCTCAACCTTTTTTTCATTATAGCCCTAGAGAGCGGTATTGAACCACATTTTTCGTATAGCCTATTGTTTGAAATACGGTCAGTCAGCCGGGTACCCAGAACAATCCTTAAGCAATTTCTCTGGAAAACTACTACTACTACTAACAACTCACCGCAGCACCTAGCCGCCTGAGGCCAACACAGCTACGCACGCTCCTCCATCCCAATCTATTCAATGCCTCCCTTTTTACACCCGCCCATGAAGTTCTCATTTCCTTTAAATCTTTCTTTATTACGCCCTCCCACCCCAGACGAGGACGACCTGCTTTCCGTTTAGCCCTAGACGGTTGGCCAAAAAGAACAATCTTCGGAAATCTGTCATCCTTCATCCGCACAACGCGCCCTAGCCACCTCAACCTTTCTTTCATTATAGCCCTAGAGAGCGGTATTGAACCACATTTTTCGTATAGCCTGTTGTTTGAAATACGGTCACTCTGTCGGGTACCCAGAACAATCCTTAAGCAATTTCTCTGGAAAACATCTAGCAAATCTTCATCCGCTTTTCGGAGCGCCCATGCTTCAGAACCATATTTGACTACTGTCATCACTGTAGCTTCTAATATCCTAATCTTGGTTTGCAGACTTATCTTCCTATTCTTACAAACTTTTTTAACTCTGAAAAAACACCCTGAGCCTTGGCTATTCTACTTTTGACATCTTCACTGCTCCCACCATCTTTACTAATAATACTACCAAGGTAAGTGAAGCTGTCCACCTGATCAATCTTTTCATTACCCAACGTCACCTTTTCATCTTTACTTATTCCTAGCCTTAGTGACTTAGTCTTCTAAACATTAATTTTCAAACCTACTCTAGCACCCTGAACTCGCAAAACCTCTAAAAGTTCATTCATTTTGGTCACACTTTCATCTAGGATGCTTAAATCATCAGCATAATCTAAGTCCAGGAGACTTTTTCCTCCCCATTTGATTCCGTGGTCTCCCATTGCCTTTCCTGTGCTCCTTAAGACAAAATCCATTAAAATAATCCTTATAAAGGGGGATAGAACACAACCCTGCTTAACTTCTGATTTAATACAAAACCAGCTGCTAACCTCCTTTCCTACCTTAACCGCAGCAGTGTTATTCTCGTACATACCACTAATCACTTTAATGTATTTGTCTGGTATACCATACAAGGATAAAACCTTTACTAAAGCTCTTCTATCAACAGAATCGAACGCTTGCTCATAATCTATAAAACTGAGGACCAAAGGTGTTTGAAAACTCAGGCACTTTTTCAATTATTAACCTGAGAGTAAAAATTTGGTTGACAATTTTGGTCGAAAATTTGGGTCTACGGCATCTCTCAGTCTAAAAAGTATCATATTACTAAATAATTTACTACCTACAGAGACCAGACTAATCCCTCGATAATTACCACACTCACTTGTATCACCTTTCCTATAAAGTGGGTTAATTAAGGTTTTCCTAAAATCGTTAGGTACTTCCCCTTTTTCAAAAATGATATTCATAATCTTCAGTAACTTATTTCTAACCTCAGAACCACCATATTTAAGAAACTCATTTACCACCCTATTAGCACCTGGAGCCTTATTATTTTTTTGTCCTTTTAGTACTGTCGCTAATTCCTCCTCACAAAACAAATCTTCCTTCACATCCAAAGTATCACAAACTTTTTCATTTTCCTCTATATTTCTTCCTTCAACTCTATCTCGGTTAAGAAAATTCTGAAAATGTTCGGCCCATCTCTCTTTAATTTTTTCCTTATCGCTAATTGCGGCCCCATTCCTATCTTTAACTTGGCCAAGTCCGCATTGACTACTCCCTCTCAATTTGTTAACATGCCAGTACAATATTTTACTATTATGCCGTCTAGCTGCAGCTTCCAGATCCTTGGCAATTTTATTCATGGCCTCCACTTCACACCTCCTTAGTTAATATTTTAATGCTTTCTCCACTTTCTTTACATTCCTTTTGTTTTCATATGATTTATCACTAAGGTAATTCTTGTACAAGTCCTTTCTCCTTTCTATCAAACATAAAGCTTTTTCATTAATATTCTTAGCTGCAGTTCTAGCTTTCTTCCCTAAGACACCTTCAGCCACTTCACAAATTATTTTTCTATAATTATTCCAACCATCTTCCACATTATCAAATTTTAAACTTTCAAGTTTAGTATTCAACTGTTCTCTGGAAAACACCTAGCAAATCTTCGTCCGCTTTTCGGAGCGTCCATGCTTCAGAGCCATATTTGACCACTGTCATCACTGTAGCTTCTAATATTCTAATCTTGGTTTGCAGACTTATCTTGCTATTCTTCCAAACGTTTTTTAACTGTGAAAAAACACCCCGAGCCTTGGCTATTCTACTTTTAACATCTTCACTGCTCCCACCATCTTTACTAATAATACTACCAAAGTAAGTGAAGCTGCCCAATTGATCAATCTTTTCATTACCCAACGTCACCTTTTCATCTTCACTTATTCCTAGCCTTAGTGACTTAGTCTTCCTAACATTAATTTTCAAACCAATTCTAGTACCCTGAACTCGCAAAACTTCTAAAACTTCATTCATTTCGCTCACAATTTCATCTAGGATGCTTAAATCATCAGCATAATCCAAGTCCAGTAGACTTTTACCTCCCAAATTGATTCCGTGGTCTCCCATTGCCTTTCCTGTGCTCCTTAAAACAATGTCCATCAAAATAAGCCATATGAAGGGGGGTAGAACACAACCTGCTTAACTCTTAATTTAATATAAAACCAGCTGATAACCTCATTTCCTACCTTAACCACAGCAGTGTTATTCTCGTACATAGCACTAATCACTTTAATGTATTTGTCTGGTATACCATACAAGGATAAAACCTTTAATAAAGCTCTTCTATCAACAGAATCGAACGCTTGCTCATAATCTATAAAAGTGAGGACCAAAGGTGTTTGAATACTCAGGCACTTCTCAATTATTAGCCTAAGAGTGAAAATTTGGTCGACATATCCTCTACCTTTTCTAAACCGCACTGTTCTTCTCTTAAAACTTTGTCTACGGCATCTCTCAGTCTAAAAAGTATCATATTACAAAGTAATTTATACGATGAATATTAATGGAACGCTATAAAAATTGAACGAATCAACAAAAAGAAGCAATCACATGAAACGAAGAATAGTTTAAGGAAAGGAAATCCAAACGAAAAAGGTCACTATGGGTAGGTAAATACTTAAAGTACCAGGGACCCCAAAATAAAAACATATTTTTTGCCTTTCTGGACTCATCTTTTCTTACCAAAAAAGGCCGATTGTCATGGATTTTTCTTTATGTTGTTTGAAAATTATGAAGTTTTTATTGCAGTATCACACTTTTGTTACTGTTGCTACGTTGAACCATGAAATAAATAAGCAAAACTAATTTGTTAAATTTCACGATGCTGTTCGTCTGTAAAAAATTGAATATTAACTGCTTCTTGATTCCCCAAAACAATTATATCTTCACAGGGAAGCTACTTTTTCGTAAGTTGCTTAGTGTCGTGTGTTTTCAGCTTTTTTTTATGGGTTTTCACCCACGTTTTTCTTCTTTTCTATTAATTTGACGCGCGCTAGATACAAAACTCCTTAACTGCATATCCAAATCTTCCTTAAAGATTTAAGTTCCAATTTTTCTTATTTTCGTTGTTGCAGTGATAGCTGCAACCTAGAAAGAAACGAATTTTTTTGAAGACGTAAATGGCTGTGTAGGTTTTCAGGCAAGCAATTCAAAACATCAGAATTCATTTTCAGTGTCATTGGTACTTTGAAATGGATTAGCCGGCATGTCCCCTAAACTTTGCACAAATATCAGGGAGTCTTTAAGCAAATACTAGTCTTATGTTTCTAAACCATGGAGATTGGTAGTAAAAGCGAAAAAAACGTAAATAATATGATCGGACCGAACAATTAACTTGATCGTGTAAAACAGGGTAATTCGTGAAAAAAACGAACAAAACAGAATTGTCAGTAAAGACCAAAATGCAAGTGATTTTCTATCATATCTGCCTCGATTGGCTGCAATTTTGCTGCCAATGCTGTAACGCTGTTTGCTGTAATACTGTTTGCTGCCAATGCTGTACTGCTGTAATGCATGTTGCCTACAAAATCTTATCGCTGGACACTGGTTGAGTAATTTGTTCACCAAACATTTTGAATAAAGACAAAATAGCTTTTCTTGACATCTTTACTGACAAAGCTGTCAGTAAAAAAAAAGTAGCATGCCTGCGCAAAGCCTGCGTTGTTACCTTAAGACAAAGGAAGTTTAAAGCCATATAAAGCTGATACTATTGCAGCCATAGTGAAAATGCTGTCGTCCTCATACTTCTAGTGCTGCCCGTCAATAGAGGGCACTTTTCGCAAAGCCCTCGTATTTTAAATGAGTTTCCTTCTTCTAATTGTTCATCTAGTCATTGATACAATCGTTCTAGCTTAGCTACGGGAAACTAAGACCAAGTTTGTAAATAACAAAAGAAATTAAAAGTTAATGAAAAACTTTTTAGCGCTTGTTTGTCTTACATTTCAAAAACAACAGCGGACAAAAGACAAACAGCTATTAGAGAAAAAAAAAATGAATGAAGAAAAATGACGGAGACGATAGTTGACCATGTTAGGAAATGTATCGACTCCAAAGGATATTCTTTTCGGTTTCAGATCGTTTGAATTATTTCAAACGAGCGGGGAAAACTTATTTCCCCGCTCGTCTCCTAGTAGAGGCTGCTCCTCAAGCACCCTCTACTCCTCCACCATAATCATTTTCCATCAGAAAGGTATGTATGTTGGACCTTGTTTGAATTGGAAACCCACAGTAATTTTTAGCGTGTTCTATTGATAGACAGATCAACACTGTTGAGACCAGTAACTCCTTCCCACACTTTATTGTAGTTTAGTCCAGACGTGTCAGAGTTTCAGAGTTCAGAGTTTTATTCACCTATAAATACAAATTGGAATTACAATACTCTTATTCCCCCCTCCATGGCAAGAAATTTTTGAGCTTTTTTTCTTCTTCTTTTTTTGTCTACTTTAAGCTTTCAGACACGAATAAGTGCTCAAATAAAAAGTATGTACCGTACAAAATCATCATTATTTTAGATAAGAACAGAATTTCAGTATATGGAAAGAAAAATGGACCAAAGTTTGTTTTTAATCTTTTTTCTATGACCTTTTTTTCCAAGGCCACTTTCTAATATCTAGCATTGTTAATTTTTTGTTCTTTCAGCCGTCCAGTGACGTGGAAAACATTTAGGATGTATCGCGTTTTAGGAAAAGGAGGTTTTGGTGAAGTATGTGCCTGTCAAGTTAGAGCCACTGGAAAAATGTATGCCTGTAAAAAGCTAGAGAAAAAACGTATTAAAAAACGGAAAGGTGAATCTATGGTGCTTCTTGAAAAGAACGTACTTCAAAGAATCAACTCGAGGTTTGTGGTAAGGATTTTCTTTTGTCTCTCTTCCCCTCTTCAAGGTTACCCTAATATTCCAAGCAATATTTGTTTGTAATTGCTTTTGTTTCCAAACAGCATTGAAAAAAGTAAGCCGACATAATGGTACTATTTGGAAAGAATGTCTCAAAGGATCATCTCCAGGGTTGTGGTAAGAACATGTCGCTACTACAATGTTTTATAACCCACTCCCTTCTGGCTCCCACAATTAACACACAAAAAACTGCTCGCTTTAGTAATCGTTTTTACTTTCCCAACGTTCCCTATTGCGAACGCCGAAAGCCTGAATTTCGACAAATTGATCGAACTAGAGGCCCTCTCTCAAGTACACAAAATTGACATAATTGCCGTAACAGAGGTCCAAGGACAGAACCTTGGCTTACTAAAAATTAAAAACCACTCCCAATCCATAAAACTTCGTCCTCATAACCACCCCCTAGGTCAAAAGGGAGGTGGAATATTATTATTTGTAGGTAATTATCTTTTCCCTAAACTAGTTTGTGCTCCCAACCTTTCAGATTATGATGAAATCATTTGGGCAAGTATACGACCAAAAGTTTTACCACGCTCTTTTAATTTGATCGTGTTTTGCTGCTTTTATTATTCTCCAAATCAAAATGCTGCACAAAGACAGCGATTCTTCCAACAACTGCATAGTATTGCAGACTTTGTCCTCTGCTGATTCCCAAACGCTGGTATTTTCTTAGTAGGTGATGCTAATGATCTAAAGTTAAATTCCCTTTGTAGTTCCATCAATTTGAAACAGATAGTAAAAATACCAACAACCAAAGGAAGTTCTGCTCTTGATTTGCACAAATATGCACGCTTTTTACAGTCCACCTGTCCCTTTTCCCCCTGTTAGGGAAAGTTACCGTTTTTGTTTATTAATGAGGCCTATAAATGAGGCCCAGCTTTAGTCAGACTTTATCCGTTACTGAATTCTCTTATCGCCAAATTTCCAATGATGGCCTCTTTGAATTTGGATCTTGAACTACTAATTAAAACTGGCTGGCTCTCAAGGGGAACAATGACATTAATGTTAAAGTCTCTTACTTCTCTCTTACTAGTCACTTACTAGTTATCCCAATCCTTTTAGAGTTGTTTCTGTATTTATTTTTTACCCAATTTTGCTAATTTTTGTTTTCGTATTTGAACTTCTCATTTTCGACAACATGAAACCCAACAGAAAAATAATACCAAAACTATAAAGAAAAGAAGAAAACACAGCCTACTTGTTTTAGTTTTGTGCTTCCTTCTCCTTAAACAATGATGTGATCAGCACCTACTTCTTTGCTTTTATTGTGACAAATTATGTTTTGGCCCGAGTTATATCACCAGTATCACATCTTCTGGTATTTATGGTCTTTTCTATCCTTCTCCTGAAACAATGATGTGATCAGCCCCTACTTCTTTGCTTTTATTCTGTTGCTTTTTATTCTTTATTCTTTGTTGCTTTTATTCGTTATTCTTTGCTTTTTATTCTGTGAGTTATATCACCAGTATCACATCTTCTGGTATTTATGGTCTTTTCTCTCCGTAATAAGGATTCCTAGTGATTACTAAGAACATACAATCTGAGAATCATAATTTCATCAAAGGAATTGGGTTTCGTTAATTATTTCAGTCTTCTTATAGCTTTTTTTTCCAATTTTCTTAGGTTTTAATTTCTTTTTTTTTTAACTTTTCACTTTCTATAACATAAAATCAAAAACAAAAAGAACATCAAAACAGTAGAAAAAACAGCCCAATCTTTTGGTTTTGTGGAGCCTTCTGCTGAAACAGTGTTGTTATCAGCTATTGTCTCTTTTACTCTATCTTGACAAATTATGTTTTGGTCCCAGTTATATCATAGATGTTACATTTTCAGGTTTCTACGGTCCTATAGTACCCTGGAAAGGGTTCTATTTTAGTTTCAGTATTTGTTTTGAGGTTTGGTTTTTATATTGTCCTGTGGACTTCATCTGTATTTCTTTATTATTCTACACTGAGGATGGTTGAGCCGAGGTCTCGACCGAAATATCTGCATAATTTTTCTTCTGTTTATTAAATATAGTACCGTTCTTTGAAAAAAATTACACATATATATAGACATATACAACTATTGTTCGCTTAATAAAATAGATTGAAAGTATCTTACATGAATTTAGTTGTAAAACGAATGACGTATTCCATTTCAGCACCGCAAAAACTAATTTAAATTAGATCCCCTCCCACTCCAAAGGTGTCACCAACCAAAATTCTGGAGTGTGGGGGCGTTGGAGTGAGGGGGAGTGAGGCGCTATCGTCCTAGTTTCTCTCTGCGATTTTTTCGGTCTGTTATTTACAGTCATCAATTATGGCATTCATAGTGTCAACTATGTCCCTTGTAATCAATTTATATTCAGGATCTTGGAGCCAGTATTCCCTCGTAAGAAACGTTTTCTCTCATAAGAGAGCAGAGAATAGTATTTCCTAAGCTGGAGGCTTTTTATTGTCTATTCATTTCGCTATTATAGCTCAGAAGGGAAATCTTGCCTCATTCCTTCTATTCAAAGCAGGCCCAGATTTAAGTCCTTTGACTTCCTTTAGAAAGAGGTTCCAGTCTCCTGTGATCTGAATAAATAAACAGAAGAAAGATCAACTTATATCTTGCATGTTTTTCTTGGGGTGGTATGTTGAATATTTTTGTAAAGTGTCTTTGATAATTTTGAATAAATGAGTCTCTTCGCTTTTAAGTTTTCTATTTTCCAATTCTCGAAAAAGTATCTTGCTTTAGTTTACTTGTCTGGTATATTAATTAAGGATATGACCTTCGCTAGAGCGTTTCTATCAGCTAAATATATATATATATATATATATATATATATATATATATATATATATATATATATATATATATATATATATATACACCCTTAATAAGAAAGTTGCTGTTAAGGACATAGCTGATTTTCAAGTGTCTTAACATGGCTCACCCGTGGCGCCTTTTTGATTAGTTCTATTTTTTGTTTTTTAATGGTAAGTTTCGACAAACTGAAAAAAACGGCCTCTCAGCCTTAAAAGAAAAACAGTATTTATTGCAAATATTCTAGAAGGGGCATGCTAGTTTTTGGTGCGTTAATAATGACTGAATGAAAGATTCTTTTCATTTTTAAGCCTTGTATTTTCCAATTTCGCAAAAAGTACAAGGTATTATAACATTGCTATTAAGGCTACATTTAACTCTCAATTGGCTGAGCATTGCTCGACCATAGCCCCTTTTTTAGCTAGTTGATTTGTTCGTTTGGGCTCAGGCTCTTAGGCTCGTAACTTTTGATGGGTAACACTAAACTTGATGAATCTTATATATTTGGAATCAGCACAATAAGCTGATTCTTTTGATGTATCTATTGATATTAAAATTCTGTTTATAGGGTTTCGATTGCTATTGAGCCGAGTCGCTTCTTACTTACACTTTGTTACCACGATCTCTTGGATTTTTGGGACAACTTTGGCGTCTGTGTTTATGTGTACATCTAATTTAAATTCTTTCTTTAATAATACATCATATGTATTAACACTATCATTATTGTCCTTGACCATGGCCATAACAAGAAATTCTGATCGGATGAATCAAATAACTTTGGGATGTGGGGGGGGGGGGAGAAGTTATTGCTTCCGCCTTTTAAGGAAGACTAAAAGTAAAACATGTAGGAACATGGACCCATTCTAATTTGCCATTTGTGGCGGGGCGAACCCAACCGGGTCGAGGCTCATGCCTCAAAGGCCCGTTGCTTATGCACCTCAAGCGACTTGGCTCGCAGAGTCACACCACTGACCCTCACTCCATGCTAGGACTCAAGACTGGTGACGGAAGGACTCGAACCCGTGTCCCGACTGATATAGAATCCCAAGTCCGGTGTGCCATCCACTCGACTAGGGTGGCTTACTCACCGGAATTATGTACGAAAGGAAACGTCTAGGATGAGGTCTGACAAGCAGCTTACTTGGCACAGTAAATCCAGTTAGAGTGACATCTCACAGGGAAGGATCCCCATTCATTTGTTGATTACCTCAAACGATGGTTTGACAGGTTGATAAAACCTAGAGATAGAATTAGGTAAAATACCAGAAGGACGTTGAGCATTTTAAATGCCCAGTGTCGCAAATAAAGTTGTACTAAATCTGATGAAATATGACAGTGGTATTAAATTTTTGGCATTGATATTGCTGTATACTCGGCCTGAGTTTTAGTCTCCTGCTTGGAATAATTTATGTAATTATCATTAAATAACAAGCTAATAATCTTCTCTAAGTCGAAAGATAACAGCAACTCAGGAATATATGATCTCCATCTTTCATTTCAGGTTAGTTTAGCGTACGCATACGAAACCAAGGATTCACTATGTTTAGTTCTAACTTTGATGAATGGTGGTGATTTGAAGTTTCACATATATAACATGGGTGGCGAGCCGGGTTTTGACTTCAATAGAGCACGTTTCTATGCTGCCGAGGTAAGAATTAATTTTTTTTTTCTTTATTATAGTCTTCGATACTTCGATTTATTTTGTATTAATTAAAAAAACTTTTTCCACAAAATAAGTTTTTCAAAGAAAAGTAAAGAACTCCATTAAACGAAAAATGAGCAAAAATAAAATCAGCCCTTTGAATTTCCAATCAAATGAGCCCTTTTTCAAGTTTCTACGACAAAGATTTCAATAAAAACCTTATATGCCCCCAGGGCATATCTTATAACCCTGCCCTGAAGACTGTGGGGGGAGTGTCCTAATCAAAGGTATAATTTCCTGAACTTTAAACTGCGTGGAGAAAAATGGCTATCTCAAAATTTTGATTGGATGTGTTTGGGGAAATGGTGGGCGTGGAAGTGGTGTTAGCTGCCTTCCAATCACTTTCGACTATTAAAAAGGGCACTAGCCATTTTAATTTCCAATTGAATGAGCCCTTTTTGAAGTTTCTATGACAACGCGTTCTATAAAAACCTTATATGCCCCCAGGGCATAACTTACAACCCTTGCCCTGAGGGCTGTGGGGGGTTCCCTCCTCAAAAACATAGTTCCTATCTGGAAATCAACTACGCTGAACAAAATAGCTAGCAAAAAATTTTATTTGGATGTGGTTGGGGAAAAGGTGGTCCTGAGAGGGTGGTTAGTTGCCCTCAAATCACTTTCGACTATTTAAAAAGGCACTAGACCTTTGAATTTCCAATCGAATGAGCCCTTTTTGAAGTCTCTACTACAAAGATTTCAATAAAAACTTATATGCCCCCAGGGCATAACTTATAACCCTTGCCCTGAAGACTGTGGGGGGAGTGTCCTACTCAAATGTATAATTTCCTGAACTTTAAACTGCGTGGAACAAAATAGCTATCTCAAAATTTTGATACCTTCCAATTACTTTCGACTATTAAAAAGGGCGCTAGCCATTTCAGTTTCCAATCGAATGAGCCCTTTTTGAAGTTTCTACGACAACGCGTTCTATAAAAACCTTATATACCTCCAGGGCATAACTTACAACCCTTGCCCTGAGGGCCGTTGGGGGGGGGGGTTGTCATCCTCAAAGACCTAACTTCCAGAACTTAAAAACTACGTTGAATAAAATGGTTATCTCACAATTTTTATTGGATGTGTTTGGGAAAAGGTGGGCGTGAGAGGGGGGTTAGTAGCCTTCCAACCACTTTCGACTATTAAAAAAGGCACTAACCCTTTGAATTTCCAATCGAATGAGCCCTTTTCGAAGTTTCTACGACAACTCCTTCGATACGAAGTGCCCGGGTATGGAAAAAAATAACACATTGTGCCAACATTGTTCTCTAGGCTGTGGGGGAGGGTCCTCCTCAAAAACATAATTTCTATCTGGAAATCAACTACGCTGAACAAAATGGCTATCTCAAAATTTTGATTGGATGTGTTTTGGGAAATGGTGGGCTTGGAAGGGGTGTTAGTTGCCTTCTAATCACTTTTGACTATTAAAAAGGGCACAAGCTGCTCAAATTTCCAATTGAATGAGTCCTTTTCGAAGTTTCTACGACAATTTCTTCGATACGAAGCGCCCTGCTCTAAAGGAAAAAAATAAATAATACATTGTGCCAACATCGTTCTTAAATGCCCTCAGGGCATAACTTAAAACCCTTGCCCCGAGGGTTGTGGATGAGTGTCCTCAAAAACATATTTTCTCTCTGGAAATCAACTACGCTGAACAAAATGGCTATCTCAAAGTTTTGATTGGATGTGTTTGGGGGAATGATGGGCGTGGGGAGGGGGGCTAGTTGCCCCCAATCACTTTTGACTATTAAAAAGGGCTCTAGCCCTTTGAATTTCCAATCGAATGAGCCTTTTTTTAAGTTTCTACTACAACGCCTTTTATAAAAACCTCATATGCTCCCAGGGCATAAATGACAACCCTTGCCCTGAAGGCTATGGGGGAGTGTCCTCCTCAAAAACATAATTTCTATCTGGAAATCAACTACGCTGAACAAAATGGCTATCTCAAAATTTTGATTGGATGTGTTTGGGGAAATGGTGGGCGTGGAAGGGGTGTTAGTTTCCTTCCAATCACTTTCGACTATTAAAAAAGGGCACAAGCCACTCCAATTTCCAATTGAAGGAGCCCTTTTCGAAGTTTCTACGACAACTTCTTCGATACGAAGTGTCCTGCTCTAAAGGAAAGAAATAATAAATAATACATTGTGCCAACATCGTTCTTATATGCCCTCAGGGCATAACTTAAAACCCTTGCCCCGAGGGTTGTGGGGGAGTGTCCTCCTCAAAAAAATATATTCTATCTGGAAATCAACTACGCTTAACAAAATGGCTATCTCAAAATTTGATTGGATGTGTTTGGGGGAGTGATGGGCGTGGGGGGGGGGGCTATTTGCCCTCCAATCACTTTCGACTATTAAAAAGGGTACTAGCCACTCCAATTTCCAATCGAATGAGCCCTTTTCTAAGTTTCTATGACAACTCCTTCGATACGAAGTGCCCGGGTATGGAAAAAAATAAAAAATAAATAAATAATACATTGTGCCAACGTTCTTTACTTGGGCAGTGCTAATGCGCTGCCTATGACACAGACTATTTTGCAGAGCGGTGCAAACTAGGTATAAACAGAAATATTAGCAGGATCCGCTCATTGGCTCAACACGTCAAAAGTTTTTAGGCCGAGAATTCCTAATTTTTCAGGGGGGAGGATGTTCGTCTGACCAATCTTAAGAGTAAGTGTTTTTTTGTGGGGGGGACTCTATGTACAGATTGACCTGGAAAAATAATTAGATTGAAAATCGTAATTGAACGAAAATTTAATTAAATAAAAAAAATTGTTCTTTTTAATTTCCCATATTTAAGGTCAAAAGTAAGAAAAGCATGGTCTTGATATAAAAAAAAAAAAAAACTGTGAGAAATAGTGTCAACATGCTTTCCTATGATGTCTTTTCTAATACTATTTCTCAAAAAAGGCAAGATACAAAAAAAGAGCAGATTCGGTGAAACTTATGATTTTGAAACAAGAATATTGAAACAAGATTGAAACAAGTTTGAAACAAGATTTTGAAACAAGAAAAAAAAAAAACAAAAAAAAAACCGTGTATTGTCAGTTTGATATACATCTTCTGATATCTTTTCCTTATAGTCTTAATACTTCTTTATTTGTTGAGGTCAAAAAAGTGAAAACATTTAAAATGTATTTTGTTTTCAGTAAAGTGCAAATTATTTTCTGGTCTGTCAGCCCTACTCATGTTAATTTTTGCTCGTTTTGAGTTTGACTCGGTTATTTATTGTTATTTCTGTTAGTTTTGAGTTTCATTTATTTATTAGCGGTGATTTGTGGTAGTTTAGTGCTTGGAAAATTGTTTGACTTTATTTCTGCTCGTTTTTGGTTTAATGGAGCTCTTTACTTTTCTTTGAAAAACCTGTTTGTGGGAAACATTTTTTAAATTAAAATTGTAAAAAGACTAGGTCAAATTTAACGGATGAATGGTGATAGGCTGAGCTCTTTGGCAATTCACCTGGGGCCAAATGAAAAATTATACAAGTATATAATACACTTATATTAATAGTTCCATTAATATAATTATAATTATATTATATTGATATCAATATATTATACTTATATTAGTATAATTATGTACTTATATTAATAGTTACATTAAAATAACTATATTATATTAATATTAATATATTATACTTATATTAATATAATTATGTTAATACTTATATTAATATAATTATATTAATTCTTATATTTATATTAATACAGAATATACTAAATTATATTAACATACTTATATTAATTAAAATATATACTTACAACAATATTAAGAGTTTTCTCGGTGTGATTCCCAGCTGTAGGCATGTCGCAAAGTTGCATTTTTTACAGGGAGCAGTAACCTTAAGACCATTCCAGAGTATAATGCATAAATTGTTGCATATCAGTGCTAACTCGCTACTGAGAAACGGCTTGTAAAATATGCAAAAAAATAAGAAAGAAAAAATCTTCGGTAGGCTATGGAAAGGAGATTTTTCCATAAGGGGTATTGCTTTACAGAGATGTACCGTGGTATCTGTATTTGACATATCAATGCTGGTTTATCTGTACCTGAAAAGGAAAGAACATTTGCCGATTCTCGATTTCCCGATTTCCCGGTTCCCGATTCCCGATTCTCAAGAGTACCAAAAACATCAAAAAAAAAAAAAAAATTTCCCTTGACCCACCTTGACCCAGTGATAAGTGAGTCACTTATATAGTATTGAACGAGTAACTATACTTTTTGCTTATCGCAGATATTGGTGAGCGAGTCGCTTTTGAAATTAAGGTTTCTGGCTTTTAAAATTTTTAGTTCTGGTAATTTTTATTTTATCTATTTGTTATTCTAGTTTGTTTTCCGCGTTGTTGGGCTTTTAATTTTTCAATTTTGCTTTTTTTTTGTTATTTTTTCTGCTTTGTTGTTTGTTTTTATCTGGGTTGTTTTATAAAATGTGAACGTGTTTCCTTCTAACTTCCTTCTGATGCGTGTTTCCTTCTTCTTCTTCTTCTGCGATTGTCTGATGCGCTTAAGAAGGGAGGTGGGTGCCGTCCCGAAATAAATGATTTTTTCGTCCAGTATTTTCGTTGTCGTTAAAAACCCCCATCCTCGATTTTCCTTTTTTTCTCTTTTTTGTGTGGATGGCAAGAACACTTCTTTTCTGCTACAAGAACAAATTAATGAAAATCCTCCTTCGGTACACATTGTTGGTCAGATTAAACTAAGAATTTACAATTTATAGTCTCTTGATGGGGCAATGCCGCCAGTGGTAGGATCTGGAACTAGAGGGCATGTATTTTCAGGCTCCCTCCTTATGGATTTTTCCATTATAAATTGGAATTTAAAGACTAAATACATAAAAACCTCAGAATAATATTTTATTGCCGAGTCCCTGTAAAGCCTGCGCTCTTTGTATTCTGGCTCCTTTCTTCTCGCTCTCTTCTCCCCTCTACTCTTCTCGCTGAGACCGAAGTAGGCTTCGTCATTTTTGGCATAGGATTTCTTCTGCTGTTCATTTTCCCTTTAAGTTGCTAGGTAAAAAAAAAAAAAAAAAATCAATGCTGATGTTTCTGTTTCTGTCAGCAATACATTTTCCCTCTAAAGAAAAGAAGGCTGTTGGAAATCTAATACCGCCTTTTAGATTTTATTTTCATTTTCTTTGACGGGGATAATGTATTGGTTGTTGGCTACTAATTGACACTTTGAAATATCTTCCCTTTCAAGGAGAAACAAAACTGATGTGTTTCTCTCAGTCCTATTATTCCCTGCAACTTGAAAAAGCTATTCTCAACCTTTAATGTTAAATATTTGTTTAAGCCCGTGATTCTCAACGTGGGGCAAACGTCCCATCGGTGGGACATGGGAATATTTTGGTGAGTCATGGGCAGGACCTGCACCCTTCAGCTGACAATACTCTAGAGCCTTAATTAAAAAGAAAACATTTTTCATGTAAATGATGTCACGTTCATATGCATTCAAGGAGCAAAATACATGATAGTATTGCAGCGATGTCATGCATTCATGACAACGATGTCATGTCATGAAAAGTGTTGTATACAGCAGAAATTTTCATTCGCATAAATTACACCTGGAGGATAACTCGATATCAAGTTAATGGCCTTTTAAGCTTCCTACAGGTGAATACGCGTAAAATTTTGGGTAACCAAATTTAAATATCACCGGGGGGTCATCAGGATTTTAGAAAGGGATAGACGGGGCATTGTAATTTCATAATTGTAGCGTATATTGAAATGAGAGTTTTAGATCCAGTCTAAAATTATTTTGTAACAATTTAGAACTGTTTAAACTGGGAAAACAGTAATATGGTTTAGCTAATCTGAGTAGCATACTTATTTAATTGTCAAAATATTATTATAATTATTAGTCAATATGGAATAAGTAATAAAACAAATTAATGAGAATGGCAATGAAAATAAATTGTAATAGTTAAATTATAAGTACACTTTAAAGTATTTAATTGATTATTATTTATATTTCAAGGGACTATAGAACCAGGTGAATCTTGGGTGATTTTATCCTTTTTAGCATTATATCTAGCTCCTGATGTTTTGATTGGAATTATCTTATGGAAATGTGGTACATGAGTCTTTGGAAATTTTAACTGTTTCAAATATATATTTATATATATATATATATATATATATATATATATATATATATATATATATATATATATATATATATATATATATATATACATATATATATAATTTTAATAAGAACAGTTTTATCCGCTAAAACATGTCTTAAAAAAAAGAAATTTAAATTTAAAAAAAAGAAAAATCAGAATCTTTTGATCACTCAGAATTGCCAGCAGCAGAGCAGGTTGCAAGCTTACTAGTGCCTTTTACTGCAACGCTATCTATGGCCTCATAGTCACTACAACTACGTTCAGTCACGCACACAGGAATTTTTCTGTGGGGGGGGGGATAAAGAAATATCTTGGTTCTACAATTTGAAGAACGAGTGCCCAGAGATTCTCCCCCCCCCACCCTGTGTTTGTTGCTGACTTCATTAACCGTCTCGTTTGTACTTTGAATACTTCTTTGAAGACCACCATGTATGTAGTTCATAGCAACCCGAGAGACAACAAAATGAACTCGATTTTATGCATATAATCCACCGCAAAAATAGAAAACGCAAATCAAATTAGGTTGTGTATGTAGCTTACAGAACGACAGAAAACAAACAGAGTATCGATATGCTTTAAACGAGCGAACCCAGAAAAAAACTCGGTTTTTTGCATGTTGGTCACGAAATAAAATGAAAAATCAGCATATATAGTTCGCCACGAAACGAGAGAACCAAAAAACAAATTCGATGCTACACATGTAGTTCAAAAAACGACAGAGCGCAAGCAAAATTCAATTTTAGCTATATAGCTCACTAAGAAACGAGAGAACGCAATAGATTGTGGTTTGTGGACGTAGTTCACCATAAAACATGTAAACCCAGAACAAATTTGGTTTTATACATTTTGTTTTGAAAGCGACAGAAAAGAAGCACAAATTCGATGCTATATTTGTATTTGACAGAACGACAGAGCACAAGCACAAACTTGACTTTTGATATGGGGTTTGCTAAAAAACGAGAGAACAGCAGATTCCTCTTTATGCATATAATTCAACATAAGGCGAATGAATGCAGAACAAATCTGTTCTTACACAAGTTAGTCTCAAAAGAAAGAAACACAAGTTTGGTTAATACATTTAGTTTTCCACAAAATGAGAAAACACAAAAACAAGTTCTAGACTGCACATGTAGCTCACAAAACAATGGACACCAAGCACAAATTTGATTTTAGATATGTAGTTCACTAAAAAAGAAAAAAAGCAAACAAAAAATAAATAAAAAATGGTTATTTCAAGATGGTTCAACAGAAATGTATGAATAAATTGAAAATAGCTACAAATTCACTTTATGTATGGAGGTAATTACCAGGACTTTAAGGAGTGTTAGATTGGTTAGAATGGTAAAATTCTGCGAGAAGATAATCAGGCTACCTAGAGTTCGGCTTCTTAGGTCAGCTTATTTGGAGAGCTTGATGGAAGGTAGACGTGATTCATGGCCAATTCAGGTCAAGAAAATACTGGACCTTTGTGGCCTTTCGGAGATGTGGAATGAAGGAAAAGGCCCTATGGGTGTAACCGTGTCAGTATGGAAGGAAGTCCAGCGCCCTAAATGACCAAGAAATCCAAGAGTGGCAAGCTCATAAGGACCGACCTATGTCTTTGAGGTTTTATTCCCAAGCCAAATACTTTTGGGGGGAGGAGGTTTATTTTAAATTTGGATTGAATAATGAGGATTTGAAGAATTGGTTGTTGGTAAGAGGGGTAGTTTGGATTTATGTGAGAGAAGGACATTTTTGGGAAAGTTTAGGCTGGCGGCTGGCCCTTATTTTTGCCCAATGTGTGGATGTGTGAATGAGAGCTTATTTCATTTTGTATTCGAGTGTGAAGAGCTGTCTGAGTTGCGGAATGAATGTTTTGAACGAGTGTTTAGGAGTGAATGCTGGTTAATTGAGCGGATGGCTGAGAGGAACGCATGTGCTATTAAACGGTTGTGTAAGTTTCTTCGTTTAGGGATTAAACGTAGGGAATCATGTTTGAGGGGATAGCTTGTTACGGTTTTTAGAATTTGAATTTTATTATGATTAGTGTTTGTTGGTTAAAATGGTGAACCTTGGTGTGTTTCTTTTATTGTCGTTTTGCTCTTCTTTTCTTATTTTTTTTTATTTTATTATCTAAAGTTGTATTTTGTTCCTGAGCTTTGTTTGTAGACTGTATTATGTGTTGCTATGGCCCACAGGCTTTTTGCAATAAATCTCATTTTATCTTTAGTCCTTACCAGGAATATTTAGCAGCAATTTTCTTCAAAACATGAAGAAGTACATGAAATGACTAATAAAGATGGAAGTGAAAACATTGCTAAACGTGTTTTGTTACCAGCCACAATAACACTACATCTGCCAGCTTTGTTACAGATCTTAGCATTAGTACGAGCGGAAAATCATGTTCTGACGGCGAGTTTCTGAGAAGCACAATGAGACAGGGAAGTCAAGGGATAGTTCTTAGTAGATTTGGGAAGTTTTTTGATGATATACCAAAATTTAAAGATTAAAAATTAAAAATTAATTATTTTTTTTTAATTTTAATGAAAAGTTCTTAAGGCTTATGTCTTTTACTTACATAATTTAATGATTTCAGTCTACGACTCTAAGGGAATAACTATACAATTTTAAAACTGTATGAGAAATGGAAGAGTTTGACTTCGTGATTAATATTAATTGAAACTGAATTAAAAACTACATTGCATTTTTAAGTCCAAGAGTTGGATTGACTTCCAACGAAGTTAAGAAGTGAAGTTAGGAAGTCGTCTTAGAAAAAAATCAGCTTTTCCCTTTTGTCTACATTTGGTTCAACTTGTAAATGTGAACTTATTAAAGAAGAAGAGGAAAAGTTTAACTGCTGAAAAGTCGGACGCTTGCATTACGTATTTGCTACTTGCCACAGTGCTCATGAGCAGGGAGTTTGTTTAACCGTTAGCTTCCCGGACACTCTAATATTTCATGGTGATAGCAGTTCTTATCTTAATAAAGCACATCTTATTATTCCCTTAAAAACTTTTAAAAGTGAAAATTTCACTGACCTAAATATTCGCATTTTGTTTAATTTTGATCCGTCGCCAAAAAAGGCTGCTGGCTCCTGCCATTAACCATTTTTCAGCGGTAAAAAAGATGATGGAATGACGACTCAATTTTTATGAAAAGACAAACAATTTTTATAGTTTCAGAATGCTTGGATTTTGAGGGCCACCAAAATGGATACCTCGGACCCAGGTACCAGGATACTCAGTGTACAATAGAGATACCCAGGTTCGTTCGAACGGGAGGGGGTAACCGGGTTAGCTGCTCTAACCCCCGTGGCTGGGGTATTGACCATTTTGATAAGATTTTTTACTTTGACCGGGCTTTTTTTCGCTTATATTTGAGTCGGGAAGGGGCGCTGTAATTAGATTTTCCCTGGGTGCCACCAACCCTAGGAATGGCTCTGGAGATACCCAGCAATACTTAAAGATATCGTGAGATACAAATATCGTGCAAACATAGGTGGTGTAATTCGTTGAATGTCTTTATACAACTCACGAACCATATTTTTAACAAAACGAAAAGCTCTCATGAGATCACCAGCATAAATTAATAAAGGAATAAGTCCCCAAGAGTACATGAAATAAACCCAAATCTGTGTCCTACACCGAAGGGGAGAGAGAGGTAGAGGTTACAGAGTTTTAAGCTGATCAATTTAAAATGAACAGACATTCAACTGAGTGAAAGTAAATTTGAAGTCACTCTAATTGTATTAATTTTTGTCTAAGCTTGCCATGTTAGTCCTAGTTAGCCATTTGTCAAACAGTTCGTGGTAACGAACTGTAAGTAAGAAGCGACCCGGCTCAATAGTAACCGAAACTCTAAAAAACGGAATTTTGATATCAATAGATACGTGAAAAGAATTAGATTGTTATGCTGATTTCAAATATACAAGTTTCATCAAGTTTAGTCGTACTCATCAAAGAGCGAGGCGTTGAGGAAGGAACAGCCCCTTTCATATATGGAATAATTTCTGTTCGTTTTAAATTTTAGTGTCGCTCCTTACTTTCAGTTTAAAAAAAGATTTTTTTTTTTAATTTAATATCTTATTGAATTTAAACCACGGAAAGACTAAAGCGTATTGAGCACTCACTGCCCCCCCCCCCCCAAAAAAAACAAAAAACAAAAACAAACAAACAAACAAAAACACACACACCGTTAGATTAATTCAACAATCTTACTGAGTTGATTTGGGGGCTTTCAGAAGCGAAAACTATCCTTTCAATTAACGGCTCTCCTCAATCAAATTTTATGCTAATTTGCTCATCTTAAGGTATTACTCTTCTTAGCTCATGTACATAGAAAAAAATATACGTATCGATATTCTTGACCTGAAAATATTCCTACCATTTTCAGGTATTATGTGGCTTAGCTCATTTGCATCGAAATGGAATTGTATATCGAGATTGTAAACCTGAAAATATTCTTTTGGACGATAAAGGCCATGTTCGAATATCTGACTTGGGCCTAGCAGTTGAAATACCTGAAGGTGAAACGGTTCGGGGTCGAGTTGGAACTGTAGGATACATGGGTAAGCTCTATTTTTTTTATTATTGCTTACCTTTTTATGTTAATACGGGGCATGTCAATATATAACGTCAGCCAGTGATGTGTCGTTAAAATTGTTCCAAAAAATATGGTTTCTCCACCTTTTTTTCTTAGACATTCCCAAAATGAACGATAAATTTGGCGGTAAACTATTAGAACAATCTGCCTCTTTAATGGATCCCAGGCGTTGACTTCTGTTATTGAAATTAGAATAGCACTTTTACTGCAAAAAAAAGAGAAAAAGAGATTGAGTTACTTAAAGACAGAACAGAACCCGTAGTATTAACTATTCACCGTAAAACCTGTATTGAAGTACAAATGTAATCTATTACTCGCTGATTACCCCCCCCCCTTTCTTATCCTATTGCTTGTTGTAAGATTGGAGCTCTTGAACAAACATCCATTTTATAGCTTTTGAGCAATAATTCTGTCCAAATAAAGATGTGGAAGTAATTTTGGCACCCCTGTATTTTTAGGAAACATTTTTGAGATAGATTGTTGTATGTACTGTTTCAAGACCTCTGTCAAAGTTTTATATCATTGAACGCTAATGAACCGAATCCAAGAAGGTCAAAGAGGGTATCTTCCACCTTTGCTTTGAAAAGAATTAGAGAATTAAACAATATGTAGTTTTATTTTATTTTGTATATAAACTATTGTTTTAAATTGTTTTAGTTTAGTTTTACTACTGATGACGGTCGTGACCAAAATATCTGGTATTTTTGTGATTTTCTATCACTGTTATCATCATCACTGTCTCTTAAAAGGATTTTATCCCTATTTGAACTTTAATTTATCGTCATGGAAAGGCAGTGTGGTCTCCGGAATTATCTACGTCATATTTATGGGGATGATATGACCAAAATTGTGTAAAAATATAATTATTATATAATAATAATTATAAATAAATTATCATTATAAATAAATTATTATAAATAATTAATTATAATTATAATATATAAATTATTAATTACAATAATTAATATAAAAAAATAATTATAAATAAGTTATAAATATAATTATATTGTTAACACTCAGAAAAAACATACAAATGCTATCAACCAGCAGGATTTTCTTCTACAATATAAGAAGATGAGAATTGTGCCACCTTCACTAAAATTCAATTTACATTTGGGCACTTTCAAGGAAGAAAAG
The DNA here is from genome assembly GCA_027921565.1 of Artemia sinica. NCBI lineage: Eukaryota > Metazoa > Arthropoda > Branchiopoda > Anostraca > Artemiidae > Artemia > Artemia sinica. Next base: position 57,883,192 of record CM051258.1, on the reverse strand, counting down.
TTTGAACGAAGCTTACATTTCAAGACTTTAAATCACATTATTAAGGATAAAAGTCGAAAAAGAGCTTTAATAGTGAGAGATAAACTTTCCATGGAAAATCTCATATCAAAAAAGGTTAGTGTAAGTGACTTTTGTTTTATTCAACAAACAGGAAAAAATCACTTCAATCATGACTTTCGCTTTTCCACAGAAAGATAGCTAAAAAAGTTTGAAAACCCTTTCTAATTTTGTATTGGAACCGGAATTTTCTAGTACGACCATCAAAGACATAAAAATTCTAAAAAACTTGAAAAAGAATGGTTCAATTACTATTACAAAAACTACAAAAGCAGATAAGAGCAACACTTTAGTTGTCATGAATACTGAGGACTACGAATTAAAATTAAGAAGTTTATTAAATGATGAAAAAACATACAAGAAGCTATCGTATAATCCAACAGACTCTTTTACAAATAAGTTTAAGAACGAATTAAAGTGTTTAAAGGATGAAGGAAAAATTACACCTCAACTTTATTACAAATGCCTGCCACGCAGTTCCTTATGCCCTAAATTATATGGACTTCCCAAAATTCATAAGCCTAACCTACCATTACGACCAATTGTGTCAAGTGCAAGATCACCAACAAGTGTTTTGAGCAAGTGGTTAGTGTCAATCTGTAAACCACTTTTGTCTACACAAATTTCGTACATATAACAATTCTTCGAATTTGGCTGAAAAACTGAAAAAAGTAGAAATTCTGAAAAGCTGTTAAGAAATTTGGACTTGATTAGTGGCAAAACAGATTTGGAAGTTTCTGTAATTATGTATTTAGTAAGGTTGTGTAATAAGTTCAGAGGGGAGTTTTTCGAACAAGTAAATGGTTTACCTATGGGGGCCCCTTATCTTCTTTATTAGCTAATATTTTTGTGGATAATATTGAAACAATTGCGTTAGATTCATATTTTTTAAAACATATTTTTTGGGGCCGGTATATGGATGACATAATTTCAGTGTGGGATTATGGGGAGGAGGAATTAAAAGGATTTTTGGAACATCTTAGTTGTTTGGGGGGGATTTAAAGTTTACTGTTGAATTAGAAGAGGATGGAAAACTTCCTTTTCTTGATATTCTTCTTTTAAAAAATGAAAATAGTCTGGATTTTAAAATTCACAGAAAACCGACAAATAACAATAGATTTTTGTCTTATAGTTCCCGTCACGCTCGCCAAGTAAAAATTGGCTTGATCATTTCTTTAACTGACCGGATCTTTAGTATTTGCTCTCCAAAAATTTTTTTTGAGGAGGAGTTGTCTTTTCTAAGAAAAATACTAATAAGCAACATGTATCCAGAGTGGTTAATTAACCAGACTTATTCAAAGAGAAGAAAAAAGTTTCTAGAGATTTCTAAAGAAGTCTTGGAAAAAAACTCGGGAGAAGGATGTTTTTTGTTCCTTACCATATATACCCGGCTAAGTGAAAAACTTGAAAGAATTTTACAGAGTAATGGTCTAAAGGTAGCTTTAAAGAGTAATAATACTTTGGGTAGTTTTCTAAATTCTGGGAAGGATCTAACTTCATTGGGGCAACAAAGTGGGGTCTATCAGATCCTATGTACTTGCGGAAGCTCATATGTGGGATGTACTAACCAGAATTTGGAAATGAGATTGCTACAGCATAAAGATTCTATTTCTTCGGCTTTAAAGCAAGATTTTAAGTCTGAAGATTTTACTTCAGCCCTTTCAGAACATATTTTCAAATTTCCAGACCATTTAAGTTTGTTCGATAATGTCTCTTTGACTTCTAGGAATCGGAGTTTAAAGCAAAATTTTGTGAAACTCTTGAAATAAAGAAAATCTTATTCAAGAACATTGCTTTGAATCGTGACACAGGTGAATTTGGACTAATTTTTATCTACGATAATTTATTAAAATCTGACAGACTAAAGTTCAATTCACCCAATTTAGTTGACCTCTGTCCAAGTGTTTTATCATTGAACGCTAATGAACCTAATCCAAGAAGGTCAAAGAGGCTAGCTTCCGCCTTTGCTTTGAAAAGAATTAGAGAATTAAACAATATTTAGTTTTATTTGATTTTGTATATAAACTATTGTTTTAAATTGTTTTAGTTTAGTTATACTACTGATGACGGTCACTGCATATGTGACCGAAATATCTGGTATTTTTGTGAATTTCTATCACTGTTATCATCATCACTGTCTATCAAAAGGATTTTATCCCTATTTGAACTTTTATTTATCGTCATGGAAAGGCAGCGGGGTCTCCGAAATTGTCTAAATTCAAATTATCCTCTATATGTAAGGCGCTTGCCCTCCAGACCCCCCCCCCCTCCAACCCTATACACATAATTTTTAGATTATTATAGATACTGATCATACTCTCGCTTAAACATAAGCTAGACTTACCGTGAAAAGCAGAGGGCTCAGGGGAGGACATTCCCATTTTATATTTGTTCTATTTGTTTTAAATGTTACCATTGCAATTAGGGCCTGACCGATATATCGGCCGACCGATGTTATTGGGCAAGTAAGAGGGTCAGTGTCATTACCGGATATCCGGGAAGAAATATCGGTTATCGACCGATAGGCCTATATATTTTTTTATACACAACTTGTCCAGAAGATGACACCATATTTCCTCAGGTAATTTTACTTGTTCAGTCATTGGTGGTAGAGGCACCAGTAAGTCTGACCTTGGTGGAGAGAGCAGCAGAGATAAGTCAAGTATATTTGTTGTCCATACACACCTGGTACAGCAATGTTCTAAATGTATGGTGACCTCAAGAACGTACACCATCTATAAAAACGGTTTACGGTTTCTGTTTAATGAATATTCACTTGCGTGGGTGAAAGATCCAATCGGTTAAAACCGTGATATCCAGTCAGGAGTGCAGCTAAGGGGGAGAGGGGTTGTTGTAAGGTGGGGAGGGGGAGGCTCCAAGGTGTCGCCGCCGCGCGCCCACACCTTGGAAAATTTACCTATATGCCTTGGAATTTAGCTCATGTGTCCATATTTGTCAGCATACTGGACGATTTAGTCGATACATTCTCTTCCAAACTTAAAATTTTATCTGCACCCTTGTATCCAGTGTGCCTAGTATGGATTCGTTAGTAAGAGACCATATCATATGAATTTAAAGGGCAGTTTTCATATTAATATGTAAATGATTAAAATTCAAAGTCCTGCTATTGAAAATTGGATTTGAGTAATCAATTTCAATAAATATCTTACACTTTTTTCAAACAGATTTTCATGTATTTGTGTTTATGTAACTAAACCGGCTTCTTTGATTAATTTTTGTCTTATTTGTCGCTCCCGCAAATATCCGCCCTTTATTTTGTATGCTCAGAAAATGTTGATCAGAAAAGGTAAAGAAAATCAAGCAATTCTTGTAAATGGCCAAATTTTTGGAATCTAAAATGAATTATTGAAGCTATTCTTTGGTGTGTCATAGACCAGGGACAAACATGTGAGTATGAATATGGGCAGAGAATGGAGGGTTTAAATTTTAGGTAAGGTTGTTTTTTCGGAGGAGAATTTATTGACAAATCATATCGGTATCGTATCGTGGCGATACCGATATATCGGTATGGGTATCTGACCCGAAAAATCCATATAGGTCGGGCCCTAATTGCAATGTACTTTCATTTGTTAAAAGACAAAATAGTAATAATATTTTCTGGTTATTTCAATAGAGAATAGTTCTGCCCTTCTCTCTGCACTAAAGTTTAACTTATGCATAACAACGCTTTAAAATCACCCCTAAAAAAGGGGCGCACCTTAATTTTAACGGGGTCAGAAGTGCTAAAGATGATTTTGTTATTGTAGGTCTATGGTGTCTTTAGGTCTAGGTCTTTCAGGGAGTGGGGATGCGGTGGTCATAGGGAATGCCGCAATCTTCTGCCTTTGGGCAAATGAGTATATGAATGTGATGTTTCATTTCGCACTGCAAATGCTTCTGTCTTAAGAGGGGGGCTATCTTTCCCTTCAACATGTATATTGCATGGTCCAAACATATTATTTCAAATGAAGGGAAGCAAGGGGGTAACCCCCCTCCCTCTGTATAGAATTGAAGAACCTTGAAGAAAAACTAAAAGTATTAGGTTGAAAATTCACTTTTCGAGGCTTTCTGTGACCTCCCCTCCAGTAGTTGGTGTGCAAACCTGCAACACTGTGCAACCGTTTGTAAAGCTCCGTATACGCTCTATATAAAGTTGTTTATTTTGTGTCAATTGTGTTAAACACTTTGTGGTAACGAAATGTAAGTAAAGAGCGATTTGTGCAAATAGTAACCGGAATTCTAAAAGAAAAGTTACTTCGATTTCAATGTATGTATGAAAAGAATTATAATAATTCCAAATATGCAAAATTTGTTTGTTTCAAAGTAACTTATCAAAAGCTGTGAGCCTGAGAAAATTTGCCTGATCTTAGAGAAAAAAAGTGGAAAACTCCCCCGAAAAGGGGAATGATTTTTTCTAAATTTCACCATTCAATTCAGCATACACTGTTGACTTCTCCACCGGGTTCAGCATACCAGAGGCCCGTATTAGAGAGGTTACAAATCCCTATTCATAAAAGTGTGAAATTTTATAGTTTATTTTTTTCAAGAAAGATGATCATGGATGCGTTTTTATTTAGTTGTATAAATTTATTTATTACCTTGTTTATTAATTAATTGCATCAAACTGGTCCTAAAATATCGGAGGAGGGCTCATTAATCGGGAATTGAATATTCTAAAGTTGTTTTTGAGCAGCAAAAGAGATGGCGCTGTAGCAAAACGGTGTTTTTTTGCGATTTTGTTGCGCAAAACAACAATATATGCTCGAAGATTTACGATTCCTCAATAAGTGCATTTGTAAGGATGAAAGGTCAAATTTTGTACGATCCATCGCTCTCAATATATTCTTTCTCGATGTTCTACAATCACTATTTTGTTATGCTTATTCCTAGTGGAAAACAATACAAACAAATAAATATGCATCCAGGTCCAACTTTTCAGGAAGAAAAAAACTTTCATTCTTTGTATGTAGGATCTTGAGCCCTATGGTCAGGGCCGTATCTAGGATATGTGTTTGGGAGGGGGGGTATTTTGGTTTGGAGGGGAGGGGGGGGGGTAAAAAAATTACAAAACACAACAAATGTTTGTTTACTTCTATTTTTGTTACTCATGTACGAGTCGGACAAAAATTTTGAAAGGTGGGGTGGTTCAAACTGGGTAACCTTCTTCTGTGTATGGCCCTATCTATGGTATAGAATTCTTGTACATGTCGAATCTGGTGGTATAATTTTCATGAGAATTATACCCCTTTCAAGGGGTGCTTTCCATTTTTTCTATAAATTACGGAACTTTTCTGATGTTAATGTCTTTTAATGAGCAATTTTGACCGTTACTACTGCTACTAACAACTCACTGCAACGGCGAACTGCCCGAAGCGAACACAGCAGCTCACGCTCTTCCTCCGCCTCAATATATTCAAAGCTTCGGTATTTACCCCCCTCTCCCCCCCCCCAATGAAGTTCCAGCTCCCTTTAAATCCTTTCTTATGACCTCACCCTGCCGTATTCGGGAACGACCTGCTCTTTGTTTGGTACCACATGGGTGGCCAAAAACGTTTAGTTCGATGACATGTCCCTATTTGGAGTCATCGGGAAGAGTTGTTTCTCTTTTTTTTTCTTTTTTTCTTTAGTATCGGTTTCTATTGGCATGGGTCGCTCTTGATACAGTATATACTTTGTTGCCATGAACTGTTTGAATACACTATTATGCTGCTTCTGGTTGAATCTTTTGTCAAATAATTATTGGTTGAAAACCATAATAATTATCAAATTACATTATTAACAGAAAACATTATCAAGTAATTATTATTGTTATTTGATTTCTTTTTCTTCTCTTGCTTCAGACTTTAATTCTTAATATGAAACAATTTATCTAAAATGAAAATTTAAAAGGAGACATATAAAGTTCTAAAAGGGAAGCATTTTAATCAGTATAGCAAATAACCATAACTCTTTTGTCTTGGTTACTGATGCAATGTCAAAACGGTAGACAATTAATTGCTGGGAACAAATATATGAGTTTTGCCAAATATTTCACCACGTGATAGATCCATTAGCTTTCTAAATGTAATTGTGTATACAGTAGAAATAGCTTTGTTCTTAAATTGTATCTATGCTACGTTAAAAATAGAACAGATAGTAGCTTCAGGTACAATAAAAGATAATTCTATATTTATGTCACTGTAGATTGTTAAATTATTTCATATTGTTGGAACAAATTTTATTTCTTGTGTTTGTCTAAACTCATCTTTACTTTAATTTTTACTGTCGCCGCGCCATCATTGCCATGTCAGCGTCACCGATTGTTGATTGACATATCGATTGTCGATGTCATCGTGCCATCGATTGCTTGTTCGTATGTCACCTGTATTGGCAAATAGACAATTAGCCAGTCTGGTTAACCCATATAGTTGACAAAAATTTTCCCGAGACAACATTGGTTCACTATAAAACATAAAATTGCGAAGAAAGGAGAAAATGAGGACAAAAACAGTCAGTGAAAAAAAAAAATTAATATTTAAAAAAAAAATTTCGATCAAGACCTCCGCTTGACCGTCTTCAGTGCAAAATAAAACCGATAAAAATATAAAAAACCAAACCTTAAAACAAAACACAAAACTAAAGAAGATGACCCTTTGTGAGTAACGGTGAAAGGGTAACCCTGGTTATTGATTCGGATTAGAGTCAATCACAGTTGCAAAAAATGCACCCCAGTCTTTTAGAGGATGATATCAATAGATTAGAGTTTTGGATATTAAAAAGTGTCCTAATATTAATTGATTATAACATTCTCAATAATTCTTTAGCTTCACAACGTTATTTAATCCTTGGAAATTTTCTTGCTAACGACATAATTTATGTGCTTATAGGAGAGAAAAGGCTTATAAATAATTCACAACCATCTCTGTAGTAACCAGAAACAAAAACACGACGTGATCTCGCACTGATGTTTGTAGCACAAATGAGTTATTACTTTAACTGTTGGGCTTAAATTGTAAGACTGTCTCTCAATATGATTAAGCTAAACTCTTTGCTATAGTTAATTTAAAAAAACTATTTCCGGGAACGAAGTTTTTAAAAGAACTTTAAAGAGCTATATTAAAATAAAGACGAGCAGAAAAAGTCATGCTATAATTCAAGCTTAAAACGAACAAAAATTACTGTGAAACCTTCTAAAGGCCAGAGTGTCATTTGTGCTTTACTGAAAACAATTCGCATTTCAAACAATGTGTTTGTATTTATCATAACAACAGCAAAAAACAATATCTCAAGGCTAGTCAAGACTTATGAATAAGAATGGTGCTGCCTGTCCCTTACCGTGTGGGAACACAGTGGATTGATCTTCGGCTTGTCACTGTGGCATATGTGTGGCCCGGGATCAATGCCCGTAGCGGCAAAGTTGAATGACATGCTTGCTATTTGCCCCTGCAAAAAAGGCGCAGCACCTGAAATGTTGATTCGACGCCCTATGCGCCAGCAATGGTGCAGGAGGATGTTGATCCTTTATTCAACACGTCCCCTTCCCTCCCCCTCAAAATTTCTAAACGGCTATAACGTCATTTGCATGTTATTGAAGTTGATACGTATTTTGAAAAATTTGCTTTTTATTTGTCAGAACTCCAACAACAACAAAAAGAAAGAAAATGACCATTATAACCAAGATTATTGAATTATTATATATAACCAAGATTATTGTTGAATATGTAGTATATTCTTTCGTAGGAGTCTCGGCAATTTTTTTATTTATAATTCTATAAAAAAGAAAATGTTTACAATGTGTTTTGTTTTCAATAAGGCTTAATTGACTTTCTGATCTTCAGAAAGCTTAATGGACGTCAGTTCTGTTCCTGCTTGTGCTACTTTCTGTTCGTTTTAACTTTGACTTGATTATTCATTTTAATCTCTGTTCGTTTTGGGTCTTGTTTATTCATACATATTAATTTCCGTGCCTTTTCAGTTTAAATTATTATTATACGACTTTATTTCTGCTCACTTTTTTCCGAAAAACTATTTTTACTGAGAATTTTTAAATTAATGTCTGCAATTTTTAATTGACATTAGCTTTTTTTATGATCAATGAAAAAACTGTTTGTAAAGTCTTTTTTTTTCGGTTTTCTGCTTAAGATTCAATATTTTGGCTTGCTGTTGAATTTTGGCTGGAGTTGGAGGGGAATATTATTCAAACGAATTGAAAACATGCATAATTTTGGCCTTCTTTAGGACTGAAGCCATCCCGTTACAACCTTGAATTTATGCGAATATTCACCCTCTACTGCATCATAGAAACATATATTTGCATTACTACTATAATTGCATTGTAGAAACATTATAGTCTTAGCTTTAATAGTAGTAGTACCAGTAATAATAATAGTAGCAGTAGGAGTAGAAAAGTAGTGTAGTGTAGGAAAAATTGAACGGGCTTGTGACTTATTTAATAGTCGAAAGTGAGTGTAGGGCAAGGGTTAGGTAAGAAGGGTTAGATTTCTTTCTATTATATTTTGTTGTAACTTCTTGATGGTTTAAATAAACGCATTTGACGTCACTTATTAAAAAGGATTCTGTTTTCTTGTTTGAAAAAAATTAAACTAGAAACAAGACGTCAAAAATCAACACAACCCGATTCTTTTCCTGATTGAGGTTTTCTTTGTCCAGGAATTTTAATTAAGATGTCTTTACGGTGTGAAATTATAAAACAGGTGAGTGTAAAAAAAAATCCGTGTTTTACGCACTAGGATTCAATATAGCCACATTTTTCTTCCAAAATGCATTATCCTTGACAAGATCCTTGATTTCCCACAGGTAAAAATTTAAAATATAGTTGCCCCCCCCCCCCACTCCCAGTACAATAGTTCCTCTAAGTTATAACTGTATCTCTTAAGCTATTAATTTTCGTCCCTGAGCTATTGCAGGCATTCTATTTTGATAACATGAATATACTATTTCTTTTGATTTTGCTCTATCCTTTCCCCCAAGTTACAGTTCAAGTTTAATCCCTCTCCCCTTAAAATTCCCTGAAAGTTTCAACTTAATGCCGTTAGTCGTTTCTAAGTTATTGCAGATACGCCATTTTAACCACCTGGTAGTGTATAGTGTCTTTTGATATGTTTTTCTTCCGAACCATGCATTAACCATAAGTCATATAGGAGCTTAAAGTGCAAAAACGTTGTTTATTTATTGATTGTAGACAAAATTTGGTCAGCCCTCCCCCGTCCCCACACCATAAAAAAAAACTAAATCTGAATACCTCTTGCCCAACTTTCGCCCTTTCCTTTCTACAATTGTGCCTGGAAATTACGACTCGATATCGTTAGAAATTCCCAAGATATTGCAGACATGCTACTTCAACAACTTGAATGCACGTAGTTTCTTTCGATTTGCCTCCACCCCCATGCCTTCCTTAGGTCAAAATTACAAATCTACTTAACCTTCCTTAAAGTCTCAACTCAATCCATTAAGGCATTCTCAAGGCGTTGTTAATAGTTTGAAAACTCAGGTGCACATAACATCTTTCGTTTACTTTGGTACATGTGTTGTTTCGAAGGTACAGTCTTGGGAAACTCTGGGAATCTTGGCCTTGCGAACGACCCGTAAGAGCTTGCTCAAAATGCAATTAGTTAAAAACAAAAAGTTCTCCATTTCTGGGATCCCTAAGACCCCTCCTCCAACCAAGCTCGTGACTGTCTTGCCCTAGAGAATGATCTTCGAAATTGTTTAGATAATTCCCACCCAGAATCAAAAACGCCCTCCCCTCTAATCTATTATTAACCAAAGTGCAAACAATGGGCAACTCGAGTAATTTACGGCCCATGTCAAGTATGAAAAGGGTTTTCAAGTATTAATGGACCTAAGATGGATCAGGGGGGGGGGCAAAAAACGTATTCATTTCAACATATTCATTTCATCATTTCGTTTCGTTCGTACTTTAACGTCGCTCTTTATTTTCTTTTGGAGAATTTTTATTTAAATTTTTTTTTTAGATTAAGACCGAAAATTCATATCTGCCAAATATAATGATGCATTTTAATAAGTGGTTATCTTATTATCTAATATCTATTTTCTTGTCTTTGTTTTTAGCACCAGAAGTAATTGACAATGCCCGATACACGTTTAGTCCTGACTGGTTTAGTTTTGGTTGTTTAGTATTTGAGATGATTGAAGGACAGGCGCCTTTTCGAGCCAGGAAAGAAAAGGTCTGTAACGCAAAATGTTCCCGATTTAAAAAGGTCTAACATTTCTCTATCTTTCTCTCTCTTTTCTTAGTTGTGTGTGTTTTTTTGTGTGTGTTGTTATTATTATTTTAAAAAGGCCTACAAAATCTATTAAAAAGAGGGGGGAAATGTTTGTGTAAAAACCGTGTGTTCCTGTACGTAACTTCTACCTAGCTTCTATAGAAGCATCATAATGCCTGTGTTTGATTTATCAATACTAGTTCTCCTTTATCACAAACACGAGAGAAGCCTTCCATATTCCTTAACCCTCTTCTAGCTCTAAACCTTTTCAGTTGATTTAACAAAGCGATAGTCTTCAGGGTATGTACTACTGTTCCAAAGTAGAAATTACATTTAAACTACTAAGGACATAAAAATAATGCCCCCCCACCCCCCGCTGGAGCCATCTCAGGTCCATTCATACGTTAAAACCGTGGCTTTCTAATATTTTCCTGTGTTTTCAGAATTATTAGATTATAGAATTGGGCCGAAATTATAAAGTTTCAGGGCAAAAACACATTTTCGTCAGTGTTGCCATGCTGAAGGATGAAAATAAATAGCCAGTTAAAATTCACAACGCTGAGAGCTATCTCAGATTTAATTTTGTTTTCAAAATTATTAAATTTTAGAATTGTTTCAAATTTATAAGGTTTTAGGACAGTATCACACATTTTTCAGTGTTGCCATGCTGAAGGATGAAAATAATTTAGGGAAACGTACTAGTGAAATTTGACAATGCTTTCCGTCCGAAAAAATCCGGACACGTTACATTCTGTTAATTCCCAAAAAAACTAGATCTTTAAAGGGAAGCTACACCTTCTTAAGCTGTTTGGTACTACATATTTTAAGTTTATTTTTAGCTGAATTTTACACACGTTTTTCTTTTTAATTTAGTGCCCGCTGCTACCAAAACTACATAGCTGCATACGAAGGGCTTTTTCATTAAAAGTTGAATTTCGGATTTTTTCGAATATTCACGATATATATTGTTGGTTGTATAAATTTCTAGTTAGCCAATTCAAACGATCAAGTTTCATTTTCCCTGTTATTTGTATTTCATGTCATTGGACAGGTTTGTTTACATAGAGTCCATTATAATTTAAAGCAAAGATTGCCTACAACTGATACTTTTATTTTCTTTTTTTGTTTCACTTTAAGGTTATGTTTCTTTATACTTCCGTGGAGTTTTGCAAAAAGGGCCTAAGTCCACTTTTTTCCAAAAGTGAGTTAAGTATATGGTTCGAAAGAGCTCGAATAGATCTATCGATTGGTCTATTCCAAAGAGACTTGTCTTTAATCCTGACCGAGTTACAAGTTTTTCCAAAAGAGTGTAAGTCCTTATCTTCTAAGTAACGAATAATTCAGCAATTGGGGCATTTCTAGCGAACTCCAATCAAAAAGTTAACCAGGAACAGTCTTTAAAATTTCCACCTTGTTAAATTCTGATTTCTCAGAAAGATTGTTTAGTGTGCGTTTTCATATTCCTGTAAAATTAAGAAAAGTGGACTTGTGCCCTTTTTACAAAATACCACGGATTTATTGTTCCTCATAAGGTGACTTTTAAGTTCTGACTCTTTGTGTTAGATTGCACTTGGATAATCTCCTGGGAAATGACTCAGTTTTCGGTCATATTAGTTTTCCATTGTCACTAAGATAGAGTCTATAAAGCATTATAAGACCATTCTAAACTATTCAACGTAAATTAATGCATTTTAGTTCTTTTTTCGTTGCCGAGCAAAGGCATGTACAACATACTAAAAGAAAGAACAAAAATCCGTATGGAAACAGGATTTCCAAATGGGAAAATAAAAAGGGGCTTACGTGATTTAGAAAAAAGTATCGGTATCTGTATTTTATATACCGATTTTGATTACTTTAGTAATTTAATTATACCAATTTTTTAATAAACAATTTTCAATTTTAAACTAGAAGTACGAAAGGAAGTCCCCAAGACTCCCTAACGTTAGATAAAAAGCGAAGATATCACAGAAAAAATAATTAAGAAACCAAGTGGGAGTGATTTCCAGCCATTTAAAAAATACCGGAAAGACAAAGCAAAAATTTTGGCAAAGACTTCCGCTAAGCTGTCCTCGGTGCTCAAAAAAAAAAGAAAACAAGGTATAAAAAACAAAAAAAAAGTTTATATAAATATATAAATATATATATATATATATATATTTCTTCCCGTTTGTTGAGTGCTAGGGACAGCTTAGCGGAAGTCTTTGCCTAAATACCTGTTTCGTCTTTCCATTTTTTAGTGACCGAAAATCATCTTCGTTTGATTTCTTGATTAATTTTTTCCCCTTATCCTCCTTTTTGCCGCGTCATATATAGCATGTTTACAAACTCCTTAACTTTCTTTTAACTATAATCTTCCTGAATTGATTGAATGACGCCCTGAGCCAAATTCTATACAAATAAGCTGTTATAAAGTTTAATGGCAGCCATTATCCTAATCAACAGGTTTATCTAGAGGCTGCTATACCCCAATAAATGCTTGAATTTGTTTTGTTGTATTTTATCCTGTGAGCTCGAACCTCCTGAGACGTGACTGGACCCTCCTGTTTTTACGGTTTGCCCCCTCCCCCCAAAAAAAATCCCCCTTGTGAGTGCGTAGGCGACTGAGAGGTAATATTTTTTAGCTACCTTTAAAACGTTTCTGCATTAAGAAGGAGACTGTGACTCCGCAGCACCTCACTCCGGAGGCTGTCTGAGCTTTATGAGCTCTTATTGCAGGATAGTTGAAAGAAGATTCCTCAGGAAGAGATTTGTATTTTGAGCTATAGCTTTCTTAGAGGGGACTAAACCCACAATGGAGAAATACTTGGATGTACCAAGTTGCTTCAAATGTTATAGTTGATTTTGCTAGCTCCGACCTCTTCTCGAAAAGTGTACAGTATCAAAAATCTATAGTTTTGCCTTTTAAGGCTCATGCCCTTTCAGTCCTCTGGAAGAAGGGAGGGGTCGACTCCTCCCTTCTCCTCCCTCCCTTCATGATTGTCATCACGACAGTTAATAGGACGGGCTGTAGGATCTCAACCAAATTTGGCGAGAAGTATGAGCGCACGTGATATGTGTGTCTTCGGGAAGTGCCTTATTGTTCCGAACTATATGGGGGAGGGGACCCTAGTTTTTTTTCGTCATTATATTTACCAGAAGTGACTGTTCATCCTAATGCTGAACTAAATATGTTTTGTGAATTTTCCTTGAACTAAAACTTTCTTAGAGAAGACTAGACCCACAATGGAGAAATACTTAGACGGCCTAGTGGTCGAGCTGGTCGAGTGGTCGACCATTGGGAGTGCCAACCCAATTGTCGAGCTGGTATTTAAACCTTTAACCTCTTCTTGGAAACTGTCTTGCTTCTTATGCATGCAATCTAAATAATGCATATAATGTATTTCTACAGTCTTAAATATTCCTAAATTGTGAGCACGGCCAGTTTTTGTTTTATATATTGTTATATTGGTTCTAATGACGGATTTTGTGTCTCCGTTCTTGAGTTCCTTCCCTATGAAGGGAAAGAACTAGGTCAAGAATCGCGTTAATAATAAACTTTTCTTTGTCTATGAGACGGCCAGCCGACGCCGAAGCTCCCAATTTAATAATTCACAAATGACCTTCACAATTTTGCTAATAAAGTATTCCATTTCATCATTTTTTATGGTCACCAAACTTCACTTATTGAGTTTGTTTTATATAACATACATACTCAATAATGTTTGGGCTGAAAACCCTCTTGTATTGAACATGCCCCCTCCTAGAAAAATTTATAAAGTATTTTCTAATCCCTCTAAAGACTAATCACATTATTGAGAGACAACACTATACACAGCTCTGTTTTAGGACATAATGAAAAGCATATTTTAAGCGCTATGGAGAAGAAAGGACCTAGTGGTCCAAGCGTTTTAGAAGCTCTAGTGGCTCTAGGGGCCTTATATTAAGCGTTTGGTACTACTTTCCTATTGAGTCAGGCCGTTTATAAGCAATAACAGGTATCAATTATTGTGCAAAATGATGATTTCACATAAAGCAATAGCTTATAGCATTGCTAAAATCATGAACCGTGCAAACTGACTCTTGACATATATAAATTTTATTTATGACTTATTTAAATTTTTATATAAATTTTTATTTATGACTTGTTTAAATTTTTATATAAATTTTTATTTATAACTTGTTTAAAGCAACACTTGCTGCTTTAAACTTTTGTGTTGCTGTTTTTTTTAATTATTTTTTTTTTGTTCTTGGTCATTGTGTTGTTTTTGTACCGGGTTCGAACCCTCACTCCAAAATGTTTGTCCGACTCGTACAAATGTAACTAAAATGTATCTTGAAGACAAAAACAAAGAGCATTGGTAACTTATAAAAGTGGGAACTGGCGCCAATGTTGACAAAAATAACTATCAACGCCGTCTATTGTTTGACGAAACGTGATATTCTTTCTAATGTAATAATCAGAAAAATTAATTTAATCAGTGTAATTGGTAAAATTACACTGCATAGCCAAGGCTCAGGGTGTTTTTTCACAGTTAAAAAATGTTTGGAAGAATATGAAGATAAGTCTGCAAACCAAGATTAGAATATTAGAAGCTACAGTGATGACAGTAGTCAAATATGGTTCTGAAGCATGGGCGCTTCGAAAAGCAGATGAAGATTTGCTAGATGTTTTCCAGAGAAATTGCTTAAGGATTCTTCTGGGTACCCGGCTGACTGACCGTATTTCAAACAATAGGCTATACAAAAATGTGGTTCAATACCGCTCTCTAGGGCTATAATGAAAGAAAAGTTGAGGTGGCTAGGCCACGTTGCGCGGATGAAGGATGACAAATTGCCGAAGATTGTTCTTTTCGGCCAAACGTCTAGGGCTAAACGGAAAGCAGGTTGTCCTCGTCTGGGTTGGGAGCACGTCATAAAGAAAGATTTAAAGGAAATGGGAACTTCATGGGAGGGTGTAAAAAGGGAGGCTTTGAATAGATTGGGATGGAGGAGGCGCGTGCGTAGCTGTGTTGGCCTCAGGCGGCTTGGTGCTGTGGTGAGTTGTTAGTAGTAGTTAGGAGTAAAGTTTTTTCTAAAGAATATGAGTAACTTATAAGAGTGAAAATTGACGCTAGTGCCGAAAAATCACCTATGCCATCTAGCGTTTGTCGACACTTGGCATTTTTTTCAAGCTATTTAAAGTTTTTTTCTCTTAGGAACTGAGATCAGACACTTATTACTAACAATAGCGTGCTAACAATATTTAGTGGCTCGAAAAAAAAATTGGGGACCGCTATAGATATTTAAATTTTGACATTGAAATTTCGAAAATTTAATTTTTGACTGCTAGTTGTATTGAAATTGTAACTATTTGACTCGTTTTTAAATCCAGCGTTGTACGTAAATACATCGATTTTCACAGTCGAAGGAAGTTTCCTAGCAAAATAATTAAAATTTATTGGCTAAGTATTCTCTCCTTGAAAAAGGCTTATATCGTGTTCAGTGACAAAGGAAACCGTACAGAATATAATTGCATGTTAAAAAACTTTTTATATAGTGCTTCGTGGAAAATTGGAGAAGCTTCCACGTTTATGTACTTGTTTATTGTCTCTGGTGTCTGGCAAGTTTCAAATACCGGTTCTGCAGGCTGGGAATATAGGATTTCTTTGGCTCGATATCTATTCTTTTATTTTGAAAATTCCCTTTGTAAAAATTTGGAAATTACTGGATCATATATTAAAGTTCAAAATAAGGGAATTTTGGCTACTGCAACAATTTTAGACCTGGATGGGTACTACACAATTGTTGAGTAAGAGGTGTATAAACAGTGGCGAAATTTTATCAAAATCCTAGGGGGGGTGGTGGCAAAGTTGAAGCCAATTTTCCCAAATCAAGCGAAAATGACAGTAAAAACTAAAAAATAAGCCCTTTGATACTATAAAGGTACTATTTACAACTATAAAAGTTCTATAAAGGTACTTTATAGTACTATAAGGATAAACATAAACTAAACAAAAACTGATCTGTTTCTGATGATGCTTGAATTATATAGATTTATCTTAGTTCTGACAAGATTTTGGAAGAAAATAAATTTCAGCTGGGTGGGGGGTGGACCGAAATCTGGGAGGGGTAGTTGCCCCCCTGCCCCATAGAAAATTACGCCCCGGTGTATAAAAGGAGAACCTGTATTTTAGAACAGCCTACCAACCAGTAGAGTGAACGTAATACAGTTAATAAGTGTGCCTTGATGCAGGTCTAGGCAGTGAATGGTCATGTATCGAGTTTTTCTGTGACTATTAGTTGTTGGTGAACAGCACCCGTTGAAGCCAGAACGTGCACAAGCTGTTTTTTGGATGAATGCAAAAGCGACAGTGAAAAACTTCGAAGAACATCAGGTGTCTGGGAAATTTCGTTGCAAACTTTGTATGGGCTTGAAAGCTTTAGTCGTTCAGATAATAGAAGACTACAGCAAAAAAAGACTAAACACAAACAAAAAACTGTCGAATAAATCAAAAAGAAGGCAAAAAAATAGTATTAAAAGCTTAGGATGTTGTACATGTTGTAAATTAAAATGTTGTAACTTTTTTGTTGTAACAACATTAAAATGTTGTAAATTAAGCTGTAGCACTACAATTAGTTTTTTTGTTTAATTTAATTTTCGTGCGGCTTTGATCTGAATTGATAATCCCTTATTTTATGCAGTTCCAAATACACAATGATCCAACCTATGGCCCGAGGAGCCTTGGACTGACCCTAGGACATTTTTGGGCAACAGTTTTTTGTGGATGGGGGTTTTGAGACCAATGTTGGGGATGGAACGACTCCTCATGTCCTCCCCTGTGTTTAGGTATTCAAATGCCTTTATTAATACATCTCAGGTTTTTTTTAAGACTATAAATGAGTGGAATTCGGCCAGTATAGAAGAGAAACAAAAAATTTGACAGGCATTCACGGTTCTTCCCTAATGCCTCCTTTAATTCAAATATATCTCCAGAAATAGTAGTGTTGCTCTGTTTTACAGTAAGACCTAAAAGTTTACGGTATAAAGGGTAACATGTTCTACACCACATTTCACAATATATAATTGTGAGTCGTGTTTTAAAGGTATATTATTAATATTTAAAAAAAATGAAATAAATAAAAAACAGATGCAAGATACCTAAAGCAAAAGTATCAGAACTTCACTCCCTCCCATGGCGTTACTGGTTAATATTATGCACAAGTTGCCAGTAGCGCAAGTAGATTTTTCAAAGTACGATGAATTTCCCTTCCTCAGTAAGTGACCAATATTTTTTTGATATAAAGTGGCATGCTAAACGTCTTAACAATTTGTCGGTCTTTCAACTTAGTATTCAGGGTCTCTATTCGTCCTTTGATGAGTTAAGGCTAATAATTGGTGTTGGACTGCCTGATATTATTGGGCTATGTGAAACCTTTCTGGATAATAGCAATGAGATCCTGCTGAATATACCGGGTATAGGACGGAACGACTAAATGAAAAAGCTATAAATGTTCATCAGCTCAGCATATTAGTTAGTCTATTTCCTGAATTACAAAAAATAACCCTGAAATTTCAGTTGAAATAAATCTTGGCTTTCAGTTGAAATGAATTTTCAGTTGAAATTTCAGTTGAAATTAATCTTTATTTTTAGGTGAAACGAGAGGAAGTTGATAGACGGATTCGAGAAGTCACCGAAAGTTACTCGTACAAATTCACAGAAGAAGCCAAGTCTCTCTGTCAAGGAGTAAGTCTCTCTCTCTCTCTCTCTCTCTCTCTCTCTCTCTCTCTCTCTCTCTCTCTCTCTCTCTCTCTCTCTCTCTCTCTCTCTCTCTCTCCTCTCTCTCTCTCTCTCTCTCTCTCTCTCTCTCTCTCTCTCTCTCTCTCTCTCTCTCTCTCTCTCTCTCTCTCTCTCTCTCTCTCTCTCTCTCTCTCTCTCTCTCTCTCTCTCTCTCTCTCTCTCTCTCTCTCTATCTATCTATCTCTCTATCTATCTATCTCTCTCTCTATCTATCTCTCTCTCTCTCTCTCTCTCTCTCTCTCTCTCTCTCTCTCTCTCTCTCCTCTCTCTCTCTCTCTCTCTCTCTCTCTCTCTCTCTCTCTCTCTCTCTCTCTCTCTCTCTCTCTCTCTTTCTCCCCTCACTTATCTTTATCTCTTTCTATGTATCTATATAAGGGTTTGAATTAAAATCGGTTAAGTTTAAAGCCGTTTTTAAGAATAAAACGATTAAGTTGAGCTTCTAGCAGTGTGCTGTTAATGAGCGGTTTTTGTTTTCGCAAGAAAACGACAAAGAGAATTGTATAAGCTTGCGACTGGACAGCTAAGGAGATGAAATAATAATGAAGAATAATTGGAAATGAATTGTGATGAGATTGCAAATTTATAACTAATAAAAAAAACAATTATTGTTCAAATCAGAAAACAAGTGACCCAAGTGCTAAAAAAATCACTAGGTATATGCAGCATAGGTGGGTGTGGAATCATGTTGCTCAGTTTAAATGGGGTCCGAATTCGAAAGAAAGATCTAAAATGGTACCGAATTATTTTGAAACCACAGAACATTTTGAGGAACTTGCAAAAATAATGCAGACTTTAGTGTCTAGCTTTTTTTAGGTCTAGCTTATACGTTTTAAATAACAGCACAACAATATATGTAATATAACCTTGATTTTAGTGCAATATTTTCTGTAATTGTCAATTGAGAAATATCATAGGCAGCGCAATAGTGCTGCCTAAGTAAAGAACTATGTTGGCACAATGTATTATTTATTTATTTTTTCTTGGTTTTGGTAACGAAAGAGTTGTCGTAGAAACTTCGGAAAGGGCTCATTCAATTGGAAATTGGAGTGGCTTGTGCCATTTTTAATAGTCGAAAGGGATTGGAAGGCAACTAACACCCCTTCCACGCCCACCATATCCCCAAACACATCCAATCAAAATTTTGAGATAGCCATTTTGTTCAGCGTAGTTGATTTCCATATAGAAAATATTGTTTTTGAGGAAGGCATTCCCCCACAACCCTTAGGGCAAGGGTTGTAAGTTATACCCTGGGGCATATAAGGTTTTTATAGAAAGCGTTGTCGTAGATACTTCAAAAGATACTCATTCGATTGGAAATTCAAAGGGCTTGTGCCCCTTCAAATAGTCGAAAGTGATTGGAGGGCAACCTAACCCCCCTCTCATGCCCACCTTTTCCCCAAACACATCCAATCTTAATTTTGAGATAGCTATTTTGTTCAGCGTAGTTGCTTTCCAGATAGAAAATATGTTTTTGAGGAGGACACTCCCCCACAACCCTCAGGGTAAGGGTTTTAAGTTATGCGCTGGGGGCATATAAGAACGATGTTAGCACAATGTATTATTTTTTTTTCTTTAGATCAGGGCACTTCGTATCGAAGAATTTGTCGTAGAAACTTCGAAAAGGACTCATTCAGTTGGAAATTGGAGTGGCTTGTGCCCTTTTTAAGGGGTTTTGGTAACGAAGGAGTTGTCGTAGAAACTTTGGAAAGGGCTTATTCAGTTGGAAATTAGAGTGGCTTGTGCCATTTTTAATAGTCGAAAGTGATTAGAGGGCAACTAACACCCCTTCCACACCCACCATTTCCCCAAACACATCCAATCAAAATTTTGAGATAGCCATTTTGTTCAGCGTAGTTGATTTCCAGATAGAAATTATGTTTTTGAGGAGGAAACTCCCCCACAGCCTTCAGGGCAAGGGTTGTAAGTTATGCCCTGGGGGCATATAAGGTTTTTATAGAAAGCGTTGGCGAAGAAACTTCAAAAAAGGCTCATTCGATTGGAAATTCAAAGGGCTAGTGCCCTTTTTAATAGTCGAAAGTGATTGGAAGGCAACTAACACCCCTTCCACGCCCACCATTTCCCCAAACACATCCAATCAAAATTTTGAGATAGCCATTTTGTCCAACGTAGTTTGAAGTTCTGGAAATTAGGTGTTTGAGGATGACTACTCCTCCACAGCCTTCAGGGCAAGGGTTGTAAATTATGCCCTGGGAGCATATAAGGTTTTTATAGAACGCGTTGTCGTAGAAACCTCAAAAGGGCTCATTCGATTGGAAATTGAAATGGCTAGTTGCCCTTTTTAATAGTCGAACGTGATTGGAAGGCAAATAACACCCTTTCCACGCCCGCCATTTCCCGAAACACATCCAATCAAAATTTTGAGGTAGCCATTTTGTTCAGCATAGTTGATTTCCAGATAGAAATTATATTTTTGAGGAGGAAACTCCCCCACAGCCTTCAGGGCAAGGGTTGTAAGTTATGCCCTGGGGGCATAAGGTTTTTATAGAAGGCGTTGTTATAGAAACTTCAAAAAAGGCTCATTCGATTGGGAATTGAAACGGTTAGTGCCCTTTTTAATAGTCGAAAGTGATTGGAAGGCAACTAACACCCCATCTACGCCCACCATTTCCCCAAACACATCCAATCAAAATTTTTAGATAGCCATTTTGTTCAACGCAGTTTAAAGTTCAGGAAATTATACCTTTGGGCAGGACACTCCCCCCACACTCTTCAGGGCAAGGGTTATAAGTTATGCCCTTGGGGCAAATAAGATTTATATTGGAACCTTTGTCGTAGAAACTTGAAAAAGGGCTCATTCGATTGGAAATTCAAAGGGGTAGTGCCCTTTTTAATAGTTGAAAATGATTTGAGGGCAACTAATCCCCCTCTCACGCCCACCTTTTCCTCAAACTCATCCAATCAAAATTTTTAGATAGCCATTTTATTCAACGTAGTTGAAAGCCTTGGAAACTAGGTCTTTAAGGATGACAACCCCTTCCCCCCACAGCCCTCAGGGCTAGGGTTGTAAGTTATGCCCTGGTGGCATATAAGGTTTTTATAGAAAGCAATGTTGTAGAAACTCCAAAAAGGGCTCATTCAATTGGGAATTGAAAGGGCCAGTGCCCTTTTTATAGTTGATTTTAGTGCAATATTTTCTGTAATTGTCAGTTGAGAAATATCATAGGCAGCGCAATAGCACTGCCTAAGTAAAGAACTATGTTTGCACAAAGTATTATTTATTTATTTTTTCTTGGTTTTGGTAACGAAGGAGTTGTCGTAGAAACTTCGGAAAGGGCTCATTCAATTGGAAATTGGAATGGCTTGTGCCATTTTTAATAGTCAAAATTGATTGGAAGGCAACTAACCCCCTCTCACGCCCACCATTTTTCCAAACACATCCAATCAAAATTTTGAGATATCCATTTCGTTCAACGTAGTTCTGTAAGTTCTGTAAATTAGGTCTTTGTAAATTAAAAGTTCTGTAAATTAGGTCTTTTAGGATGATAACCCCCTCAGAGCCCTCAGTGCAAGGGTTGTAAGTTATACCCTGCGGGCATATAAGGTTTATATAGAAAGTTGTTGTAGAACATAGCGACGAAGACCGCACTCCCTTTCCATAACAAACATAAGTACGAAGAACAATAGGGAAATCTTTTTGCAAGACAGTGGAGATAATTTTGAATGAATATTTCGGCCCTATGTCCAAGGGCCGTCCTCAGCAAAACAAAAATATATGAAAGAAAAAAGACTAACAACAACATTTAACCAATAAAACAAAAAAATTAAAAAAAATTTCAAAGCAGTCCTAGCATCCTTACTTCAGCGAAGTTCAACCAGGACTGATAAAAAGTAAGGTAAAACAAGGCGATTCAATGAGATGAAAGAAAAAAAATTTAAAAACACGTTCTTATTGCTAATCCAGCTTTTTTGGCAGCTAACCTCAAAGGTCTTTTTGTGACCAGTTCTTTGTTAATGTCTATCGGTTTTTTAAAATATTTTGTAATATCATTTTTAATTAAATTTGTGTATAGAGCATTTAGTGTATATTCCCCCAAGACCCTATTTAAGTAAATATTATTATTAATCTTAAGTCTGATTTCAATTGATTCTCGGACTACCTGCTTTATGCCTAGGTCATTGCTAATAAGGGCGGATTCATCAAAAAGTATATTGTGGCTAGGATTTTCAAAAATATGGCTGCCTAATGCAGAATCAGATGAAACAACAGAAATACTAGAATTTAGAGCTTTGACTATATCATCTTTATGCTGTTGTATGCGCTTTTCTAAATTCTGGTGTGTTCTACCTACATAATATTTTCCACAATCGCATGGTATTTGATAGACCCCTCTTTGGCGAGTAACTGGGGTTTCATCTTTACCAGAATTTAGAAAATTTATGATTCTAAAACTATTTGTGAATACTACATACAGATTATTTTTTGTGCAAACTTTTTTAAGATTTGTAGTGGTTTTTTGGGATGCAGGGGAGGTAAATTATGTTTAAGGGCTTGTCAGAAATATCACATGGTAAACTATCATTAATTTTACGGGAATGTCTCTTCAGTCTACAATTAATTACACTATTAATAAATAAAATAGGATACCCATTTCCAAAAAGTATGTCCTTGATAAAGTTTAATTCTGCTGTTATGTGGGAATCAGAACAAATGTTTAGGGCCCGATCGACGAGGGATATTACGACTGCTCTTTTAACTTGTGGGGGGTGGTTTGATTTAAAATGCAAATATCTATTATTTTGTGATGGTTTTCTATAAATAGTAAAATTGAGTTTATCGAAGCTACGAATAACTAACACATCTAGGAATGGGATTTTATTTGCGATTTCGATTTCTAAAGTAAACTGTAAATTTCTATCGTATGTGTTAAGGTGATCTAAAAAACCCTTAAGCTCATTTTCCCCATAGTTCCAGAGTGAAATTACATCATCCGTGTAACGTCCCCAAAAGACATGTTTTAAAAAATACGAATCTAATCCCCAATTTTCAATATGTTCCACATAAATCATATCTCAAAAATCATATATATGAATTAGGTAGATTTGGTTGAAAAACTCAAAAACGTAAATATCTCAGAAAATACAGTTATAAGTAGCTTTGACATTGTTTCAATGTATACAAATATTAATGTCACAGTATCTGAACAGTTATTAGAAAATAAAATCAAAGAAAATTATCACTGAATAGAAGCTTCAGCAGCAGGACTAGATTGTGATGTCTTAATGACCTTGGTTAAACTCTGTAACAAGTACTCAATGTATTTCCAATTCCGTAATTCTTTTTACCAGCAAATTAATGGCTTAGCGATGGGCGCGCCCCTCTCCAGGTTACTGGCGAATATTTATGTGGAACATATTGAAAATTGGGCATTAGATTTTTAATTTTTTGGTTTTATTGGTTACATGTTGTTGTGAGTCTTTTTTCTTTCATATATTTTTGTTTTGCTGAGGACGGCCCTTGGACATAGGGCCGAAATATTCATTCAAATTATCTCCACTGTCTTGCAAAAAGATTGCCCTATTGTTCTTCGTACTTTTGTAAGTTGTTGTAGAAATTTCAAAAAGGGCTCATTTGATTGGAAATTAAAAATGCCCTTTTTAATAGTCGAAAGTCAGTGGAGAGTAATTAAAACCCCTCTCACGCCCACCATTTCCCCCAGAACATTCAATCAAAATTTTCAGATAGCCATTTTGTTCAACGTCGTAGAAATTCTGGAAATTAGGTCTTTGAGGATGACAACCCCCCAGCCCTCAGGGCAAGGGTTGTAAATTATGCCCTGGGGCCGTATAAGGTTTTTTTAGAAAGCGTTGTCGTAGAAACTCAAAAAGGGCTCATTTGATTGGAAATTGAAAGGGCGAGTGCCTTTTTTAATAGTTGAAAGTAATTGGAGAGTGACTAACGCCCCGCCCCTCTCACGCTCACCATTTCCCTAAACACATCCAATCAAAATTTTGAGATAACCATTTTGTTTAACATAGTTGAAAGTTCTGGAAATTAGGTCTTAGAGGATGACAACCACCCTAACAGCCCTTAGGGTAAGGATTGTATTTTATGCCCTGGGGGCATATAAGGTGTTTTTAGAAAGCGTTGTCGTAGAAACTCAAAAAGGGCTCATTCGATTGGAAATTGAAAGGCCTAGTGCCCTTTTTAATAGTCGAAAGTGATTGGGAGGCTTGACATTTTTATAGTAAAGATCGATGTGGGTATAATCTTTTTTTTTTTTTTTTTTTTTTTTTTTTTTTTTTTTTTTTTTTTTTTTTTTTTTTTTTTTTTTTTTTTTTTTTAGACCAGAGCATTTTATATCGAAGGAGTTGTCGTAGGAACTTCGAAAAGGGCTCATTCGATTGAAAATAGAAAAGGCTGATGCCCTTTTAAAACAGTTGAAAGTGATTGGAGGGCAACTAATCCCCCTTTCCCATTATGTATAAAAACTAAATGTTGCCTTAATATTAAATCAAAATGCACTGTGTTAATGCTAATTCCCAATAAGGCATCTCAGCAGTATCCCAAGAATGACTGAGGGTATTATGTTCAAACTTTTGGGGCTACTTCTGCTCTTAAAACTTAACCAAATCAAAATAGCGTAAGTGTATCCAAGCTATCCAAGAAAGTTAACAGATTTTTTTGCGAATGGTATCAAGTTTTCCATTTCAGGTCATCTAGAGGAGGTATGAAACTAAATTAAACACTACTATTTGTGTCCGGATTTTTAAAAGGATGTATGTTGTTAAAAATTGCTGAAAATGTTTCTCCAGCATACAAATAGCAGGCCAAACTATAAAGTCTTAAAAAACGAAAAGATTAAAGTATTATTTGTTTTTTCCCTGAAAAGACTATATCAATATAAAACGAACAGAAATTAATTAAAAAAACTTCTTCCACAAAATAAGTTTTTCAAAGAAAGGTAAAGAACTCCATTAAACAAAAAATAATCAAAAGTAAAATCAAATAATCTACCAAGCGTGAAACTACCACAAATCAGCATCGATAAATAAATGAAACCCAAAACGAACAGAAATTACAATAAATAACCGAGTCAAACTCAAAACGAGCAGAAATTAACATAAGTTGGACTCAAAACCCCTATGCCTTCCCCAGGCCAGAACATAATTTGCACTTTACTGAAAAAAGTATAAATTTTTTACTTTTATAACTTTAATCAATCAAATAATATTAACATTTTGATTACTAAACATCAGTATATGTATATTAAACTGACAATGCACATTCATTTGTATTTTTTTCAGTAAAGTGCAAATTATGTTCTGGCCTTGGGAAGGCATAGGGGTTTTGAGCCCAACTTAGGTTGGGCTCTCTTTTCTTTTTTTTTCTTTTTTTTTTTTTTTTCTTTTTTTTTAATGTATATTCGGGCACCATAAAATTGAGTAACGTGATTCCCAATCATTCTATCTCGCATTTGATTAGTGGTTACTTTTTGGACTTGGCCGTTTGTTTTCTGGCTTTGATTACGATTTCTTTCTTTTGCTAGCTGTTATTTGCCATTTCTAAATAATTCATTTCCTTTTTTCTCGGTAATATTTTCAAGATGGGGGTTAGAGTGTTTGTGTGGTCTGTTTTCTCTGTTTTCTATATTGTTATTTTTAATTTTTAGTATTTGCAGTTTATTTTTTATTTTATCTATTTATTTATTTTCAGTTTTATTATATTATTTGTTTTTTATATATGTTATAGTTTGCCATCTGTTTGCCATATTATTCCAGTACTGCTGTCACAAGCATTGTCATCTTTTAGGGATAGGGTTGACAGATCTGCCTTTTTCGGGGCGGTTGAGACACCGTTGACTTAAAAAAAAATCGCATGCTGACCAAAATTTATATTATATTATTAGTTTTTAGTCACTTATTTTTTGTCTAGTTTTTGGTCTTACGATTACCTGAATATACTGTTGAAAATAATTGTCTTTCTACGGTAGCAATACAAGTTCAGACTGCTGGGCCTCTTTTTTCTTTTTCTTTTTTTTAGATTTTTTATTAAATTGTTTTCTCAGTAATAAAAAAAGATATACTAAATCTAGGAAATTCTGTTGATCAGATGACAACTAGCCCTCCATAGAATGAATTGTTCACGTTTGGTCTAATTGCACTTGAAAAACATGAAATCGCTTAAAATCATTTGTTTTATAGTTTTAACTTCTTCTCTAGTGTTAGCTTGGAGTCGCGCTTTGAGATCTCTATATTGTTGTATGTATTAATCCGGTTGGTTCTAAAAGTGAAGTATATCTGTCCCTAGGGTTTCTAGATAAGGGATTGATTACCTCCTGTCTAATCGAAACTGAATAACACAAACGTGTTTAAAATGAGTTGCTTTGTAGAAAATAAGTTGTAATATGGTTTTAAGTTTTACTCCAGTTTTCAGCTTGGAAGGATTGGCAGTGATCGCTATATTATTATCAGGAATTCCGGACAGTTCTGAAGTCCGAAGTGCACGCAGCTCCAACTTTTCTAAATAAAAGATTGATCCCCTTTCCGTCCAATTAAAACTGATTTTTTTTTTTTTTTTTTTTTTTTTTTTTTTTTTTTTTTTTTTTGTTGAATAGTTTAAGTTCTATTCCAGTTTTTTTTTTTTTTTTTTCCTTGTAAAGGCTGGAAGCAATACCTATGTTATTAAAAAACTTTGAAATTTCTGCAGTCCAAAGCCCTTCCAGCCTTAGGGTTTCCAGACAATGGGTTATTCGATTCTGTCTAATTGAAACTGAATAACACCAAATTGTTTTAAATGAGCGTCTTTCTAATTTTAAGTTCTGCTCCAGTTTTTCAGGTTCCAGCTCCAGTTGGAATAAGTTCTGCTCCAGTTGGAAGTGATTGCTATATTGTTACAGAATGGCCTTGCTGGCCAGTTTCTGAGGGAGGGCAAGTGCTATTAGAAGCCTGTTTTTTTTACCGTGATTTAAACTGGGATACTCATTTTCTTATGCTTATTTTCATATGTTTTTCTTACGGGGATGGGGCATTGCCTCCCCCAACCCACCTGGTCGACGTCCATTACAGATGTTCAGTAGGATCGATAAATGCAAATGATGCTTTTTTCCTTTATTAAAGGAAAAATATTGAAAATTTGTTATTTGGATAAAAGACTTCGGTGCAACTAGTGTAAACATTCCTGGACAAATTCTCTGGATATTTTAAAGA
The DNA here is from genome assembly GCA_027921565.1 of Artemia sinica. Taxonomy (NCBI): domain Eukaryota; kingdom Metazoa; phylum Arthropoda; class Branchiopoda; order Anostraca; family Artemiidae; genus Artemia; species Artemia sinica. Next base: position 57,855,984 of record CM051258.1, on the reverse strand, counting down.
AAGCATTAGATCTTTCTGAGTTATTCGAGAATACGCTCAAACATAAATCCTAAATTTTTGAATTTTTATGAACCTAGATGAATTTAAATATTTTAATATTTAAAAAAGATTTGTCCAGAAAGCTTATTTTTTTCTAATTCAAAATAGTCTTTAATCAGAATAAGGGCTTTTAATAGTTCCAACTTCAAAAATTATTTCTAGATACCACACCTTTACAGGGGTGGATCCAGAGGAGTGGATCCAGGGGGTGCCCCCCCCCCAAGATATTCAACCCTCAATCTGTTTTTGTTCTTCTTTTGCTCTTTTTTAAATAGATATGTCAATTTGGTCAATTATTGGTGCCCTTGTTACATTGCCCCCCCCCCCCCAAGATTCTTCTCTAGATCTGCCTTCGCGCCTTAAGATTAAAAATGTTTCTTATAGGCTAGACGGATATCGACAAATACCACATGAAAAAATACACATAAAAATGCTTATTTATAAAAAAAATACTGTTCATTTCCACACCTATTCTCTACATGTATCATAAAATGATACTTCTTTTTAATCCTTTGTAAAGTGATGGTATCTAAATATCATTGTATACTGTAGCGTCTTGTTTTCCCAAATATGATATACATTTCATACCACGCGTACTTGCTCTGAGCAAATACGTCACAACCTTAGTTCAGTTGGTGCCTGGCAAAACAGGTTTTTCCATAGGCATACCGTGATGTGTACATCAGAATCGCGCTTGCGCGCAGGCGGAGTATGAATCTTGTGTGGTTTTAAATGTGTTTCACTTTTTTTTTAACGGAGAGTGTAGCCTTTGTCGATATTTGTAGTATATTTCTAATAGCCTTTGTCGATATGTGCAGCCTTTGTAGTATAGCCTTTGTATTATATTCTCTCTACTGTGCTAAATATATATATATATTTTTTTTCAGTTATTAAAGAAGGAGGTTCACGAGAGGCTGGGGTGCACAAAAGGTCGATACGGAGCCGATGAAGTAAAAACGCACGAATTTTTTAAGCCTATAAATTTTCGTCGTTTGGAAGCTGGAATGTGCGATCCTCCGTTTATACCCGATCCGCATGCAGTTTATGCAAAAGACGTGTTAGATATTGAACAGTTTTCAACAGTTAAGGGTGTAAATTTGGATAGCAGTGACAGTGGCTTTTATGCCAAGTTTAATACTGGGTCCGTCTCAATTCCCTGGCAAACAGAGGTGAGTTCACTCTTTTGGATCAAAATTAGGCCGTATTCCACTTGTTTTTTGCAACACACCAAGCTTTTTTATTGCTTACTTCTCATAATTTCTGTTGAATATTTTTTTAGTTTCTTTTTCTATTTTGCTATTGCTTTCTCTTCCCCGTTCCAATAACTTTGGGCAATAACAAAAAGTTTGTGTATATAATTGCGTTATTACTTATTTACTATGTCCTATCAATTTTCCTTTTAAATTTGTATTCTTCTACTTTTGTCAATCTTCTGTCGTCTCTGTCAATCTTCTTCTGTATTTTGTTTTCACTCCAAGCTTTTTCATTACTTACTTCACATAATTCTTGTTCATTCTTTGTTGTTTTTTGTTGTTGTTTTCCTATAGTTTATTTTGCTAATACTTTCCTTTCCCCGTTCTAATAACTTCTGGCAATGAAACAAAATTCTGTATATGATGTTCTGTTGCTTAGCTTATTGCCCTGTCAATTATAAGATTCTTTTTTAAATCCAAGTAGAGGCAGGTTCAATTTTCAAGTAGAGGCAGGTTCAATTTTCTTCTTCTTCTTCTATCAAAATTATTCAAAATATTGTACCTTCTTCTTATTTGCAATGTTGTTCTTCCAGCTTTTTATGTTACGAGGCTTGTTAAAATGAAAGGAAAACAGGAACGTTTTCAGGATTCATTCTTGCGCCGAGGGGGAAGGGTTAAGTAAAACCAGTAAGACAGGAGGGGGTGCTACCATTTCGGCGAACCTTCACAAGCACGAAACGTCATAACATCGAACCTTTACCTCAGCTACTCGGATTGGTATTGTCACGTTTGATGGTCTTGGTTGTTCATTTGTCCTCTAGGAATTATGAAACTACTTAAAACGCCTTTTGTAAATAGACTAATTACACTTGGTATTTTATACTGAGCCATGTTCCTTTTGTAATGTTTCATGCGTCATAGACGTAATTCCGGTAATTCGATTTCATTAAGTTCACTTTGTTGCGTTGAAAACTGTAAGCTTATTGGTGTTTATTCTGTTGTATCTCTCTTTTATGCTATAAGTGGATTTAACCTAATAGAAAATAAAACTTCTTTGAAAATTTCCAGGAACTTCTCTAGTTTCAATTAAAAAATTGTAATTTTTGATGAAACACCTTAAATATTTTTGCATTTTACATATTAGCTTTAGAGGTTCGGAACTGAGAACTAAGATAAAATTGCATTTATTAAAAAAAATTAATATACTTTTAAGTTCAATTTAAAATTATGTTGGCACATGACGTCATTGCAATACTGATGTGTATAAAATGACGTCGCTCACATAATTTTTTTTTCCAAAATTAAGGCTCTTAAACGAACAAATAAAATTTCAAATGGGGATAAATCCATTTATTTAGACAGTGAAAAAAAACAGGTACAAAGGTCCAGATATTTCGGTCACATATACAGCGACCGTCTTCAGTAGAAAAACTAAAATAATAAAATCGAAACTAGCATATTTATATACTATACTAGCATATTTATATACAACAAAATAAATAACTTTTCGGGTCATTCACAAAATAATGAACTTCCGGATTATTCACTAGATTATTTTCAGAGAGAGTTCATTGACAAAGTATTCAAAGTTCATGATGTAAATTTTCTTCTTTAATCATGCCCAAATGTCAAATAAATTTCCAATGAAAGTGGCAAAGCCTTCCGTGTCTTCTAGTTGCAAACCAAATGTTGAGTTTATAGATGTTTACTGGGTTGCTCTCATTTCCCAAAATATCTGGACTTTTGTACCTGTTTTGTCACTGTCTAAATAAATGGATTTATCCCCATTTGAAAGTTTATTTGTTCGTCTTAGAACGGCAGTGTGGTCTAAGAAAACAACATCTAATTTAAAGGTGTTATGTCGAAAATAAGGCCCCGAACGAATTTTCTCTAACCTCTGATCGTTTTTTTAGGCCAGAATATCCCAGGATAACAAATCTTCCCGAAAAATATGGAGCCGTTTTCAAGAAAAAATAAATACACAATTATTGCTCGCTTATAAAGATACTATATATATATATATATATATATATATATATATATATATATATATATATATATATATAGATATATATATATATATATATATATATATATATATATATATATATATATATATATATATATAGATATATATATATATATATATATATATATATATATATATATATATTATGTATAACATATATATATATATATATATATGTATATATATATATTATAATATATATATATATATATATAATAATATATATATATATGTATATATATATATATAATAATATATATATATATAAGGGCTATAATATATATATATATGTATATATATATATAAGGGCTATAATATATATATATATATATATATATATTATATATATATATATATATATATATATATATATATATATATATATATATATATATATATAATATATATATATATATATATTATATATATATATATATATATATATATATATATATATATATATATATATATATATACATATATATATATATATGTTTTTTCTCTCAGATGATCGAGACGGAGGTTTTTAAGGAGCTCAATATTTTTGGTCCGAATAATACTCGATCACCAGATTTAGACTTTGAGAGGCCGCCTGAACCCGAAAAGAATGGTTGTTTTCCTTGGAGCAAAAAGGTAAAATTTGGCTAATTATGTTATTTTTTGTTAAATTTTTTGTAAATATTTTATTTCTCCTATTGCCTAGAGAAGGAATAAGGAACTTTTTAAACCGTTGTTGGCTAAAATAAGTCTAATCTTTTGATTTTTTTTTACCTTTTTAAAATTACATTTGTTTTTTTTTTTTTTTTTTTTTTTTTTGCTAACTAAATCATCGGCACTCATTATCGGGATATTTCTATCGTATGCTCTACATTATATTCTCTTGTCGGAATAAAGAGTGAATGAAAATTAGCGGTTTTTTTCTTAAATGCCATCTACATAAAAACCATCTACAGAATGCATCTACAGAAAAGAGTGCCATCTTAAATGCCATCTACAGAAAAGAGTGAATGAAAATTAGCGGTTTTTTTCTTAAATGCCATCTACATAAAAACCAAACAAACTTAGAGTCTAGATAGCAGTCGCCACCATTAGACGTATTTCGGCAAAAGAAGAGGGTAAAATTAAGCAGTTGTTTTAGGTTAGTACAGTCAGGTTTGCAATACTAAATTAGTTCAGCGCAATTACAATTCGCAATTACCGAATTAATTAATTAATCTGTATATTGAAACTACTGTGCGATTAGTTTATAATTCGCGACCAAAAGGAGAGAAATATTTCTGTGGTAAATTTTATAAATATTTCTGTGGCAAATTTTCTACTAATGGATATCTAAGTAATTAAGACTAGGACAATCGTGAAGTAAAAAAATTAATAAAAAATGTATTTGATTTTTTATCCACTAATACTGAAAATGTAAATAGTAGATTAAAACGTGTAAAAAGAAAGAAAGACACTAACTTTGAAAAATAGATGTTGACAGTGGAACGGAGGAAGTTTACTTTTTTCTGATATTAATTAAAAAAACTTTTTCCACAAAATAAGTTTTTCAAAGAAAAGTAAAGAACTCCATTAAACAAAAAATGAGCAAAAATAAAATCAAATAATCTACCAAGAGTGAAACTACCACAAATCAGCATCGATAAATAAATGAAACCCGAAACGAACAGAAATTAAAATAATTAACCGAGTCAAACTCAAAACGAGCAGAAATTATCATAAGTTGGGCGCAAAACCCCTATGCCTTCCCAAGGCCAGAACAAAATTTTCACTTTACTGAAAAATACAAATGAATGTGCATTGTCAGTTTAATATACATATACTGATATTTAGTAATCAAAATGTTAAGATTATTTGATTTATTAAAGTTATAAAAGTAAAAACATTTATATTTTTTCAGTAAAGTGCGAATTATGTTCTGGCCTTGGGAAGGCATATGGGTTTTGAGCACAACTTTTGTTAATTTCTGCTCGTTTTGAGTTTGACTCGGTTATTTATTGTAATTTCTACTCGTTTTGGGTTTCATTTATTTGTCGATGCTGATTTGTGGTAGTTTCACGCTTGGTAGATTATTTGATTTTATTTTTGCTCATTTTTTGTTTAATGGAGTTCTTTACTTTTCTTTGAAAAACTTATTTTGTGAAAACGTTTTTTTTAGTTAATTTTTGTTCGTTTTATATTGACATAGTCTTTTCAGGGAAAAAGAAAGTAATACTTTAAATCTTTTCCTTTTTTAAGATTTTATAGTTTGGCCTGCTATAGAAAAATTTTCAGCAATTTTTAACAACATACACCCTTTTAAAAATCTGGACACAAATAGTACTGTTTAATTTAGTTTTATACCTCCTCTAGTTGACCTGAAATGGAAAACTTGATACCATTCGCAAAAATATCTGTTCAATTTTTTTAACAGCTTGGATAAACTTACGCTATTTTGATTTGGTTAAATTTTAAGAGTAGAAGTAGCCCCGAAAGTTTGAAAATAATACCCTCAGTGGTTCTTGGGATACTGCTGAGATACTTTATTGGGAATGAGCATTATCACAGTGCATTTTGATTTAATCTTAAGGCAACGTATAGTTTTTAAACATAATGGGTGAATGGGAGGGTAGTCGTGGGAAGGTGGGAGTGGAAGGGGGATTAGTTGCCTTCCAATCACTTTCTACTATTAAAAAGGGCATCAGCCCTTTCTATTTTCAATCGAATGAGCCCTTTCTGAAGTTCCCTTGACAACTCCTTAGATACAAAGTGCCCTGGTCTAAACAACAACAACAACAACAAATAATACATTATACCCACATCGATCTTTACTATAAAAATGTCAAGCCTTCCAATCACTTTCGACTATAAAAAGGGCACTAGGCCTTTCGATTTCCAATCGAACGGGCCCTTTTGGAAACGACAACACTTTCTATAAACATCTTAAATGCCCCCAGGGCATAAATTTCAACCCTTACTCTAAGGTCTGTTAGGGTGGTTGTCATCCTCTAAGACCAAATTTCCAGAGCTTTCAACTACGTTAAACAAAATAGCTATCTCAAAATTTTGATTGGATGTGTTTGGGTAAATGTTGGGCGTGAGAGGGGCAGTAGTCACTCATTAATCACTTTCAACTATTAAAAATGGCCCTAGCCCTTTCAGTTTCCAATCAAATGAGCCCTTTTGAAGTTTCTACGACAAGACTTTCAATAAAAATATTATATGCCCCCAGGGCATAACTTACAACCCTTGGCCTGAGTGCTGGGGGGGGGGGTGTCATTCTCACAGACCTAATTTCCAGAGCTTTCTACTACGTTGAACAAAATGGTTATCTGAAAATTTTGATTGGATGTATTTGGAGGAATGGTGGGCGTGAGAGGGGGGTTAGTTACCTTCCAATCACTTATGACTATTACAAAGGGCACTAGCCCTCTCAATTTCGAATTGAATGAGCCTCTTTTGGTATTTTTACGACAACTCTATCTATAAAAAACCTTATATGCCCCCAGGGCAGAACTTATAACCTTTGCCCTTGGGGCTCTGGGGGGTTTGTCATCCTTAAATACATAATTTCCAGAACTTTCAACTACGTTGAACAAAATGGCTATCTCTAAACTTTTATTGAATGTTTCTTGGGAAATGGTGGGCGTAAGAGGGGGGTTAATTACTCTCCACTCACTTTCGACTATTAGAAAGGGCAATTTCAATTTCCAATCAAATGAGTCCTTTTTGAAATTTCTATAACAACTTTCTATATAAACTTTATATGCCCCCAGGGCATAACTTACAACCCTTGCACTGAGGGCTCTGAGGGGATTATCATCCTAAAAGACCTAATTTCAAGAACTTTCAACTACGTTGAACAAAAGGGATATCTCAAAATTTTGATTGGATGTGTTTGGGAAAATGGTGGGCGTTAGAGGGGCGTTAGTCGCTCTCCAATCACTTTCAACTATTAAAAAAGGCACTAATCCTTTCAATTTCCAATTGAATGAGCCCTTTTGAAGTTTCTACGCTTTCAATAAAAACCTTATATGCCCCCAGGGCATAACTTACAACCCTTACCCTGAGGGCTGTGGGGGGGGGGGGAGGGGTTGTCGTCCTTAAAGACCTAATTTCCTAAACTTTCAACTACCTTGAATAAAATAGCTATCTAAAATATTGATTAGATGTGTTTGGAGAAAAGATGGGCGTGAAAGGGGGGTTAGTTGCCCTCAAATCACTTTTGACTATTAAAAAGGGAACTAGCCCTTTGAATTTCCAATCGAATGAGCCCTTTTTCAAGTTTTTAAGACAAAGATTTCAATAAAAACCTTATATGCCCCAGGGCATTACTTATAACCCTTGCCCTGAAGACTGTGGGGGGAGTGTCCTGCTCAAAGGTATAATTTCCTGAACTTTGAACTGCGTGGAACAAAATGGCTATCTCAAAATCTTTATTGGATGTGCTTGGGGAAATGGTGGGCGTGGAAGGGGTGTTAGTTGCTTTCCAATCACTTTCGACTATTTAAAAGGGCACTAGCCGTTTCAATTTCCAATCGAATGAGCCCTTTTTGAAGTTTTTACGACAACGCGTTATATAAAAACCTTATATGCCCCCTGGGCATAATTTACAACCCTTGCCCTGAGGGCTGTGGTGGGTTGTCATCCTCAAAGACCTAATTTCCAGGACTTAAAACTACGTTGAATAAAATGGCTTTCTCAAAGTTTTGATTAGATGTGTTTGGGGAAAAGGTGGGCGTGAGAGGCGGGTTAGTTGCCCTCAAATCACTTTCGACTATTAAAATGGGCACTAGCCCTTTGAATTTCCAATCGAATGAGCCTTTTTCTAAGTTTCTATGACAACGCCTTCTATAAAAAACCGTATATGCCCCCAGGGCATAACTTACAGCCTTTGCCCTATGGGCTGTGGGGGACTGTCCTCAAAAACATAATTTCTATCTGGAAATCAACTACGCTGAACAAAATGGCTATCTCAACTTTTTGATTGGATGCGTTTCGGGAAATGGTGGGCGTGGAATGGGTGTTAGTCGCCTTCCAATCACTTTCGACTATTAAAAAGGGCACATGCCACTCCAATTTCCAATTGAATGAGCCCTTTTTGAAGTTTCTACGACACTTTCTTCGATACGAAGTGTCCTGCTCTAAAGGAAAAAATTAATAAATTACACATTGTGCCAACATCGTTCTTATATGCCCCCAGAACATAACTTAAAACCCTTGCCCTGATTGTTGTGGGGGAGTGTTCTCCTCTTTACTTAGTCCCCGTTTCTTGTCTCGTTCTCGAGTGACCCCGTTCTTTACTAAGCCAGCGCGAGCGCGCTGCATATGATTTATACGACAACTTTCTATATAAATCTTATATGCCCCCAGGTCATAACTTACAACCCTTGCATTGAGGGCTCTGAGGGGGCTATCATCCTAAAAGACCTAATTTCCAGAAGGTCCAACTACTTTGAACAAAATGGATATCTCTAAATTTTGATTGGATGTGTTTTGGAAAATGGTGGGCGTCAGAGGGGCGTTAGTCGCTATCCAATCACTTTCAACTATTAAAAAAGGCACTAGCCCTTTCAATTTCCAATCAAATGAGCCCTTTTGAAGTTGCTACGACATCACTTTCAATAAAAATATTATATGCCCCCTGGGCATAACTTATAACCCTTGCACTGAGATCTCTGAGGGAGTTATTATCCTAAAAGACCTAATTTCCAGAACTTTCAACTACGTTGAACAAAATGGATATCTCAAAATTTTGATTAGATGTCTTCAGGAAAATGGTGGGCGTGAGAGGAGTGTTAGTCGCTATCCAATCACGTTCAACTATTAAAAAAGGCACTAGCCCTTTCAATTTCCAGCCCTTTTAAGGCCTTTTAAAGTTTCTAGGACAACGCTTTCAATAAAAACATATTCCCCCAGGGCATAACTTACAACCCTTGCCCTGAGGGCTGTGGTGGGAGGGGTTGTCATCCTTAAAGACCTAATTTCCAAAACTTTCAACTACGTTGAATAAGGTGGCTATCTAAATATTTTGATTGGATGTGTTTGGGGAAAAGGTGGGCGTGAGAGGGGGGGTTAGTTGCCCTCAAATCACTGTCGACTATTAAAAAGGGTACTAGCCCTTTGAATTTCAAATCGAATGAGCCCTTTTTCAAGTTTCTATGACAAAGATTTCAATAAAAAACCTTATATGCCCCCAGGGCATAACTTATAATCCTTCCCCTGAGGGTTGTGGGGGAGTGTCCGCTTCAAAAATATGTTTTCTATCTTGAAATCAACTACGCTGAACAAAATGGCTATCTCAAAATTTTGGTTGGATGTGTTTGGGGGAATGATGGGTGTGGGGGGGCTAGTTGCCCTCCAATCACTTTTGACTATTAAAAAGGGCACTAGAACTCTCAATTTCCAATTGAATTAGCCGCTTTTGAAGTTTCTACGACGACCCCTTCCATATGAAGTGCCCTGCTCTAAAGGAAAAAAATAATAAATAGTACATTGTGCCAACATCGTTCTTATTTGCCCTCAGGTCATAACTTAAAAGCCTTGCCCCGAGGGTTGTGGGTTCAATCTGGAAATCAACTACGCTGAACAAAATGGCTATCTCAAAATTTTGATTGGATGTGTTTGGGGGAATGATGGGCGTGGGGGGGGGAGGCTAGTTGCCCTCCTATCACTTTCGACTATTAAAAAGGGCACTAGCCACTCCAATTTCCAATCGAATGAGCCCTTTCGAAGTTTCTACGACAACTCCTTTGATACGAAGTGCCCGGGTATGGAGAAAAAAAAATAATACATTGTGGCAATATCGTTCTTTACTTAGGCAGCGCTGGCACGCTGCCTATGATCTATAAGCTTACTACTTAGCACGGCAACTTTACTAAAAATGTCATTCATCCCGAATTCTAACATAATCTTGCCATTACGGTAGCATGAAGGGAGAAAAAGAAGAAATTTATAACACCGGAAACACAGAATGCGCAAAAAAGAAATTATCATTCCTATTTAAAGCTGCAGGTAATTTGCAAAAAGTCTTCTCGAAGAATCAATCCGAATTCCCGTCTTTGAGTCGTAAATTAGCCGAGAATGGAAACATTGTAAATTGTTTGTAATATTAATGCTCAACCATCTAAAGACGCCTCAGAGGGGGACAGAAAACGATTTGCATGTCAGTGGTATTGCAAGTGAAGGAGACGAAGAGGCGAAAGTAAGGTACTCCCACTTGACTTAAGATGCATCTACTGCACTAATGACACATTAAACCTCAACCGAACCCCTCAGACTTTTAAATACCCAACGGAAATAATTGGCCAATATAAAACATTGTAAGTCAAAAAGAAAGAAAGGAAAACTAAATGTGGAAACACTTTATGAAATATAGAGTAAATGAAGCGAGAAACCTCGCAAATTTTATGGTTAGCCCGGAAGCCCTTCGTTTACTAAGTCTAGTGTCATATTTACTTTTTGTTGTTGTTTTGAGGGGACATTAGCACCGCCAAGAATTTTCTGGAAGGGAGGAATTGCATCCAGGAGATCTGTTTTTATCAAGATCTATACTAGAGTCTTTTTCCCTACTGTCGTCTGTTCGAGGGAGGATGGAACTGTCGATGGAATTTATAGGATAGTAAAAAGCACTTAGTTAATAAATGACATCTCTTCTATAATGTTGTCATATTTATTGGGCTAGACCTTCATCACTGGAGGGATAGCGAGCTCCAAGGATAATTTTAGTAGCCGTGTTTTCAATTGTTTCAGGATGTCAATTGACACCTTTCATTTCTTCATGAAGAGTACAGCAAGACAAAACACTATCAAAATGCATAGACCATAACCGTCCTACTTTCCCAAGAAAGGCTTGCTTTGCACTGAAGCTAGTGGGAGGATTATGGAAAAAATATAAAGAGCTGACAGATTGTATGAAAAAATAGATTATTACTTCGAAAATCATAAAAATTTTAGGTTTTTGAGATGGTTGTCCTGGAAGACCTAACTTAATGAAGAAAAAAAAATGGAATAAAAGGTAAAATAATGGTAAATGTAAACCTTGATTTATTAATGCAACCAGCTACAAATACTTCAACTTTGTTTTTTTAACAATCACATAAAACAAACAACATTTTTGCACTGAAGAAAAATCTATGAAGGTTTGCGGTCGTGTGAAATTCCACGTAATTACTGACCTATCAAGTTAAATAATTAAATCAAAGAAATGTATAATTATAAATAAATGAAAACAACTCAAATAAAAATAATAATGGATAAAAAAAGTATAAAATAGAAGCAGTAACATATTCATTATTCATCAATCATCGGTACTCATCTCCCTCCCCTCCCCCTCTCTCTGACCCTGTCCTCTAGCTCCACCTAGCCTCCCATGCCCACCCTTACCTCCCCGACCCACCCCACCATCCATAATAAAATTCAGCGATTATCCCCCAAAAATTAATCTTTTAGATTCTGTTTAAACTGAGGCACGTGTTTTGCTGCCCAAATGCACACTGGTAGTTCATTCCATACAGATGGGCCCAGATGTTTCTTTTACATTTCTTTCCAAAACTCAGGAATACACCAGTGTTTCCAAATAAATTCTGATAATATCAATGATGTTCATAACTCACATTTCCTTAAATTTCTTTATGTTTATTTATTTATTTACACCTACCGGCAAGCCTTCTGCTCAACATTTATTTTGTCTCAGAAATTTTGTAATCTGAGCTGTGTATGATTTCAGACTTTCTTTACCACGAGGAATTTAATAACGTTTTATGATGCTTTCAGCGTTGCGTTTCATAAAGCGTTCAGCGTTGCGTTTAACAACGTTTCCGCAACGCTTTATGATAAAATGGATGGTATTCATAAATTTTTTTATTGATAAATTTTATTTCTTTATATTTTATTTATTTCTTCTTATTTAATAAAATGAATTCAATTTTATTTCTTTTTATAGAGACGATAGCAAGTTGAATGAAGGCCAAAAATTTGCACCTCAAGCTTGTGATGAAAACGTAATATCAACCATATTCTCACCCCTTGCCATTTTTGGGAAACAAAAGGGACTTTTAGTATTCATCACACCAATGTGACTTTTTTGTGTTTTTTTTAAGCTTCCATGTCTCTGGTCAACTGTTTTTTGACTTCTTAAATTGTTTTGACTCAAGTAATGTGCTTCATTATTGCAAATCATTTATCTCTTGAAGATAATTTACAGTTAGATTTAGTGACTAACATAGTGACTGAAGAGCCATCTCTTCATCCTTGAAACTGCCATGTAAACTTCTTAGACCTGTTTCAAACACTTACCTTGACTGTCGTAGTATGTATAACAAACGTATAATGCCCTTCCTAATGTGGAATATAGGGGTACTTCATCTATATTTATGATTTGTATTCCGTTAGTGGCACATAGATGGCGCTTTCCAAAGGTAAGCAGCATCTAACAACCGAAGTTTTATTACGTTTCGGACCTTTTGACCTAATTTTAAGCTCTAAGAACCGATTTTTGTGAGGCAATTCGACCATTTTATTTTCTTACGAGTTCCGTTTAGGAAATTATTTTCTGTTGCAATATGTCAGATTGTGTATAAACAATATACTGGAAAACGATCTTTCAAAGCCTTTGATGGTGCATAGGCCGTCGAATCGAAGTTTCAATCGAAACTTCGAATCAAAGTGAGCCTTCTTTATAGGGCATGGTAGAAAACCTGTCGGCCTACCTCGCAGCAGCTGGAATCAAACCTCCGGCCTCGTTTTGACGGGTAGAAGATCTTTCCACTTTGCTTACGCAGGATGTAGGCTGTACAGCATTATTTAAATTTTTATAGATGAACAGCAACTATTATCTTCCGCCTAGGCCAAACAGGTATAAATTGTTGCTTTCTCGTGTTTCATTTTCAAACAAAGTAACTTTAATCAGAGCGAATTCTTGTATCTAATATAATATTTAATTCATCCTATGAATGTGTTTGCTAACAAGCAACACTAGTAGGGCACCAAGCGGCTCTGCTCGCATAACTTACTCAATAACAGTTAGCTTCGTTCAGTAACTATCAAACCAGGCTAAACATGAATATCTATGTGTCATAAATTCAGAGTTTTTTTTAATTTTTTTTTTTTTTTTTTTAAATTTGACAGACATTTTTCAGACATTTTTTTTTAATTTGCAAGTCCTGGTTGTATTATATAAACTTAACGGGTTTTTTTTTTCTTACACAAAGGTGCTTCTTGTTAATTAATGAATCATTAATGGTAATTAACTAATGTTATTTGTTAATTTTAATTAATTTTTGATGGTGCTCCCATTCTTGTGACTCTGTGGTAACAGTTAAATTATTAGCGGCTCCATTTCAGTCCCCTGGGCTCCATATGATCAAATGTTCACCGTGATATTTGAAGTATGCCTTACCAGTCAAAATTATCAAAATAGATAAGTGGACGCATCAAAAATTACTGTCAATTAACTCAGCTGTTGTATTTTTTCCGTTTTGAGTGTCGTAAGGAAATCAGTCTAAAATATGAAATCAGTAACTGAAGCCAATTTAACAAACTCCATGCTGAAATGCACGTACTTGACGCACAGACACAAAAAAAAAATGTAGAAAACAACAGTAAGAATAATATGGTAGTTTTAAATTTTGAACTTTGTCTCCACCAGTGAATGGGATAAGATAGCTTGTTGCTTTTCTTGAGTTAATTGCTATTAGAGTTTGGCCCCTCAAATAGGAGTATACCCTCAAGTAGATTTGATTTGTATGTTAAATCAACGCGTTTTATGCACCGTATCGTGCGATACGATAACGATGAGTATCGTACGATAACGATACAAAATGTATCGCATTTGTGCTCAACGTTTTCTTTGCAGTTTCTAGTGGGTAGTTTCTATAAACTTCAGGTCAATAACATTTGCGACTGATATTCTTTTCGAGAAGAGTGTTTTGGTGTGAAGATCAAGTGTGTTTTGTTGAAGCCTTTCCAGCGAAAAGGTTGATAACGAATCGTGCACAAATTATCACATCCAGATGATTCTGGGGAATGAACCGTTTTATTTGAAGCCTGAGCTTTGAATTGCGACAACCTAACAAATATTACTGTACAAGAGGGCTTTGCCGCCGACGTGACTGACAATGAACCGCATATTGAGTCCTATCTTATACGATTGATAGTTTAATTAATCTAAATAGTAATAGCTATACTGCTTATTTCTGTAGTCATAGCTATTACTTTTTCTCCCTTTTTTATGCTAGTGGAGACTTATGCTAGTGCTAGTGCAGTGTTGTCTTTTTCTTATTTTCTTCTTTACAAAGTGTTTGGAATAAGTCTTTGAAGTTATGAATTAAAGAGGGCAAATGCAACCACTATGTGATTCCACTGCTATTTATTACTTTGGCATTACAAAAAGATATTTTGTATGTTTCTTTCTTAACTACGGAGCTAACTTAATACCTAGGCCAAACTATAGTCACAATTGCTGACAAACAAATTGTACGGAAACAGTGCCAATAATGAAACCTATCATAATTTGATGAGTTGTGTTATACTTAACTTCCAAAGGTAATTTTTAGGACTAGCCAATTAGAGCGAATATATTTTGATGGACACTCGGAGTGTCGGTTTATGCTGAGTCGTATAAAGGCTTCAGGCATAGTATTAGTAGAAAATACTTAGGTCAATTTAGTATTAGCCTATTTGCATAGGCTTTCAAACCAACCTGTTGTCATTTCAATTTTCCGCTTATATAGTGGAAAATGTCCGGTACTTGAAAGTATCTAGTATAGATGTGGTACCGGATAATTATTAAATCTTCGCTTTTTTTAACAAGTTTGACTATAGTTTGAGTCGAGTACTAGGCCTACTCTGTTATATTTACCAATTAGCCAATGTGTACTTAATAATTTTAGTAATGTATTTTTGGCAAGAGTACTAAAATTCAGATCGTATTCAATAGTTCTCTCGAGAGAGGATAATTTTCGGAGGTGGAACTTTACAATTTTTTCGAACGTGCTTCTTTTTACCTCCCTCTTTTTTATTGCTTACAAAATTAGATAAGGCACAAGTTTGAAGTATTCTTTGGTTTAAGCTCATTAATTCCCTTAAGGGTTGGACTAATGTAGCGTTGTTCTTCTATTATGATATTGTGTTCCATTGCAAAATTGCCTGAGACGAACACAGAGCTGTTTAAGGTCAAAACGCCCTTTTGAGAGAAAGAAAAGGGAAATTTTCTATAACAAAATAATAAATAAAATGCTACATTAGTTTAACGGCCATCCCGAGAACTAAAAAACTTGTCCGAGAGGGCTGATAAATAACATTCACTGCTACGTTTGAACGTGATAACCAAATAGCTTCCATTTACCCCTTGGTACCACACACCTTACAAATAATTATCTAATTAATATACATTGCAAAAATACTCTTTGAGATAAATCCCAAAAAACAACACCCCTCCCCTTAAAGAAAAATTCGTTTCAATCTTTTCCAAACCGTTTTTGCGTCACCTTTTAAACTAGGACTTATTTGTCAATTAAATTCCGAATCAACAAAGCTGAATATTTTCAACGCTGGATCTGTGAAAATAATATATTAATATTTCCATAATTGGAAGCTGCCTTTTCTGTGAAAAGGCCAACAAATAGTTTGTACATATGCGCTCTTAAAATGTTAAAAGAACACGCTGTGTCTGTACATCCCTTTAGTGTGAAGTTTCTTCATATGTAACTTGTCCAAAGTCAAATAACAGATAGGGGTTTGTGTTTCAAAGTTGTTTAGTTTTGCATAAAGAGTAAGAAAACTTTATTAATTGTTATTTAGAATTTGATCATTGCGTATGTTTTTCTCAAAGTTTTCGGGTGACAATTCAAATTAGTGCCAAAACGATTTTCTTAAACAAAAAACGAGGTAGTCATCTTTTGGTTTCAAACAAGATCAGTGTTAATTAGTTGTTTGATTCATTAGTTAATTAATTGGTTGTGAAACATGAATCAGCAGTACCATAAACATTCGTTTTATTGTCATCACTGTGATTACATCTCTTATTTGACTATCTTTGTAAATTTTCAATTTGGAATGTCGCCAGAAAATATTTTATCTTGTACCCGCACAGTATGGCCAAACCGATGATATGGCCACACAGTATGGCCACACGGAAATCTAAATGTATTCCCTATGAAGAACATGTTTTAAGTTATAAATAGGTTTGAAGCTTCAATGTCTTTCTATACTTTACAAGATGAAAACGAAAAAAAAATGATATTTTATCATGACTGTGAACAAATAATATTAAAACAGAATAATAAATAATACTAATTTTGTTTTGTAAGATTTTGAGTTAGATGGACCGTAAATGATTGCCGAGCCTGTTGTTTTGACTTATGACTCCTTCGAAGTGAATCCATTTCTTCGTTTTTGTGCACCCTTGTGCAAAGTATGTCATGTGCAGCCGTTTTACAGTATCGCAAATTCAGTCTGCAATCCCTGAAAACGTTCTTCACCGAGATACATTTCGACTTCAGACGGCCCAATAGTGATATTCCTAATTATACTTTCAGATAGCAGTATTGATATTTTATTATAGACAAGTTTTATTTCAGTGTTGTTGTTTCTTTTCTATTGCCTTCTTTCCTTTTGATTCCACTGCCTTTCGCATGGGTTATAAAATAGTTTTTTGTTTTTTTTTTATTGTCTTTCTTTAGGTTTTGTCTTTTCCAATTTTAACAGCTCTAACCCCAATTGTAATTTAATAAAGTATTTCTTGCCTTTATATTGAGTCTTTGTTTAGTGTTTCCATTTCAGATGAGGGTTTTAATTTTTTTTAGCAAAATTGTGACAAAATTTGTACAATTTTTTTTACAAAATTGTGAAAAAAAACATAGATTTGACTTCATTTATCCGTTTTCAAATAGTCTATATATGAAAGTTATCTACCAAAAAGATATTAACAGCCATATACCAAAAGGATATTAATAGGCAAATATTGATATATTTGGTTAAGTTAGGTCAGGTTAGATTAGCTTGATGGGTGTTTGTTTATAAACGATTTTCAAGATTTGAAAAAAAGAAATAATTATTGAAAAACTGAAAATACAGTGAAAGAAGTGATGATAAAGGTTCTCCCGCTGGAAAATATGTTAACTAGGAATACTTTGCATATTATGAAGTAAGAATTGTTTTCTTAACATGTCTCCTTGTGTAGTGGAATGGTAATACATTTACACCTAGATGAGTATCGATGAAAAGCGAATCTGTTTTATAAAACAAAGACATTTTATGTTATGATATTCTCCCAGTTTTCCAAGATCAGCAAGTTTTTATCGAGTGCAAATAGCAGTATTTTGGCCAGTGTTTTCAAATAGTGTTGATGATTTCTTTTGGGCATATTGTGGTATACGAGTATGCAATTAAGCACATCTGGTCACATTCTTACCTTTATTCATTCTTTTTACTAATAATTAAAAAAACTTTTTCCACAAAAAAGTTTTTCAAAGAAAAGTAAACGCTACGTGCTCACTTTTGTCTCCTAAATCAATATTCTTGTTTGTTATGCTGGGTTTTTGTGTTTTCAGTAAAACGCTAGTTTTCTATAATCCTACAAACTTAGGAAAATATCATCAGTTGGTTTATTTGACTAGTTTTATCGACATATATTAGATAGACTGTGAATTAATAATTTTTGTTTGTTTTAAGTTTCATCTTCACTCTTTTTTTCCTTTTTTCCCTCTCTCCAGCCAGCGGGACACTCAAACATCATAGGGAGCTGTTTGTTGGCGCATTTTAAAGAAAATTTGCTAATATAGTGCCTTTTGTAATTAACACAAAATTATTTCTAGGAATAATTTTAATCGTTGTTGCAGCGGTAGTTGCAATCTAGTAAATCGTGGTTGCTGCGGTAGCTGTTAATTAAGAGAATTAAGATCTATGGTTACTCACTGTTTTAGATATATTTGCTCAATGTTGTTTAGTTTCTTTTATCTTCATTAAAAAAAAATCAAAGAAAATGCTTGCCCCCCCCCCCCGACTACATTTTCGTGAATCGGCGCCACTGAAAAAAAAACAATATTTTTCCCGATGCTAATTCAGCTGTAAAATACACATATATATCATACAGTATTTTCTCGTTGACTATACGTTTTTAGTAGAGATATGGAGGATTTGGAGAAGGATGTGGAGAAATATATATTGCTTTCAGTAAAGCGCAAATGAAACTTGTGCTATAATTGGGGTGCAAGGGGGACGACTTCCCAGTTCATATATTTAGTAATTTCTGTTCATTTTGAGTTTGAGTTGAATATTAGCTTTATTTTTGGTAGATTATAAGTCCCGTTTTTTTATTAAGTCTAATATCTGTTTCTTTTCGCTTTAATATCTGTATTTTAACATTTTTTCTTTAACTATAGTTGGGGTACAAGGGGGACGACTTCCCTGATCATATATTTAGTAATTTCTTTTCGTTTTGAGTTTGAGTTTAATATTAGTTTTATTTTTGGTACATTACAGGTTCATTTTTGGTTCCACTTTTAATTAAGTCTAATATATGTTTCTTTTAAGTTTTAGTTCACTATTCATTATGATTTCTAGCAGATTCTTTTTTTTTTGCTCTGTCAAGACATAGTTTCAATCTTCAATTTTGTTTAAAAAAAAGTTTTTTAATCTAATATTGATCAAAAAAAAAAAAAATTGCCACTCACTGAGAATAGATTCTATTTTAATAGCATTGTCGCAAGAATTTTGTTTGTGGCCTGTTGCTTTTTAAAGATAAAGCTCTAACATGGTAAAATTACAATTTTTGGATTGAATCATCACTTTTTTTCTGAAAAATCACCGAAAGTCACCAAACCAAAAAGAATCACTAGACTAGATGCTAGTAGATGCTGGTGTTTGTATGTGGCTGCATATGATATAACTGATATTTTCATTTGCTTATCTCTGGCCAGATTTTTAACAGCATTTAAATTGTTTATGTCAGTAGTTACTAAGAGGATAATATTTCCGAATGCAGACCTTTCGTCTTTCCCGAATACCTAGAAAAAATATTGCTCAAATAAATACTCAAGATTAAGTAAATATTCCTTTAACAAAACAATCTGACGACCTTAACTAGATCTGAAGCAAATGTTTAAAAAGGAAAATAAAATTTAAGAAACTGTTGTTTATTGAGCACTGAAAGAGAAGGTAATTGATGGCAGAACTATTTAATGAGTTTACTCCAGTGGTGTAATTTCGTCAGAATCTGGGGAGGGGTAATAATTGGAGCCAATTGAAAGAAAAAGAAAAATGAGTCATATAGGACCATAAAGGCAAATTTACTAAAGAAAACTGACCCGTTTCTCTGGATGCTTGAATTATGCAGGCTTTTCTTAGTTCTGACATGATCTTTTCAGAAACTAAATTTCACCTGGGGTTAACAAACTTGGGTCTAGGGGGGTTCAAACTAGAGTCTGAAGGGGACAGTTTCCCCCCTGCCCCATAGCAGATCACACCCGTGGTTTACTCACCGGATAATTTGTTGGATTCGATTTGAACTAGACATTAAAATCAAGGTGACACAGAATAACCGAACAGTTATTCTAAGTAATAAACAATGTAACATTCTTTGTTTACATTCTATAAACGATGATGTTCCACATCATGGATGTTCCACATCACGTTCTGATGTGGAACATCAGAGAAGAATGACTGCGTAAACTCATCGTTAAAGTACCAAAAACAGTAAAAATGAAATGGGATTGCTTGAACTGTTTAAGCGGAAATATATATTTTGAAACGTAGAAAAAAATCGTAAAGTAGAAGAATTAGAAAGTGAAATTGAATATTTGCCTCTTTTAGAACTGCATAGCATATAGTTTTTATAATTATAAATAGTGTTTCCGTAAGAATTAGAAAGTGAAAAATCGTAAAGTAGAAGAATTAGAAAGTGAAATTGAATATCTGCCCCTTTTAGAACTGCATAGCATATAGTTTTTGATAATTATCTCAGAAGTAAAAAATAATGTTTCCGTGAGCCGAAGCAGAGTGTGAGATAAGAACTTAAATTGACAGTCTAAAAGACTAGAAAGAGGAAAATTTTCCTATATCGTTAGAGTTTTTTGAATTGTGAAGTACGAGGAATTACCTATCCTCATCCACCTTGTCTCAAATGTTGCACTGCTCCCACGCCATGCCTCTTCAAGCCACGCACGGCACACTTCTGCCATACGTAGAGTGCGTAGAATGATTCTTGTGATTTTTTATGGGGATAACCTTTCTGTGAAGTTTCAGAGATCTTCTAAATGAAATCAATCGAAATAAGAAATGGGTCTTAAAAAAAGAATGCAGCTAGTCAATTATCTGACGAAACTATCTTAAATGCTTCGGGCCATCGCAAGGCAGGGGAAAGCTTCTGGGGATGGAACAAGCTAAGGAGTCTCAGTTTTCGCCTTTTTTTATTCTTAAAGTCAATGGAGTTTGATATAAAACACTGTTTTTTTTTCTATTTAAGGGATATTTTAGATGGAACAAAACAAATGAACAATGAAAACAAATAATTTTGCGTTGTGAAAAATTTTACTTTTATCTGCAGCCAGAACCGAAAAATCGTAAATCCGAAATTTTCATTTTTCATATCTTCGTCACCATTCCTTGAAAATAAAACACAAGTAGACAAATTTAATTAATTTTAGATGGATTTAAATGAATGAAAAAAACTGCTAATAAATGAGAATTGTGTTAAAATTTGGCTGGAAAATGTTTGGAAGACAGGGGAGGGGGCGCTAATGAGGATTTCACCCCGGGCACAAGAGAGGCAAGAACCGCTACTGAAAAGGAGAGGTTTTGTTCACAAATTAGAAACCACCGACTTCCCCACATCTAACTATTATTTCTGTCCAGAGCCACTACGATCACGATTGATTCCTTACAGTCTTTCTTCCAACTTTAGTGACTCGTAAACAAACTTCACTTCAATGTTTCAGATAGTATGAACGCCATCTAAAAAAATATCTACGTTTATAAAGTATGAAAAAAAGAACTAAAGCCGACGCCGGAAAGATCCTTCTCTAAGATCATGTCACAACAAGGGTAAATTCTATGCCCGATTTACACCATAGTTGCACCCAGGGGGATCGGGTGACCGTGGGCCCCAAAGATTTTGCTGGTGCCGTCACTTGTTTTCTTTCTACTTTTTTATCCCTTTTTTAAAGTAAATTTGTCAAATTTAAATTGGGGAATCATAGGCACCCTTGTCACATTACCCTCCCCCCCCCATCAAAGATTTTGACCCAGATTCACCTTTGGTTGCACCTATTAAGAAAAAGATTTATGAAAGATATATTTTATTTTGCCAATTCTAATGTCACACTTCTACTACAGAAGCATGGAATTAAATGGCAAGAAACTGGTCTGAGAAGGGAGAAAGACTATAAAAGAACAAAGCTGGTTTCAGGGATGGATCCAGGATTTTGGTTGATCCGATAAACTTGCGCTAGGAGCAAGTTTAATTACCGCAAACTTGAGTTAAATTAAGTAAATTACACTACTTTGGACTATGCTAGGGGGGGGGGCAACCCCCTCGCCCCCCCCCTGGGTCCGCCACCGGCTGGTTTAAACCCTCACCTTTAAAAGACAACACTTGTACAGTGGCGGATCCAGAGGGGGGGGGGGTGCCCCACCCCCTAGCATAGTCCAAAGTAGTGTAATTTACCTAATTAACTCAAGTTTGCGTTAATTAAACTTGCTCCTAATGCAAGTTTATTGGATTAACCTATTTCCCTCCTAAAATTTTTTTGGGATCAACCTATTTTGCGCCCCCCCCCCCCCCCCCCTAAAAAAAATCTTGGATCCACCCCTGCACTTGTATAGGCTTGTGACAGCCTATTACCTAAATATCTATAAACATCGGATCAAATTATTTTTTCCTCTTTTTTCTTATAAAAATACCAGGAAAAAAACAAGGAGAAAATCCTAAATTTTCTTGAATATCTGGTCGCTTCTCATCTAGAATAGTAGTTTTTCTATTATTCCCAACCTCCCCAAATATTTTACTGTTTCACCTTCACCGCTGAAGAGATATTCTCTGGTACGAGCCTGCCGTTGCTTACTGTTAAATCTGGAAAACAACCGCGCTAGCTAACCAGTTTTTCTAAGCTCGTGGAGACAAAGGTATTGGCAAACTTAAGTATTTCCTAGCTACAGAGAAGAAAGGAAGAAAGACTAAAATAGAAAGCAAGACTTGCAGTCTTAACAGAAAGCCTTGCTAACAATTGAACATTTTTAAAAGAGGTACAAAAACGAATACTAGAGTCTGTATAAAACACCTCCCCTCCCTTTCCCCCTAAAATTCTTCAATTTCTCTCAAACCATCATTCTGGCTATCAACATATGCTCAGGTAGCATGTATTGTCTTTTAACGTCAGTTTCGTGCGTTAGTTAAAGATTTAAAAACATCAGACGAATTAGTTCTTTTCTCATTTTTTTTCTTATAGCACAGCCACGGAAAAGTCCAGGAGGGGGGCTCAGAACTCGGAAAGAAAATCCTGAATTTTATTGAATTTTTGGCTGTTTCTCCTTCGAATTAAAAGATTGAATTTGTCATT
Source organism: Artemia sinica (assembly GCA_027921565.1). Lineage (NCBI taxonomy): Eukaryota > Metazoa > Arthropoda > Branchiopoda > Anostraca > Artemiidae > Artemia > Artemia sinica. The sequence continues at coordinate 57,833,191 of CM051258.1, read as the reverse complement.
GGCCATTTCCCTCCCTCCCCCCTAAATTTTTTATCGTTCTTCCCTCCCCAACGACAAAATGTCTATGGATACGAGCCTGCTGTGGCTTGTCATCTAATCTGGTATCCCACCATGTTTAGCTAACTTGTTTGTCTTAGTTTTTGGAAACAAAAGCTACAAAATTGTGAGGTCATAATTTCCCGAACCTCAACTAACTGTCCCCTTTCTTGCAATACTTGGTCTGTAATAATGGAAAAGAGCAAAACCATTAGCAATACTCTATGTAAGTTCTATACAACCAATTATTAAAATTGTCAACTGCGATAATTATTTTTCAATCTGGCGCTAATTTTGACCTTCTTTCTTGATTATAATAATTTTGATAGCTTGATAATTTTATAAATACATCGATTACTTCAAGTGATAAGAGCTCTCCAAAAATAAGCATGGAGTTGATAACCAGCAAGAATCCCGCTAAATAAAAAAAGAAGAGAATAATAGAAGAACAAATTAGGAGATCTTTTAATCATCAGAGGCAGTGCTATAGCGTTGCCTATAGTAAAGGCCATACGGCTCCAATGTTTATTATTGTCATTTTTTTTCAGAGGCACTTCATACGAAAGGGGTCGTCGTATAGACTTCAAAGGGGGCTCATTCGATTGGAAATCGAGAGTTCTAGTGCCCTTTTTAAGATTCAAAAGTGATTGGAGGGCAACAACCCCCCCCCCACGCCCTTTTTCCCCCAAATACATCTGATAAAAATTTTGAGGTAACCATTTTGTTAAAAATAGTTCAAAGATCATACAACAAAAACTACGAGGTCGACACAACCCCCCCAGGGCCCGGGGGCAGGCGTTGTAAATTATACCCTTGGGGCAAATATGGTTCTTATAGAAGGGATGCTCGTATAAACCTCAGAGAGGGCTCATTTCATTGGAAATTAAAAGTTCTAGTTCACTTTTTCAGAGTCAAGGTGATCAGAGGGTAACTGCCCTCCTCCACCCCTCTACTCCCTTTTTTCCCCAAATACATCCGATAAAAATTTTGAGATAGCCATTTTGTTAAAAATAGTTCAAATATCATGTAAAAAAACTTCGGTGTCGACACAACCGCCCAGGGTCCGGGGGCAGGCGTTGTAAGTTAGGCCCTGGGGGCAAATATATTTCTTATGGAAAGGATGCTCGTATAAATTTTAAAGAGGGCTCATTTGATTGGAAATAAAAAGTTTTAGTTCATTTTTTCAGAGTCAAAAGATATCGGAGGGCAACTAGCATCCCCGTCCCACGCTCTTTTTTCCCCAAATGCATCAGATAAGGATTTTGAGATAGCCATTTCGTTAAAAATAGATCAAAGGTCAGATATCAAAAGCTTCGATGTCGACACAGCCCCCCAGGGCCCGGGGGTAGGTGTTGTAAGTTATACCCTGGGGGCATATAAGGTTCTCATGGAAGGGATGCTTGTATAAACATCAGAGAGGGCTCATTTGATTGGAAATTGAGAGTTCTAGTTCCCTTTTTAAGAATCGAAAGTTATCGGAGGGCAGCTAGCCCCCCCCCCCTGCTACGCCTTTGCATCAGATTAAAACTTTGAGATAGACATTTAATTAAAAATAGTTCAAAGGTCAGATAACAAAAACTCCGGTGTCGACAAAGCCCCCCACGGCCCGGAGGCAGGCCTTGTAAGTTATGCCCCGGGGGCATATATGGTTCTTATGGAAGGGATTCTCGTATAAACTTCCAAGAGGGCACATTTGATTGGAAATTGAAAGTTGTAGTTCACTTTCAACAGTCAGAAGCAATCAGAGGGCAGCTAGCCTCCCCTCTTCCCACGCTCTTTTTCCTCTAATGTATCAGATAAAAATTTTGAGATTACAATTTTGTAAAAAATAGTTCAAAGGTCATATAAAAAATTTCCAGTGACGATACAACCCCCCAAAGCCCGGGGGCAGGTGTTGTAAGTTATGCCCTAGGGGTGTATATGGTTCTTGCGGAAGGGATACTCGTATAAACCTCAGGGTGGGGGGGGGCATTTGTTTGTAAAATAAAAGTTCTAGTTCTTTTTTTAAGAGTCAAAAGAGATCCGAAGGCAAATAGCCCCACCCCCTCCTCGCCCTTTTTCCTTAAATGCATCAGATATAAATTTTGAGATAGCAATTTTGTTAAAAATAGTTAAAAGGTTAGATAACAAAACTCTGGTGTCGACACAACCCCCAGGCCCGTGGAGAGTTCTAGTTCCCTTTTTAAGAATCGAAAGTTATCGGAGGGCAGCTAGCCCCCCCCCCCCTGCTACGCCTTTGCATCAGATTAAAACTTTGAGATAGACATTTAATTAAAAATAGTTCAAAGGTCAGATAACAAAAACTCCGGTGTCGACAAAGCCCCCCACGGCCCGGAGGCAGGCCTTGTAAGTTATGCCCCGGGGGCATATATGGTTCTTATGGAAGGGATTCTCGTATAAACTTCCAAGAGGGCACATTTGATTGGAAATTGAAAGTTGTAGTTCACTTTCAACAGTCAGAAGCAATCAGAGGGCAGCTAGCCTCCCCCCTTCCCACGCTCTTTTTCCTCTAATGCATCAGATAAAAATTTTGAGATTACAATTTTGTAAAAAATAGTTCAAAGGTCATATAAAAAATTTCCAGTGACGATACAACCCCCCAAAGCCCGGGGGCAGGTGTTGTAAGTTATGCCCTGGGGGTGTATATGGTTCTTGCGGAAGGGATACTCGTATAAACCTCAGGGTGGGGGGGGGGGGGCATTTGTTTGTAAAATAAAAGTTCTAGTTCACTTTTTAAGAGTCAAAAGAGATCCGAAGGCAAATAGCCCCACCCCTCCTCGCCCTTTTTCCTTAAATGCATCAGATATAAATTTTGAGACAGCAATTTTGTTAAAAATAGTTAAAAGGTTAGATAACAAAACTCTGGTGTCGACACAACCGCCAGGCCCGTGGGCAGGCGTTGTAAGTTGTGCCCTGAGGCATATATGGTACTTGTGGAAGGGATGCTCGTATAAACTTCAGAGAGGGCTAATTTATTTGGAAAATGAAAGTTTTAGTTCACTTTTTAAGAGTCAAAAGAGATCGGAGAGCAACTAGCCCTCCCCCCCCCGTACTCGCGTTTCCCCCCAAATGAATCAGATAGAAATTTTGAGATAGCCATTTTGTTAGAAATAGTTCAAAGGCTAGATAACACAGCTCTGGTGTCGACACAACCCCCCAGGGCCCGGGGGCAGTCATTGTAAGTTATGCCCTGGGGTCTAATTTAAGAACTAATTTATCTTTTAAGAGTCAAAAGAGATTCAATGGCAACTAGACCCCCCCCCCCCCTTCAAGGCCTTTTCCCCCAAACCCTTATGATAAAAATTTTGATAGCCATTTTTTAAAAGTAGTTCAAACATCAGATAACAAAAACTTCGTTTTTTCGAAGTTTTTTGTTAAAAAATAGCTCAAAGATTATATAACAAAAACTCCAGTGTCGACACAACCCCCCAGGGTCCTGGGGCAGGCGTTGTAAGTTATACCATGGGGGCATATATGGTTCTTATGGAAGGGATGCTCGTATAAACTTCAGAGAGGGCTTATTTGATTGGAAATTGAAAGTTATTGTTCAGTTTTAAAGAGCCAAAAGAGATCGAAGAGCAACTAGCCCCTCCCCCACGCCCCTTTTTTCTTAAATGCATCCCATAAAAACTCTGAGACAGCCAGTTTGTTAAAAATAGTTCAAAGGTCAGATAAGAAAAAACTCCGGTGTCGCTACAACCTCCAAGGGCCTGGGGACAGGCGTTGTAAGTTATACCATGGGGGCATATATGGTTCTTGTGGAAGGGATGTTCGAATACACTTCAGAGAGGGTTCATTTGAATAGAAATTGAAAGTTCTAGTTCACTTTTTAAGAGTCAAAAGAGATCGGAGGGCAAGTAGTCTCCCCCATGCCCTTTTTTCCCCAAACCCATCTGATACAAATTTTGAGATAGCCATTTTTTTAGATAGTTCAAAGGTCAGGTTAAAAAAAAGTCCAGTGTCAACACAATGCCCCAGGGCACGAGGGCAGGCCATATAAGTTATAAGCATATTTTATGTCATTTTACGATACGTAAAAAAAAGTTGAATAATTTCGGTCCAAAAAAAATTTTTTAGTCCAATAAAAAAAAAGGTGCTACTACAAACATTATTTTTCTAATAGTAAAGGTCACGACTAACATGTCTATACCATTCTCATTTTGAGTTTGGAAAATATTAAATGTGATTTTTTTGTTTGGTTTTAAGTATGTTTCATCTCATTCGAAGACATGTAAAAAAAAGTTGAAAAAATATATCATGTTAAAAAAAATAATAAAAAAAGTTAAAAAAAATTCAAAAAAATGGGGGGAGGGGATCAAAAAGTTGGAGGGGAGGGAGCGCCCTTCGAGTTTGGGGATAGGGGACCTTTCGGGGATTGAGGTCTCTGGTGGTTAAGGTCGTTGGTGCTTATGATCCTTGATGGTTCGTACTCACATACACCTTACTACTTGATTTGCAAGGATTTCTAAGGTTTGTTCTGAATTTCATTATTAAAATTCTTTTCTTGCCATCTACATCTCTCTTAGTAACAACTTTTTAGTATGCTATAAAGTTAGACTCTATTTTAAACTGACAACACTGTTCAAACGCCACTTGTGTATTATACAGAACACATCGAAGAAGTAAAGCTATGTCAAGTCACAAGACCATTTTATCATTGTTAACCATTTTCATAGATTGATATTGTTCCAAATTTATAATAAATAAGCTATGAGTTATCAACCCCGAGGGGTTACCTTAACTGATAATCAGTTTAACCCTTTTTTCTCCACCTTCATACGATCCAATTCGCAAATGCTATCTATTTTTCCCCTATTATTCAATTAATATCGTTTGTATAGTCCAATTCGCAAATACTATACCCTTTTTTTGCAATTAGAGTTAGCTTTAGCAGCGATACATTCCTAACAGACTAGTCTTGACTAAAGGCAATTGTCCAATAATCAGTTTAACCCTTTTTTCTCCACCTTCATACGATCCAATACGCAAATGCTATCTAGCTCTGTTTTTTCCCCTATTATTCAATTAATATCGTTCGTATAGTCCAATTTGCAAATGCTATACCCTTTTTTGCAATTAGAGTTAGCTTTAGCAGCGACACATTCCTAACAAACTAGTCTTGACTAAAGGCAATTGTCCAAAAAATCAGAAACCAGTCTCATAGCCCATACTTCAAAGAAATGGAACAGTGGATGATGCATGGGTGATAGACAGCTTTTCCTACAAAATCATTCCTAAATACGCAATTTGACAATTTCTAGTTTTTGGTTAAAAAAAATAAAAAACAAAACAAAACACGTTATGATGAAAGTGTCTCAAAAACCCGTCTGGTTGCATTATACAATCTCAATTATACTTCCAAAACGTGTTTGATCACTTTATAGGTATATAATATAAAAGGTTTGGTCGCTTTTTGCAATGTGCACGTCAAACTGCACTGCCTCAGGCGTAGGTTTTCTTGTAGGGTTGAAACCAGCATATAGGTTACTACTTGTTTAAATCCCCAGAAAAAAAAATCACCCCCTGCAGAAAATACAACCCCCGAAAATATTCCTCCGTAGAAAATTGCCCCCGGAAAATATCCACCCAGATACTTCCTCCCATCGAAAATACATCTTGGCTGAAAGGAATTTATTCCTAAATTTTATCTACCCACTGAAAATTCCCCAAGAAAATCCCTCACCCCCCCACCCTGCAGAAAACCTTCTCCAAAAAATATTTATGTCTTTTCTAATAACAAATACTATCTGTAAGCAGTGTACAGATTACAAACTTAAAAAGACCCTTAAACTTCTACAATAGGATCCTCTGAGTATTCTGCAGTTAGGGAGGGAGGGAGATATTTCAAAGGGTGTATTTTAATTCCAAAACATTACAGTTCTCATTGAACCATCAGATAAATACAGAATTAGTTCTAAGTGAGAGACAAGGGGATGGCGGAGGTAAAAAACGATGTATAATCACCAGGGCCATAACCATAATTTTTGTTTGGGGGGCGTATGTTTTGTTTGGGGGGGGGGGACGAAAGAAACTTTAAAAAACGCATCTGGAATACTTTTTGTTCTGATTTTTGGGAATAATTCTGGTCTGCACTGTTATTATGAAAGTAGAGTATCATTAAACCCCAAAATGAGCAGGATTTATTGTGTATGGAAGGGGGACCTACATTTCGGCATCCACTGCTCCACCTTATGGTCACTAAAACTCTGAAGGGTGCTGATTAGATCAGAAATTGAGAGCTCTAGTCCAGGGCAGATATAAAGTGAAATCTTGGTGGGAGATGGAGGCAATGTGACATGGGCACCAATGAGCAAAATCATGGGGGGTAGGCCAATATGACAAAGGTGCCAATAGTTGACCAAATTTACACATTTATTCTAAAAAAGAAGAGTTAAAAAAGAAAAAAAGGGAAAGAGGACGCCAGAAAATCTTGGGGAGGGGGACTATTCAACAGAAATTTTAGACGGAGGGAATATTTGCCTGAATTCATACACAAAATTTACTCATTTACCTCATGAGAATTAATCCATGAAGAATTATCATCAGAAATAATTCTCTGCTGTGAAATTTTCCCCACAAGAAACTACCCGTTGGAGGGGTGGGATCTTGGAAAAATTTTCAACATAGAGGTGATTTTTGGTATGATTTAAAAAATGATCATAAATAAAGTTAAAAAGAAGTATTTTTTTTAGTAAGATTATGCTAAGAAGAATTTTTCATCCAGAATAGTGAACAAGATTTTTTGGGGGGAAGGGGCATTTGTAGTGAGGATGAACTTTTACGAGGGCAAATTAATGGGAGAAGTATTTTAGGCGGGGGAACTTTCCTTGGGGGAATTTTCCTTGGAAAAATTACCATAAATGAGGAGGTGTGTGTCCCGTTATAATTCAAAAATGATCAGAAATTAAATTTTAAGAAAAACCCTGTTTTTCAACTGAAAGCAAGGAGCAAAACTAAAACTTGAAAAACAGAAATTATTACATATTTGGCGTGCCTCCTCCTCAATACCCCGCTCTGCACGCTAAAGTTAGACCTTTTTTCCAAATTCTTGAAGAGGGCCTCTTGAAACACAACGACCGTTTAATTAGAATAATTAACTTTTTTAAAGTGGTTAAAACTTGAGAGTGAAGAGAGGCATATTGAGGAAGAGGCAGGCTATAAACGGAATAATATCTGTTCGTTTAAAGTTTTAATTTTGCTCCTTACTTTCAGTTGAATAAAATTGTAACTTTTTAAATTTAATTATCATAAAGATTGATAACTTACAGCTTCTTGAAAATACATTTCTACAATTAATTGAATTTCCAAATTAATATTGTATGACCTTGAAAGTATGCTAAACATTACTGATTTTAAGGGCAAGTTAATTCAAATTTTCAAATAATAACTACTTCTAACCCACCCTCTAGATCAAGAAAAATACCGTTTGCGAGCATTTTTATTGAAACATAACCTGTTTTGGTATTTCATTGGAAAAAGACAGACAGTGAAAAATATCCCCTACCCAAATTTTCATAAATTAGTGCTAATGGTCATTGATTTTCACTGCGAAGGACATAAATTAAAACCTGGTATATGGGATAATCTGCAGTACATGCAAATATTCATCTAGATCTGTGAACGTTTAACACATAGAAAATTACCTCAAAATTTCACTTAAACATCAGAGATTCACCTCTCATAAGCCATCTTCTATTCGAAGTACCAACTCCATAACTCGTAATTAGCAGACCCATATATTCGCTGGATATGTCTTTATATCCATGTTAAAAGCCAAAACAAGAGACATTCAAGCTTTGTGACGTATGTTCTAATTACGACCCCACCTTCTTATCAGCTTATAAAAAAACGAGTTATGTGACGTGAGCTCTTAAACATGCCCGTTTTCGACAAGTATTCGTTTTTGTTTGGAATGGGCATGGCCGCATCAAACCTGTTTCTAACATGCCACAAGGCGGCTGATTCTTTTTTCGACCGACCAATTATCTTACAGGTTTGAACGCAACCAGTTATTACAACCCTAAAACCAAAAATTTGTGATTATTACAAATGATGATTCGATATTTTGACAAGGGATTACAACAATTCAAAAACCTTAAATAAGAAAACCAAAAGTTTCAGGCTTAGTACATACTGTTGCTTCAATAATCAATTATCTTTGAACAGACTGCAGTATGAAAACGCCTTAAATTGCTTAAAGAGCAAAAAACTGGTAATTGCAAAAATAAACAAATACATACATACACAATTATTACTCACTCATAAAGATAGCATTCGGCAGCCGGCAGGCTTCTATATATGGATTCTCATTGTCACTTGTCTTTTAATCGCAGACAATTTGAGACAATTTGCTGTCTTTTCCTATTTAGGTCTTTTCAAAGATATTTGATTATTAAAGTAAGTCCGATTTCTAACAACAATATCTACTAAGCTTCAAACTTTTGGTTTTTTTAAGGTTTTTAAGTTGTTTTAATCCCTTTTTAAAATATATACAAATATATTTGAAATTACCAATTTTTTGCTCTTTACGCAATTTACTGTCTTGTCATACTGCGGTCTGTTCAAAGATAATTGATTATTGAAGCAACAATATGTATTAAGCCTGAAACTTTTGGTTTTCTTATTTAAGGTTTTTGAATTGTTGTAATCCCTTGTCAAAATATCGAATCATTTGTAATAATTACAAATTTTTGGTTTTTGGGCTTTCCTACTGACATTTTATAACTGGTTGCATTCAAACCTGTAAGATTAGTCTCGTAGCGAGTGGATTTTATTTAACAAGAAAACAAACGAATTTTATAATTTTCAGGCATTTTTTTAGTTTGAACTAAAATACTAAAATTATTGCTCAGGTACCGTAAGTATTTTTGCAGTTTACATAATAACTAGCAATTCTAAACTGAACTTGAGAAAATTTTCAACTTTTTTTCAGGTCTTAAAAAGACATTGCTTATATTTATAAGAAAAGAAATCCGGTAATGATATTTTTCTAACAATGATTTCTACTAAGCTTCAAACTTTTGGTTTCTCATTCTAAATAACAATCGCAAAAAAAAGCTATATAAGAATTTAAACATTTGAACAGATGATTATGGCACATTAACTTAAAAAATGGTTAAAAGATATTTGTGGACTTGTAGATTTTGTAGTAAAAAGATTTTATTGCAATGATTTGAAACAGTTTAAGATTGAAAATGCCTTCTACTTTTTTTCAGGTCTTAAAAAGACATTGCTTATACTTATAAGAGAAGAAATTTGGCAATAATGTTTTTCTAACAACGATTTCTACTAAGCGTAAAACTTTGGGTTTCTCATTCTAAATAACAATTGCAAAAGAATTTCATATAAGAATTAAAACATTTGAACAGATTATTATTGTGGCACATTAACTTAAAAAAGTTAAACTAGATTAAAAGATTTTGGTGGACTTGTAGATTTTGTAGTATAAAGATCTTACTGCAATGATTTGAAACATTTTAAGATTGAAAATGCCTTCTACTTTTTTTCAGATCTTAAAAAGACATTGCTTATACTTATAAGAAAAGAAATACCGTAATGATTTTTTTCTAACAATGATTTCTACCGAGCGTAAAACTTTGGGTTTCTCATTCTAAATAACAATTGCAAAAAAAATTTCATATAAGAATTTAAATATTTGAACTGATTATTATCGTGGCGCATTAACTTCAAAAAGTTAAACTAGATTAAAAGATTTTGGTGGACTTGTAGATTTTGTAGTATAAAGATCTTACTGCAATGATTTGAAACATTTTAAGATTGAAAATGCCTTCTACTTTTTTTCAGATCTTAAAAAGACATTGCTTATACTTATAAGAAAAGAAATACCGTAATGATTTTTTTCTAACAATGATTTCTACCGAGCGTAAAACTTTGGGTTTCTCATTCTAAATAACAATTGCAAAAAAAATTTCATATAAGAATTTAAATATTTGAACTGATTATTATCGTGGCGCATTAACTTCAAAAAGTTAAACTAGATTAAAAGATTTTGGTGGACTTGTAGATTTTGTAGTATAAAGATCTTATTGCAATGATTTGAAACATTTTAAGATTGAAAATGCCTTCTACTTTTTTTCAGATCTTAAAAAGACATTGCTTATACTTATAAGAAAAGAAATACCGTAATGATTTTTTTCTAACAATGATTTCTACCGAGCGTAAAACTTTGGGTTTCTCATTCTAAATAACAATTAAAAAAAAAATTCATATAAGAATTTAAATATTTGAACTGATTATTATTGTGGCGCATTAACTTCAAAAAGTTAAACTAGATTAAACAATTTTGGTGGATTTGTAGACTTTGTAGTAAAAAGATTTTACTGAAATGATTTCAAACATCTTAAGATAGAAAATGCCTTTTTTAATTTGTATAATTTTAACAATGTTTTTTTACAAATGTAATCTGATTGAAGCATTTTATGTAATGGATTGTGAAAATGTGGAAGAACTCAAAAAGAGTCCAGGTAATTGGATATGCCAAGATCTAACAGTTTACATTGAATTGTTTAAGGTTGTTGAAGAGTATAAGTTCAATTTAGAGAATTCCACAAAAATGTATCACACGTATAAAATAACAGTGGAAGAAATCTTCAATAAGCCTGCAGATACCTTAGATAATATTATAGTAACTTTTAATGAAGATTTTTTCTCTGAAGGGATCAACTTAATTGTTGGTGAAAGCTATGTTGCTACAGTTAGTAGCATGTTAATAACCGAATACAATAACCGTCCTATTGGCTACGTTGGCAAAGTAGGTAGCAGGGTTGGCACACCACAGTATTGTTACAATTGGTACACAGAATGGAATAAACTTAATGATAAGCAACGAAATTGGCTGCGTGGACTAAAAGAGAATTGCAAAAAAGACGTTCCTTTTCCTGATGACTCTGAACCAGAATTCCTAGAAACCTATGAATGGATTATTGCATTTATTGCACTATTTGTAGTTATTGCAAGTTTTTTATTTGTCTGTATTTTTTCAATTGTCGTAACTCAACGCAACACCAACAAGCTTCGCACTCTCCTTCCCCGTCCCAATTTATGAATACATTCCCTCTTTGCATCCCTCAAGAAAGTTCCAACTTCCCTTAAGGACATCCTACCATCCCAACAGAGGACGACCTGTTTTCTGTTTAGCCCTAGACGGCTGGCCGAAAAGGATTATGAATCAGACAAAAATTCATTGGGGAGGGGGGGGGGGGGCGAAGGATTCAATTTTCGGGGGAAGATTAGACAAAGACGGGGGAGAAAAGTCAAGCTAGGAGAGTAAAAACATTATTGGAATAAATACTTTTTGAGTCATTGAGGGCGGATTTGGACGAATGGGGGATGAATATCCTGAAATTTGTCTTAATGTGATGTGGTTTTAAATAGAACTGTAATAAGAAATTGCTCTAGTAAAATTTCAGAAATTTTTCATCCACTAAAATTACACAAAACACTAAACAAAACACCTACTCTTTCAAATATTGTCAGTGAAGTGAAAGTCATTTGCATTACCCCGATATTTATTTATTTGATATCAATTATTAACAAAAACATAACATTAACACATCTCCTCCAAATACCACGGCGGGACATGGAGGAAAGATAATCAAATAAACTCCTTAAAAAGAAAAAAACACTATTTACCCTGCTACCACTAACTTAACACTCAACTCCTTCCCTAACATATATCAATCAAAATAAAATACTAAAATTAACAGTTTACTACCATTTTACTCCATTAATCTATGTCCTGTTAATCTAATCATTAAAATCATATTTAGAAAACAACCCATTCTTAAATAGCCATTTAAATTCACTTAAATCACAACTAGTTTTAATATTATCATCTAAAGAATTTCATAACTTGTTAATTTTGTTCATTGACCTTGTATCATGGGAATCAACTTAATTAACTTGCGTGGTTAATGAATTAGTTTTATATTATATTAATCTATAATATAATATCAATTCTCTTTGACAACCTGGATAAACTTAGTCTGGATTGCCATCCGATGAAAAAAAAAATCAGTAGATTCTTGAAAAACAAATCACTAAGTCAGCACATAAATCACTCGATTATTGACTCTAAATCACTAGAATTATAATACTTTTTATCATGGAAATTAATAATGGTTTTGTTTCTTTACCCTATTCTATGCAGGTGCACCTACAGGAAGGGGGTAAACCTACCCTCCTAGATGTGGAAAAATGCCTTTAGATTGATGTCTTGTTTTTTTCAAGAGAAAAACAAGACTCAGGGTGCCCACCCGCCCAGAGTCTCGGTCAAGTGACCCAAAAATTTAAAAAAATTGTGAAAAATTAAAATTGGCTCAGAATGCGGGGCTAAGCTTAGGCAATGAATAGGTACTATTTGAAAGTTGAAGATGGCTTTAAACAATTGTTTGCCTGTTATTCCAAGCAAATTAATGGTGTCAATTCTAAATTCCTGGTCAACCTTCCTAAGACCATAGGTGGGCGTGCCTAGTTTGCCTCTCATTCCAGGCAATCTAATGGTCCTGTATCAATTTTAAATCTTGGTCAACCTGCCTGAGACTCTAGGCAGATGTGCCTTTCCAAAATCTAACACACAAGTATTTGTCCAATAAGAGAGTCATACTTACTCCCACCATTTACCCCTGCCATTTAAACATTTTTACCTCTCAATTGCTCAGACTATATGTCTTGGCTTTTTTTTCTATAATTAGCCATATCTTGATGCCAACTGCAAAATACTTGATTTTCAATTCAAATCTCAATTCTGTTACCCTTGAAATTTTGAAAAATGTCTTTTGCATCTTTATGCAGAGAATAGAACAAATCCTTGATTCGAAACCAATCCTTGATAACCAATTTGGAAAAATTGGTTATCAGTGATCTAACCGAAATATTTGCTTTTTCTTTTAATTTTTTTTTCTTTGTCGATCCAAAACTCCAGGTTTTTCCCCAAAAATATAGAAACTATTTTTTTGTTCAACTCTAGTTGAGCTAATTTAATTACTGGAACACCAGCGGCAATTTTGAAACTGACCTTTTTTCACGGAAAAATGTTTCCCATCCTGTACAAATTTCGATAGGCATCGGTCTTACTGCTTCTTTAATAAAAAAAAAGAGATTCTTGTTAATTATACAGACTAAACCCAAGAAGTAAATTTATGTTAATCCTCATGAAATATGCCAAAATATGATGAAAATATAGCACTTTATTTTATATAATAGCATAATTTGGGCTATGTATTTGCACATTAGGGGACTGTGGGGGTAAAGTAACTTAGCATAACCTTAGCCAAAGCTATACAACTCCAATGCATTCTCCCACCCGTTGGCTATGAAACTGGTTTTCATCGATCATACATTATCCTTATACCTGTCGCATACATTCACAGCCCTAGATTATTTGTTCTTACTAACAGCGGCAATTTTGAAACTGACCTTTTTTCACGGAAAAATGTTTCCCATCCTGTACAAATTTCGATAAGCATCGGTCTTACTGCTTCTTTAATAAAAAAAAAGAGATTCTTGTTAATTATACAGACTAAACCCAAGAAGTAAATTTATGTTAATCCTCATGAAATATGCCAAAATATGATGAAAATATAGCACTTTATTTTATATAATAGCATAATTTGGGCTATGTATTTGCACATTAGGGGACTGTGGGGGTAAAGTAACTTAGCATAACCTTAGCCAAAGTTATACAACTCCAATGCATTCTCCCACCCGTTGGCTATGAAACTGGTTTTCATCGATCATACATTATCCTTATACCTGTCGCATACATTCACAGCCCTAGATTATTTGTTCTTACTAACTGCACTTATTTTTCCAATCAAGGCTGTATCCAGGGGGATACGGCGTTTGCCCCCCGCCCCTCCTGGAATGTTTGACTCGTAAAAACATAAAAATAATGCGTAAAAACTTATTTTTGATGGAGAACTTATTTTGATAGGGGAAAAGCAGACTTTCCCCCTAAGACTTATCCTCGGGGACTGCATGGGTTATGTTAAATCTGAAAGTACAGTTTTGGTGACCTTTCAACTATGCTAAACAAAATGGTTTTGATCGAACAATTTATGAGGAAAAAAGGATGCGGAGGGGGGCTAGTAGCCGTCCGATCTTTTTGGTCAAATAAAAGGGACACCAGAAATATAATTTCCGTTCAAATGAGCCTTCTCCCGCTGTTCTAGGACCATTGGTTTGATACAATCACTACTGGAAAAAAAAACAAAAAATAAACACGCATCCATGATTTTTCTTCTGGCAAATAATACAAAATTAAACACTTTTGCATATAGAGGCTTGAAACCTCTACAGTAGGGTTCTCTGATACACCAAATCTAATGTATTTATTCTTATTAAATTTCTTTGAGTTTTAGCAAAGTCCTCTTCCAAAAATCAGGCAAATTTTCAGTTTCTGTGCCTTTTATGGGTAAAACTAATCTTAATGAATCTTATATATTTGGAATCAACATAATAAGCCGATGATTTATCGATTGATATCCAAATTCCGTTTCTAGAGTTTCGGTTACTATTCAGCCTTGTTGCTCCTTTCTTACAGTTTGTTACCACAAACTGTTTGATATGTTAGGATATAAATCCAAAATTTTAAAGAATAGGGTGTTATCTGCACTTACTAGGTGTTTCAATTACAAATAAGTGAATTTGGAAAATTATTGGAGTTTCGATTAGATATTAGAAGTAAAGATTAAAATTATTAGATAATTCCCAGAGTAGATACCCCCTACTCCCAACGAAATCCAATCATCAAACTGCAATCAATTTATTATATCTAGTTATATTATACATCGTATTATAAAAAACACTATGTCCTATTTTCTTTTTCGATGATTTCTTTTTTCATTTAGAAAATTATATTTAATGCATATCTACCTTCTTATTTTTCATATCCACCATTTACTCCACTTTCAAAGGTTTTAACAGAAGAAAATCTAATTTAGAACTGATAGATTACAGAGAAAAAAAAAACCATAAATATGGAGACAAAAATTTGACCTGACCAAATGTTGTGAAATAGGAAGTAAGATTTTATAAGATTAAAATTATTTCCCAGAGTAGATATCCCCCTACACCCAACCAAATACAATCATCAAACTGCATCAATTTATTCTTTCTAGTTATATAGCTATGTTATAAATCCTATTATAAAAACCACCAAGTCCTATTTTCTTTTTCAATGATTTCCTTTTTCATTTAGAAAATTATATTTAATGCATATCTACCTTCTTATTTTTCATATCCACCATTTACTCCACTTTCAAAGGTTTTAACAGAAGAAAATATGATTTAGAACTGATAGATTACAGAGAAAAAAAAAACATAAATATGGAGACAAAAATTTGACCTGACCAAATGCTGTGAAATAGGAAGTATAGAACATTTTAAAGGATTATGAATCGGACCAAAATTTATTGGGGGGGGGGGCAAAAGTGAAGGATTTAATTTTCGGGGGAAGATTAGACAAAGAGGGGGGAAAAGTCATGCTAGGAGAGTAAAAACATTATTGGAATATATATTTTTTGAGTCGTTGAGGGGGGATTTAGACGAATGGGGGATGAATACCCTGAAATTTTGTCTTAATGTGATGTGATTTTTAAATAGAACAGTAATAAGAAATTGCTCTAGCCTAGTAAAATTTCAGAAATTTTTTATCTACTAAAATTGCACAAAACACTAAACAAAACACCTACTCTTTCAAATATTGTCAGTGAAGTGAAAGTCATTTGCATTACCCCAATATTTATTTATTTAATATCAATTATTAACAAAAACGTAACATTAACACATCTCCTCCAAATACCACGACGGGAAATGGAGGAAAGATACTCAAATAAACTCCTCAAAAAGAAAAAAAAATATTTACCCTGCTACCACTAACTTAACACTCAACTTCCCTAACATATATCAATCAAAATAAAAATAATAAAATTAACAGTTTACTACCATTTTACTTCATTAATATTTATCCTGTTAATCTAATCATTAAAATTATATTCAGAAAACAACCCATTCTTAAACATCCATCTAAATTCACTGAAATCCCAACTATTTTTAATATTCTCATCTAACGAATTTCAAAACTTGATAATTTTGTTCATTGACCTTGTACCATGGGAATCAACTTAATTAACTTACGTGGTTAATGAATTAGATTTATGTTATATTAATCTATAACATAATATCAATACTCTTTGACAACCTGGATACACTTAGTCTGGGTTGCCCCCGATGAAAAATAAAATCAGTAGATTCTTGAAAAACAAATCACTAAATCAGCACACGAATCACTCGATTATTGATTATAAATCAGTAGATTTATAATACTTTTTATCATGGAAATTAATAATGGTTTTGTTTCTTTACCCTATTCTATGCAGGAGCACCTACAGGGAGGGGGTAAACTTACCCCTCATAGTTGTGGAAAAATGCCTTTAGATTGATGACTTGTTTTTCTCAAGAGAAAAACGAGACTCTGGGCGCCCACCCGCCCAGAGTCTTGGGCAAGTGACCCAAAAATTTGAAAAATTTTGAAAAATTAAAATTGGCTCAGAATGCGGGGCTGATCTGAGGCAACGAATGGATACTATTTGGAAGATGGAGATGGCTTTAAACGATTGTTTGCCTGTTATTCCAAGAAAATTAATGGCGTCAATTCTAAATTCCTGGTCAACCTTCCTAAGACCATAAGTGGGCGTGCCTAGTTTGCCTCTCATTCCAGGCAATCTAATGGTCCTATGTTAATTTTAAATTTTTGGTCAACCTGACTGAGACTCTAGGCAGGTGTGTCTTCAAAAAACTAACCTGACAAGTATTTATCCAATAAGAGAGTCATACTTACTCCCACCATTTACCCGTGCCAGTTAAACATTTTTGCCTCTCAATTACTTGGACTATCTGTCTTGTCTTTTTTTTTTTCTACAATTAGCCATGTCTTGATGCCTACTGCAAAATACTTAATTTTCAATTCAAATCTCAATTCTGTTACCCTTGAAATTTGGAAAAATGTCTTTTGATTCTTTATGCAGAGAATAGAACAAATCCTTACTTCTTCTCTGTATGTTCCCGAGTTTGTACCCTTGGCTTACACCTCGATCACGAAAAATTGGTTATCAGTGATCTAACCGAAATATTTGTTTTTTCTTTTAATTTTTTTTTCTTTGTCGATCCTAAACTCCAGTTTTTTCCCAAAAAATATAGAAACTATTTTTATTTTTAACTCTTGTTGAGCTAATTTAAATACTGGGACACCAGCGACAATTTTGAAACTGACCTTTTTATATTTTAACGGAAAAATGTGTCCCACCCTTTACAAATCTCGATAAGCATCGGTCTTATTGCTTCTTTAATAAACAAAAAAGAGGTTCTTGTTAATTTTACGGAAGAAACCCAAGAAGTAAAGTTACGTTAATCCTAATGAAATTTGTCAAAATATGATGAAAATATAGCTCTTTATTTTATATAATAGCGTAATTTGGGCTATGTATTTGCACATTAGGAGACTGTGGGGGTAAAGTAACTTTGCATAACCTTAGCCAAAGTTATACAGCTCCAATGCATTCTGCCAACCGTTATTTGTCCTTGTGGATATGAAATTGGTTTTCATAGATCGTACGTTATCCTTATTATCCTTAGCAGACTTTTACCCTGAGACTTATCCTTGGGGACTGCGTGGGTTATGTTAAATCTGAAGGTATAGTTTTTGAACCTTTCAACTCTGCTAAGCAAAATGATTTTGATCGGACAATTTTTGAGAAAAAAGGATGTGGAGAAGAGATAGTAGCCGTTCGATCTTTATGGTCAAATAAAAGGGACACCAGAAACTTAATTTCCGTTCAAGTGAGCCCTCTCACGCTGTTCTAGGACCATTGGTTTGATACAATCACCCTGAAAAAAAAAAAATAAACACGCATCCATGATTTTCTTCTGGTAAATATTACAAAATTCAACTCTTTTGCAGATAGGGGCTTCAAACCTCTACAGTAGGGTTTTCTGACACGCCAGATCTAATGTATTTATTTTTATTAAATTTGTTTGAGTTTTAGCAGTCCTCTTTCAAAAATCAGGCAAATTTTCACTGTTATTCAGCCTTTTATGGGTAAAACTAAGCTTAATGAATCTTATATATTTGGAATCAACATAATAAGCCGATGATTTATTGATTGATGTCCAAATTCCGTTTCTAGAGTTTCGGTTACTATTCAGCCTTGTTGCTCCATTCTTACAGTTTGTTACCACAAACTGTTTGATATGTTAGCATATAAATCCAAAAATTTAAAGAATAGGGCGTTATCTGCGCTTATTAGGTGTTTTAATTACAAATAAGTGAATTTGGAAAATTATTGGAGTTTCGATTAGATATTAGAAGTAAAGATTAAAATTATTAGGTAATTCCCAGAGTAGATACCCCCCACCCCCTACTCCCAACCAAATACAATCATCAAACTGTAATCAATTTATTATATCTAGTTATATTATACATCGTATTATAAAAAAACACTATGTCCTATTTTCTTTTTCAATGATTTCTTTTTTCATTTGGAAAATTATATTTAATGTATACCTAACTTCTTATTTTTCATATCCACCATTTACTCCACTTTCAAAGGTTTTAACAGAAGAAAATCTAATTTAGAACTGATAGATTACAGAGAAAAAAAAACCCATAAATATGGAGACAAAAATTTGACCTGACCAAATGTTGTGAAATAGGAAGTATAGAACACTTGCAATTTTGCGATTAACTAGCTTCACCTGTTATCTTGATGACAACGTTCATAGGTCTATATCTGATATCGACATATGGTGGGAAATCGGAAGTTTCAAAGGCGTTTTATTTGCATAAATGCTAATCTGGAACATATTATGAACTGTAGTGAATCACTGTTTTCTGTTTTTTTATTAATTAGCTTCTTGTATGATTTATTCGATTGAATCATGAGTCTAAACGCTATATCGGGAAAAATCGCTAGATTTCACTAGTGAAAAATCACTAGAAAACTAGTGAAAAATCACTAGTTTTAGAGCAAAAATCACTATAAATCACTAGCAAGAATAAAATCACTAGGCAGCATAAAAAAATCACTAAAAATAGTGATAAATCACTAGTAGTGCAACAACCCTGCACTTAGTCACTTACACTCTTTTTATTTATTTAAATTGTAAGAACAATAGTAATAACAGAAATAGCTCCGAAAGTTTCAAATTAACACCCGCTTTCAGATCCTCTCTCTAGGGAACCAATAGGCAACAAGAGGGACTTGAGGTAGAAAGAATCTTCTTTCTTTGGCTTTGTTAGTCTACAACAAACCATTGTTGCGCATGGCAACCACAAATAAGTGGAAAAGTTCTGACAAAACAGGTTTAATTGATTTAAAATGTGACGGCACTTGATTACTCCTCCTCTCTCTATCGCTCTAGAAGTAAAAAGAACATTCATTCTATCGATCGCAAGCAGGGTTGCCAACATGCACACTTCGTTTTAAATGCACTCCTTCACTCCACGGATCGGATTTGCACTCTTTTTGCCCATTATTTGCTCTTTGCCCTCTTTCTTGTACTTTTTTATGAAATGATGATAGAAAAAGTATTAAGGGAAATAAAAAAAATCCAGTTAAATTATTTAAGCGCAAAAGATAAAACAGCTAGCCGGTATGATCTCTGTTATCTCTGCCTGGGCCTTTCTCCAGGCGTCTTCCTGGTATTTTAACCCACTGACGAAGAAGTATATCTAAGTACAAATAACAAGTGAAAACGAGGTAGATTCAACATCAAATTTTATAGAAGGAAGTTAAAAGCTGTTGAGACCAATCATTCTTCTTGGAAATGTAAAAGTGAGTATACAACATGCAGTAAGGCGACGAAGAAGGATCAACCAAAACAAACCTTTTCCTAGTCTACTCTCAAACCGATAAAATTCTCCAAAGACTTTAAGGCACCATTTAAAAGCGTGAATGACCCTTCTCTGCTTGTGATGGCCAATTTTTCTGAAATAAAATTTTATCTTACCAGCCACGGGTCCAAGAATTTACATTGGATGGGACCCATACTATCAAAATGACATAAAGGGTATGTTAGGAAAATTTGGGGTAGCCTAAAGTTGTAGTTTAGACGTTTCTTGCTATCTTGGAAAGTAGTTGAGTTAGGTGAATGACACTTTCAGAAATGAATCCAGGGCCAAAAATATTGGACCAAATTGAAAATGACAATGAAAAATGGGTAAATATTGAACAGTTCATATTATTGACATATGAATAAAGTGAATATACCACTCGACGCCTTTTCTTTGCTCTTTCCGTTAATAATAATCGCTTTTGAGGCAAATTCTCTTCACCCCACCGCTATATACCAATTCAGGGTATATATTTGCACATCGGGGGGGGGGGGGGGGGGGGGTAAAGCTCGAACATCCCTATATAGTCAGAATTGGATCCTGAATCCAAATTTAACATTCATTTGAGCGAGCCTTCCTACTACTCAACAGAATGGATTTATTCCCTGATGTTTATAGCGTAAAAAATAATTCTTTTTTTTTACATAGGAAGTGAGTTGTCTTCCTTAGATTTTCGTATCTCCCTAGTTTTTTTTTTTTATCCTTTGAGGTAGCGTATGCTTGCAATTGTAAAAGTGTAGTTGCTTACAACTACAATCCTTGTAACTGTAAAAAGAGCTGGGAGTAAATTTTGATTTACTGTTGTTCTTGCGCCGGGAACTATTCTTTGAAGATATGATATAAAACTTGGTTTATTACCTTTATTATTGTTTATGAAATTCTGTGTAGTTATTGATGGGCTCCGACTTTTTCTCGATCGACACTGCAAATGCATCATAATAAAATGTTATGTCACATGTATCATTGAACATTTTTGCAAGCTATTGATGTGGTTTTTTCTATAGTAGAAAATTCAAATTTGCACTTCTGTGTTGTTGGGGTAAACCTGATTTACATCTAAAATACCCCTTTCGCAGATATCTCGTCTCATTCGTATTTATTCATGTTCATTAACGTGCTCAAACTTAATGCATATAAAGGAAAGTAGTCCATTCGCCAAACAAGCAGGTATTCACTTTCTGGGAATGTCCCAGACAACAACTTTTTTCATATAGAAATTGGACATAATTGGACAAAATTGGACATAAATTTTCAAGAAAAGGAAAGAAGAGAAAGAAGAAGAATTATTGTGTGTGACTCACCATTTTTTATCACCGTTAGGGTATGGTTCTGACGTGACTACAGTGAAGTCAGCTATAGTTCACGATTAGTTACTTGAACCTCTTATATTGTCAGTTCCTTTTTGGAAGTGAGACAGTCAACATTGAAGAAAAGGTTCTACACATGCCCCCTATGTTTGTACACATCGGGCAGTTGGTCATCCTGTGAAAATTGTACTATTGTTGATGACTATGACGAAAGTGTAGATTATGCAATCAATGTAAATTGCATAGAGGATAAGCAGCGCAAATTAAAGACTGTAATTCCTATCTTGAAGATGCTTGTGACTCTCACACTAGAGGTTTCCTATGCTCCAATTGTCACTATGATAAATGTGATTAATGGAAAAATACTTACCCTTGTATGATTGGAAAAAAAACCCTAACCGTGATTTCAGTTTATTTTTAAGAGACTGGTATCGCCGTGGTTTTAAAATGTTTTGGGAGGGAGAACATGGTCTGCACTTCAATTGCTGGAAATAATAAGAGACTGGTTTTTACGACATCGATGTGAAGACAATAGCTACTATGATTAAAAACCCACTGATTTTTATTTGGCTGTTACAGAAAGTGATTCTTCATATGTTTAGTATTGGATGAGTACTTTTACTTTGTTGGAAGTTGAAGGTGCTAGCAGCAGTGAAATGAAACCAAAGTTACCCAATTTTGCAGTACAAATTACAAGGGTTCTAGCCTAACCCTTGAATGGGACGAGTTCTTTGATCAAAAGTTTATTTTGATGAATCAAGTGGATTTTTTCCTTACCTAGGTAGTGTTATGAGTGTATATGTTGAATACATTGAAAATGCTAAAAGTAGAGTCAAGGTCTAGGGTGTATTCCACAATGGAAAAAAGTATGGAAGAATATGAAGAAAAGGCTGGAAACCAAGACTAAATGCTTGAAGCTATTTAGATGTTTTCCAGAGAAATCGCCTACACATTCTCTTGGTCTCCTCTGTCTTCACCTTTTAAGACCCAGATTTTTCTCCTAGAAAGGTTTTTTTGGATAGTGAATCTGGGGAGTAATGTTGGAGTCAAAATAGGCAATCAATAAGGAAATTAAGTCTATTAGTACAACTTGACGTGTCTTTTTTTGGCCAAACACTTTATAATAATCGACAGAAAATAAAGAAGTGAAGAGAAAATATTTTTTCCCTTTTTAGGCCACAGAGGTGTTTTCAGAGCCATAAGAATTTGCTGATTGAAGTTACAGAAACCATGCTATATTTCTTTTAATATTTTCACCATTCCACCTCTTATTTACACCTATTTTAGGTGTATTTGAAACGTTTTCGAGTTTTTGTAGTGAACTAGATAATTTCAACTTTATGTAAACGTTGCAATATTTCAAAACCGGAATTTTTTAAGATAATTTCTTCCCAGTGTATTGAAGATCAGTTTTATCAAAGACGCTATCGTTCTATAATTAAAGACGGCTATTTTAAATGACCACAGAAAATCGCTATTTTTGGCGGAACACTGTTGTGGAATATGGATAACTATATAAAAATTGTGGAGAAAAATGACATTTTCAAAGATTCATAACTTGAAATACTTGTCAGTCCCAAAATTGAAGAGTATAACTGTTTTAGAATCTCTATTCATCTATGAAAAAATTGATAGCAAAACAAATAATCCTCCACTTATCTCGACTGTTACCAAGTTGCTACTAATTATCAAGTTATTTTATAAAATTTATAGTAGTATTGACAAAAATTTAATGTCATTGTTACGGAAACCCAAATAATTTCTTCTCCGTTTATTATAAGTTATTTCCGACTAAGACCAGTTTTATATTTTATATATAGGCTAATTTTTTTTTATAAATACATTTATATGTAAAATTTAGAAATAAATTTATATCTATAGAAAAATTATATCTAAACTTCCAAGACTCTGAAGACTTATTGTTACTATGACGTGATTCTTTAAAAAGTGAATAGTTTGAGACTAAACAAATTAATAAGAGAGGGTGAAACGTTGGTTTAGAAAAAAATGAAGATCAATGTCTTGTCTGATCTGATCCTAGCTTACAAAATTTGTAATCAATAATCCAACGACTACTTATTATGCAGGAAGATACCTTTCTCTAGTTCGAATGCTTTTAGCTCTGGAAAAAAAACGTGCATTCCAGCCACTTCCTTATAGGCAGGGAGATACAATCGTATCATTTGTTCTATTTTACCTTCTTGTGTGCCTGAATTAGCAAGCTGTTTTGAATCCCAAAAATAACAATAAGCCAACTACTGCATTATATATAAAGTGATACTTTTGAGCCCAGAAACAGTGATACTTTTGAGCTCATTTTCGTGGGATAAAGGAATACTGGAAACAGCAAGCTGCCACTATCCAAAAAAGGGATACTGGAATCAGCAAGCTGCTACTTTACATTAAGCAAGACGTTATCTATTTCATTTTTTATTTTCTTGGGGTACCGGAATTAGCAAGCAGCTATCCCGTCGGGAAACGCTCAATTTTCATCCCGACGTAATCTACCGATCAATAGCAAGTGAAGAGACGTAACTATCTTAGGTACCGAAATTAGCAAATTGTGGCCCAACTTCAGATAAAAACAGAACCGATCAAACTACAATAGAGCCCACTTTAGTCATACCTTTCACATCACCTTTCTTATGAAATAGTTTAATTAAAGTTGTGCAAAAATCACTAGTTACTTCTCCTTTTCAAAAATCATATTCATAATCTACATTAATTAATTTCTAACTTCACAGACACCATATTTAAAAAACTCGTTTATTATACTATCAGTACGATATCAGTAGGCCTTATTATTTTTAATTTTTCAGTACTGTTTCCAATTTTCGCTCGCAAAATAAATTTTCATTAGCTTCCAAAGTGTCACAAACATTTTCATTCTTTTCTGTATTATCTCCTGTAACTTAATCACAGTTTAGCCCATTCTCATAATATTAGGCCTATCTCCATTAACTCTTTTAATGTCACTATTTGAGGCCCTGTTCCTGTTTTTAACTGGGACTTGCCCAGATTGACTACTCCCTTTCAGTTTTTCAACATACCAATACAGTATGTCAGTATTATGGCGTATGTATTCATCTTCTAGATCTTCAGCAATTTTAACTGTGCCACCTCCCCTTAATTTAAATTTGAATGCTTTCTCTACTTACCCGATATTCCTCTGATCTGTCACTCACAAATATCCTGTTCAAGCACCTCCTCTTCTCTACTAAATCGAAGCATTCTCACTAATGTTCCTAGCTTTGTTTCTCGATTTTCAAACAGTTCGTAGTAACGAACTCAAAGTAAGGAGCAACTTTGCACAATAGTAACAGAAACTCTAAAAAACGGAATTTTGATACCAATATATATATATATATATATATATATATATATATATATATATATATATATATATATATAATATATATATATATATATATATATATATATATATATATATATATATATATATATATATATATATATATATATATATATATATATATATATATATATATCAGACAAAATAGTCTTATTATGCTGATTCCAAATATATTAGTTTCATTAAACTTAGTCTAACCCATCAAAAGCTACGAGTCTGAGAAAATTTGTCTGATTTTCGAAAAAAAGGAAAAGGCCCCCTAGATATAATTTTAATGAAAATCCCACCATCAGATTCAGCGTATCAAAGAACCCTACTGTCAGGGGTTTCAAGCTTCTATCTGCAAAAATGTGGAATTTTGTACTTTTTGCCAGAAGAAAGATCACGGATGCGTGTTTATTTTTATTTTTTTTACTTCCAGGGGTGATCGTATCAAACCAGTGGGCCTAGAACGTCGGGAGAGGGCTCATTCTAACGAAAATGAAAATGTCTAGTGCCCTTTTTAAGTGACCAAAAAAATTGGAAGGTAATTAAGCCCCCTCACATGCCACTTTTTTCCCAGGATCATCCGATCAAAATTTTGAGATTTTGATGAGCTCTTTTGCTCAGCATAGTTAAAAAGCCCAATAACTATGTCTTTGGAGATAACATGACCTCCCACAGCCCCTGGGAAAGGTCCTTAAGTTATAAAATTTGTCCATTGTTTACGTGTAGGTTTTGTTATTGGGAAGCCTGCATAAGTTTTTCAGGTGGGGAGGGGAGGACAAATTTTCTGCTCGGGGGATTTTGCAACAGAAAATTTTCCATGGAGAGGAAAATTCCCAGAGGGTGAACTTTTCAGGGGAAATTTTACACTGGGGGAGCTTAAAAGAATTCACATGCGAAATTTCTTTATATGTTTTGCTTTCTCTTTACCGATTCAATTTTACGCGTGGAGATGTTAAGGGTAATCGTCCAGGGTAAATTTTCGCCAGGATTGAATTGTCCAGAGGATATTTCCGAAAGGAGGGGGATTTTTCCGCGAATATCCTGGCGTTATTTAAAAAACGATCAGAAATAAAATAAAAAAACACATTTTTAACTGAAAGTAAGGAGCAACATTAAAACTTAAAACGAACAGAAATTATTACGTCTATGAGGGGGTTGTCCCCTCCTTAACACCTCACTCTTTACGCTGAAGTTTAAATTTTGTTCCAAAATTTTAAAAGCAACTCCTTAAACACAAGGGTCGTGTAATTAGAACAATAAGTAACTTTTTTTAAAGTGCCGAAAAACTTTAGCGTGAAGAGTGAGGTGTTGAGGAGGGGGAACGTCATAACTTTCCAGGAGGTAATTACCCTTCCTCATGGAAGCATAAATTATTCTTCAACTGTTTTATTAAAATGCCAAAAAGTAATTTAGCAAAAAGTCCTTTATAAGAAACCATTCGTTTTAACCCAAAAAACTACTGCTTTAAATTTTTTTTTTCTTCTGACAACAGCGTAACAATACCACATTATACTAGTTGAATACTTGAGGAAAGTGAAGGATATTTCGGTTTTAAAGTATATATTGATTTGTGAAAAAAGCAGAAAAAAACTCTAGGTTTTTAAGTTTACCAAGCTTTTTTATCGTATATTAGAAAATCTATACCATTGTTACGAAGAACAAGATACTTTCTCCTGCATTTAATCACAAAAATAATTCCAACCGAACCAATCAAATAAAAAAAAATATCCTAAGCCGTTACCTATTGGATGTTTTCTACCTGTAGGACGTTTTCAGAAGTCCTTTGACTAATATTAAGGTTAAGGAAGTTATCATAGGGGAGATATCCATAGATGAATCGGGGTTATCTCGAACATGTAGTTTAGCCCAAAGCAGAAAATCCTTGCGATTCTGTTTCAGGAGAAGATATAGAATTGAGATTTGGGAGAGGGGCACGGGCAAAACTTGTATTATAGAGACACGAACAATTCTCAAAATTAAGACTACTACAAGGTTTTGAATCCAAAGCTATTTTTGCCTTTCCAGGGGTCAGGGGGGGGATTTTGTTCTAGAAAATTCACCTATCTAAGACACAAAAAGACGCATAAGATAAATCAGATTAAACCTTTATTTATTTTAACTTACATTAAACAAAGGTCCTTGAAATTTCTACGCGAGAAAAAGATAATATAAATCACAAATTTGTTCAGCAGCTCTAACGTAACTATAGCTAGAACCTTCTTTTTCTACTTATTGTTAACGGCACATACAATCGCAGAGCCTGGTGAAGCAGATCCCACAGTTACAAGAGCTGCAGGCTTTTGTTTCCACCTGCGTGGATACTGCAGACTGTTGTACTGGTAGGTAAAATATGCCTTCCTCAGGTGCATTGTGGAATAGCAACTTTATTATTATTGTTTTTACTATATTTGACCAAAGTTCATAGGTTCACTTCAGCCACAAACGCAGGATTTTGTTCCAGGGAGGGAATCTTTAAAAAAGTATTAAAAAAGAGAAATAAAATGTAAGAAACCATAGAAACAATGAATTTTTTTTGGAGGAGGGGTGGCTGATTTTCCCCTGATTGTTGCAAGAAGGGCTGGTTTTCCCCTTCTTGCATGCCTGCTTCAGGACTTGCTATCTCTGAGTCAGGTTACCTTCAAAGATTTGTTTCAAGACAGATGGAGGTAACCAGGGGAGGAACTTCGTGAGCAAGAGATAAACAGAAATTCTTTAAAATCACAATAGAAAACGCACTCTTTCACCAGCAAAGAACGATAGAAGAGCTCCTCAAATTAAACATAAAATCCAGGGGAGATTCTTTGCTCCAGTTTTAGGAGGAGTCCTCTTTATCTACCCATTGTGTCGGTAGCAGCTCCCACTTGGGAGTAACTCCCACCTTCATGAGAACTGATGTTCTAAGCTATTTCGTTTAAAAGAAAGAAAGCAAAAATAAGCTTTTTATTCAGGCGAGAACCAGGTGCGCATAATTCTACTTTGTAGGACCTCCAAAAGGCCCAGTAACAGTTATACAATATTGTAGAGATATCGTAAAAGATATAAAATCTGTAGGAGTCAAGCTGTGATTACCCTCCTCTTTATACACGTGCTCGGGGAGAATATTATAGCCGAACTGCTGGTGATTTTTTCTGTTAGAAACGGTTTGCGTTTTTCTTCTGTAATACAGTAATAGCTTAATATCGAAAATAAAAAAAGAAAAACAAATCTTGTAAAAAATTCCTGGCTAAAACACGAAATTCCTGGCTAAGACACACCATTTTGCAATAGTTAAGTTGAAATCGGAACAATCTTCAGGGATTTACTTCCTTGTAAAAGGGAGGATCTAAGTTTCAGGGAAAAATGAGACAAAAAGGAGGAGAATATATCATGCGAGGAGCGAAAAAAAACATTGGAATAAATCTTAGTTGAGCCATTGAGGGAGGAGTCAGACGGATGGAAGGAGGGGCTGAGTTCCCTGAAATACATCTTGATATGATTTAATTTTAGATAAAACTAGGATAAGAAATTGCTCTCTCAAATGTTAGAAATTCTTCATCTACTAAAATGACACTAGAATACACACGAAACACTAAATAAAACACCTACTCTTTCAAATATTGTCAATGAAGTGAAGGGATTTGTATTACCCCGTTAGCAAGCTTAAACAATTTTCCTTTCAATCACTTCCCGAAACTGTAATGTTTTCAATGAAAACTTTAAATGTTTCAAATGAATGAACAAAACTCACATCAAATTATAAGCCACAATTTCATAAAATGATATGCACAGAAAATCCCAAATATACAAGTAGAGACATCTAATTAAACGCTTGACCAGGTTTCTTGTACCTTAGGCTTGGCTGGGGGATTTTCAACTCCCTCTTTCTACCTTTAGTGACAATTCCATTTTCGACACTGTTCTCCTTATTCTCGTCATTCTGAAAGAAAAAAAAATTTAGTTTACGATATATATATATATATATATATATATATATATATATATATATATATATATATATATATATATATATATATATATATATATATATATATATATATATATATATATATATATATATATATATATATATATATTTATGTTACTGTCAATGTTCAAAATCTGACTAATGTCGACATTCACTGGTAAATGTCCGGAATCCCTTTTTCTCTGCTTGGATTCAATTAACTTTGCAAACGAGCTTTTTCAGCCTTATGCAAGCATTGATGGTAAAAGTTAAAGTTAGGCTAGGTTGGGTTACATATATCTGGATCCTAATGATGGATACAAATCAACTGAATCAAGATAAGAAAAAAAACTTTAAACGAACACATATAAATACATTACACGAAGCTCAAAATAAATCATATCCTAATTATGCAACATAAAAAAACAACAAATAACAAAAGCTTTTTATATTCTACGAAAGCAATTATGGAGGTGAGTCATTTGAAAGTCACTGAATCAAATTCTTTGAGAAGCTTTAGTCACAGACACTGACTCAGTGACTTTAACAAAAAGAGAAAAAGAAGAGACCGGACTATTGGCTAAGTCTTAATACGGAATAGGAGCTAAAATTTCAAGACAACTCCCAGATCTTCACAGGGTATCTCGGACCCATGTTTAACTCCCAGATTCAGATAAGGATAGACTTAATAGATGCGAGCTAATGAATTTTAGCCATTAAAAGAATGTTGAAGTGAGCAGGATAGGTGGGTAGAGACTTTGAACCTGGTTTAACCCATCAAACACAACAAAGAGGGAGATGAAATTTGCCAATTTAGTATCACGCTGCAACCTATAGATTATATTTTTGGACTTTTTCTCTAGTCATCATTCCCACACAATTATTTAGTGACCTTTTCTCTAGAACGTGGCAACCCTGATACATTCTCTAACCTTTCCTTAACTCCATTGTGAGTACACAATATCAAAGGACAGTTTATGGCCACCGTCTATTAAATAACCAGAGCAGTGTTTCCTATAGCAGCTGGAACTGTAATGTACTTAAATGTGCTGAGAGCTAAATATCATCCACTATCTTTGGATGATAACCAAAGATTAAGGTAACTTGCAGGAGTCAAAAGTGGCACTAGGGTTGACAAAAAAAGAACCAGAGCCATCTAGCGTTTGGCGTTTCTCGTCCTTTGATAACAAGGTAAGTTAGCGTAACTAGCAAAATAAAGGTAGTAATAAATATCTGATAATGAAAAACACTTACGAAGCTTGAAAAAATTGACAAAACCGTGAATGTCCGAAATATGTGAAGGTCTGAAATACCTTTGATTCTCCTTGGATTTAGTCAGCGTTGCCATTAGGGTTTTAACCCATTTATGAGATTTTCAACCTAATTTAACCTAACCGAACAAAACCTAACTTTTACCATCAAAGCTTGTATAAGACTGACAAAGCTGATTCGCAAAGCTAATTGAATCCAGCAGAGAAAAAGCTATTTCGAACGTTCACCGGTGAATGTCGACATTAATCAGATTTCGGACATTCACAGTAACAAATATATATGTTACCATGACTGTTCAAAATTGGTGAATATCAACATTCACCGGTGAATGTCCAAAATACCTTTTTTTTCTCCTTGGATTTAGTAAGCGTTGCCGGTCAACTTTTTCAATTTAACACAAGGTTTGATGATGACAGGTTAGGTTAGATTAGGCTGGGTTTAGTTAGGTTTTTAACCCATTTCTGATATTAATAACCAAACTTAACCTAATCTAAACTAACTAACATAATATATATACATATATATATATATATATATATATATATATATATATAATATATATATATATATATATATATATATATATATATATATATATATATATATATATATATATATATATATATATATATATATATATATATATATATATATATATATATGTATATAAAGAAGATTAATTCTGAATCAAACACTAGTCGGATAAGAAAATGCCAGTACAGGGATTCTAAGAATTTGTAATTTGACTCAGTATAAATTGACATAACCTTAGAGATGTGGCATTTACATAGAGTCAATACGAGTGGTATTTCATTGGCAAATTCTGGGGCTATATTCCATCCTTTTCTGCAGCAAAGTATTTCAAGTAACAAAACTAATATTCATAAAACGAGATTGGTGTCATTCGTCCAAATAATTTGACATTTCAGAGAACGAAGCCAATCAGAGAAACGAGCTTCCAAGATGAAACTGGGCAAAACCGTATACAATTTGCCCCCCTATCTTATGTATGGTTTTATGCCCTCCCCTTCCTCCGGATCAGAGCAACTGCGCCACTCCAATACACAAATACTCAAATACACAAACAGATTTGTCAAGTATAGAATTCATTAAGCTTGTTAAGTATAATGAAATTACATAAGACCCCAACGCATCTGACCTTCTATCTCAGGAACAATGCTTTACCCTTCACCCCCTTGGAAAAGTAGTTGAATGAAATGTTACAATTTTCACCCCCTTCCCTGTTCTCGGGGACCGGACCTGTGATTTAACTGATATAGCAACTGTAACAATCAAATACAAAACATAGATCAATTAAGTATAGAATTTAGTAAGCTTGTTAAGTAAGTTAGGTAATTATAATCAAAATGAATAATACCCTGTCAAATTGACCCTCTATCTCACGTATAATATTTACCCCCCCCCCCTCTTTGGAAAAATAGTAGCTTAAACCACGTCCTTAAAGAATGATAGGAAGAATTCAAAATAAGATATATTGCTTATTTAAAAATTAATGTACCAAGTAGAGGAAATATTTCCTTTTTTCGTGTTGGGTCTTGTGTTTCAAAATACCTTTTTTTTTCCTTTCTTTATAATAATTTAGCTAAAACATACTGCTTATTTAAAAATTAATGTACCAAGTAGAGGAAATATTTCCTTTTTTCGTGTTGGGTCTTGTGTTTCAAAATACCTTTTTTTTTCCTTTCTTTATAATAATTTAGCTAAAACATATTGCTTATTTAAAATTAATGTACTAAGTAGAGGAAATATTTCCTTTTTTCGTGTTGGGTCTTGTGTTTCAAAATACCTTTTTTTTCCTTTCTTTATAATAATTTAGCTAAAACATATTGCTTATTTAAAAATTAATGTACCAAGTAGAGGAAATATTTCCTTTTTTCGTGTTGGGTCTTGTGTTTCAAAATACCTTTTTTTTCCTTTCTTTATAATAATTTAGCTAAAACATATTGCTTATTTAAAAATTAATGTACCAAGTAGAGGAAATATTTCCTTTTTTCGTGTTGGGTCTTGTGTTTCAAAATACCTTTTTTTTTTCCTTTCTTTATAATAATTTAGCTAAAACATATTGCTTATTTAAAAATTAATGTACCAAGTAGAGGAAATATTTCCTTTTTTCGTGTTGGGTCTTGTGTTTCAAAATACCTTTTTTTTTTCCTTTCTTTATAATAATTTAGCTAAAACATATTGCTTATTTAAAAATTAATGTACCAAGTAGAGGAAATATTTCCTTTTTTCGTGTTGGGTCTTGTGTTTCAAAATACCTTTTTTTTTCCTTTCTTTATAATAATTTAGCTAAAACATATTGCTTATTTAAAAATTAATGTACCAAGTAGAGGAAATATTTCCTTTTTTCGTGTTGGGTCTTGTGTTTCAAAATACCTTTTTTTTTCCTTTCTTTATAATAATTTAGCTAAAACATATTGCTTATTTAAAAATTAATGTACCAAGTGGAAGAAATATTTCCTTTTTTCGTGTTGGGTCTTGTGTTTCAAAATACCTTTTTTTTTCCTTTCTTTATAATAATTTAGCTAAAACATATTGCTTATTTAAAAATTAATGTACCAAGTAGAGGAAATATTTCCTTTTTTCGTGTTGGGTCTTGTGTTTCAAAATACCTTTTTTTTCCTTTCTTTATAATAATTTAGCTAAAACACAGTTCAATAGTCGGTGACACTATTTAATTTCATCATTTTTCGTATTAATAGTAATTTTTTTAGAATATCTCCAAGAATTTAAAAAGTCAAGAGTCATTCTAGGGCTTTGACAGTAAGCATACGAAGATGTATAAAGTTGACTTAATCAATTTGACTTCTGAAAAACCCGTTTTAGGATCTGAGCAGCTAAGAGTTTTTCCTAAAGTAGTCTCAGTAGTAAAAAAAGAGAAATAGAAATATTTCGACCGAGACATCCCCCCAATCGTCCTCAGTGCAAAAAGGAACATAAACAAATCTAAGGATAAATAAAAATAAATAAAGAAAAATAATGTTAATAAAAAATAAATAGCATGAAATAAAATATAACATGAGGAATAAAAAAAAGAGAAAAGAAACAAAAGAAGAATCACATTCTCAATGACATGGTAAAAAGGAGACTGAACTTAAAATCCAAGTTAAAAAAAAAGTAATCTAGACAAGGAATAAATTATGATGAAAAATAATTACTGAAAACCCCCATTCCAGTGGATATGGGTTAGCAAAAGTGGTTTTAGATTGAAAAGTATACAAAAGCGAGAAAAATAAGACAAATTTAAGTTTAGTTTTGTGCCCGTGAGAATATCAGACATAAAGCTTCCCTAACGTTCTAATTATCATCCAACCTCACTATTAGTAGGGTAAAAAAGGTTCTCATTCACATGCGGTAGCAAAGCCATCAACCATCAACCAGAGAGACCCACCTCGAGTACAAACCACTCTACACAGCCGCTTTTCTAGTTTAGGTTTTGGGGTAGATGTGGTCGTAGTTAGGAGTGGGGGTAGTCCCCAGAAGTCGTACAATCGTAACTGGGGTTCTTCTGGTCGATGGTCGTCACTTTCTATTAGTTCCTACAGGAAATAGTCAGGTTAAAATAAGTGAATAAATGCATGGATTTTGTTTTTAATAATACTAATTAAAAAACTTTTACGCCATGAGAATATAGAAAATAAATGAATAGATATCACTTGTTAGCTATCAAGAAAAGATATTTCTCGAAAAAAAGTTCTGCAATAGAAAATTTTTAAATAAATACATTTAACGAAAGCCCGGCTTTAACTAAAAAGAAAAAAAACTTTCTGTCTATGAACTTTTATAGGAAGAAGTTAGATCAAACCAGTCGAATGAAATCATGGATAGGGTTTATGATGGAGCAGGGTAAGGGGAAGATTTAAAAATTTTACTAACGGAAATCAATTTAAATAAACAACAAAAAACAAAACAAACAGACAGAAACACCATTAAGATCAAAAATGTCATTTCAGACGGACGTTTTTCTTTAGAGTGGGGGGGGGGGAGAAGACAGGAGGGACGCTGAAACACGATTGACGATTCAGTAAAAAACTGCACTAAAATCGCAGTTAAATTAGACAAAAAAACAGTAAAATCGGTAAAACCAATGTGATTTACTTAACAAAATTTTAGTAACGTAAGTTCATTTTTATCAAAAAAAAATAAGAAATTGAAACAGTATTATAATCAAAAATGTTATATCAGGCGGACATTTTGTTATTTTTTTAGAGGGGGGGGGGGCAAACCGAAACTCGATCGATGATTCAGTAGAAACTTCTCTAATATTGCAGTTAAATCAGAAAAAATACTATAAAATTGGTAAAACCAATGTGTGTTACTAGCGGAAAGTTATGGGGAGGAGGTAAGGGTTGAAGGAGTTGTGGGTTGAAGGAGGTAAGTGAAGCCTCTGATTAAGGTGAGCTAGTTCATACATAAAATAACCTACAAGAAGTCATCTTAAAACAGCTGGATCGATCTTAGAACATTCCGACTAAGAAAGGTGCTGTAGAACTTAAACAATGGAACCTAGATAGTGTTTTAAGATAATTAGAAGGAACTCTTAAAATAAAAAATTTCTATTACAGGAATCCCTATTTCATATTCATACATGAATATGAGGTCAAATTCGGAACTGGTCTTTTTTATTTCATATATTTTTATATATTGCTCTTTAAACAATATTCTGACCATGTGTCAAATTTTAAATATGAGAATATAATATCATATTATTTGTCTAATCTAATATTATCTTAGTACATTGCGTTATACTAAACTATATCTAATGTTTTACGATTTATATTTTAAGAACATTTTGATATCATTATAGCTACCCAATATTTAAGCTGTTGCTTCACATTTTATTATCAGCTTTTTTTGTAACTAATCTATTTATTCTGAATCAAAATTGCCTCAACCTGTTTAATCCGGTTATATAAGAAAACACTGAATAGCTACAAAATGGGGTTTTTCACAGGATTTCCAAGGCGGGTAAGGTCGATTGAATCGATTAATTTGATTTTTACATATCTGAGGTAAGCTAGGTCAATACTGAGCAGCAAGAAAATGCCTAAAAGAATCTACCTTATGCCCTATTTCAGGCATGTAAGCAGTGAAAGACTTTTTTGAAACAAAAGAGAATAAATAAGCAAAAACATAAAACAAAATAAACAGAGGAATAAAAAAAAACAAATAAAAACGAATAAAACAAAGGAAAACAAACAAATGAACATAGAAAGGAAACCAAGGACAAAAATAAGAGAGGAAACTAACTAAGTTTGAACTAACAAAGAATAGGTTTGGAAATCAATGTTAAAAAGACAAAGCTGCTCAGACTAGAAATAAATGAGGATGCAGCTGTGTTGTTCCCCTATTTCGGGCATGAATGCAGTGAGGGACTTGGGACGCAGTGTACTTGCATATTACTGTCAAGTTACTGCCAAGGAACTATCTTGAAAAAGTCCTCATTTATTGCAATTGTTTTCTTTTGTGTAATAGAAAGACTACTTTTTTGATGAAAAGGCTACTTTTCGCAATTACTTTCTGAATATGGGATTTTTTCATCTCCAAGGAAAACAAGGTCAATATTATGTAGCATTACATGACCAAAACAAAATATCCTAAAATAATAAATCCTTTAAGTCCTCAATATATAAATATATATATATATATACATATATATATATATATATATATATATATATATATATATATAATATATATATATATATATATATATATATATATATATATATATATATATATATATATATATATATATATATATATATATATATAGATATACTCCTTAGTGGCACAAAATTACGAGCTTTTCGATGCGCATTTTCTAGCACATGGGTGCCCGCAGAAAATTACCAAAGGAAGGGGTGGATAAGAAGTCAAGACTCGCAATTTAAGCAAATTTAAACAAAAACTCATTTTCCTTTCCACTGGGGGGGGGGGTAGGAGGATAAAATCCTTTCTTCATGCCCACTTATGATAATTAAATACAGTTTTCTAACCTAGTTGCCAACCAGATAGAATGGACAATACATATCGCTCAGATTTATACTTTGAAGAAGAGGGATTTATTTTTTATTTCATTTTAATTTTATTAATTAATTAATAATTTATTATTTATTTTCACTTATTAACTGCACCCTGGCTATACAATTGAGGGTTGAAAGTACTATGGAGTAGTTAAAGTGAAATCTGGTTATTTGAATTTGTTAAGCGAAAAATTGGGAAAACCCTTTGTTTGTAGATCACTGTAAATATCTGTGCTTATTTATTTTCAGCATCAACGTGGCAACACTGCCGAACACGTCATACTGCCCTAGAATATTTACAAGATTTAAGAGATAACGTCTATGAATGATGAAGAGTGGTAGTTAAGTCGGAGTGAGAGTAAATTTAGGGCTAATTGAAACTAAAACTGATAGGTTAAGCCGTTTTTTTTTATAATTTGTTATAGGAATACTCATTTGTCAATATCTGTCCTTAATTTCCGTTTTCGGGGTTTTGCAACTTTTTTCGTAATAAATATTATATA
Organism: Artemia sinica; assembly: GCA_027921565.1. Classification (NCBI taxonomy): domain Eukaryota; kingdom Metazoa; phylum Arthropoda; class Branchiopoda; order Anostraca; family Artemiidae; genus Artemia; species Artemia sinica. The sequence goes on along the minus strand of CM051258.1, from coordinate 57,796,810 downwards.
ACAGCATTTTTACTTAACAGGCTTTCTGTGGTGACAACTGAAAATACAACATAACTTTGAAGCAAAATTTCACAATGTAGACAACAAAATTTTGCAAATATTGCGGTGGATTCATACTTCATTGCGAGGATCAGATTTTTAGAAGCAAATTCTGGACAAATTCTGGAGCTGGAAGTTCAAGAGCCGAATTGGTGCCCACAGATCCACTTTTTGCTTAAAAAAAAGAAAAGAATAACAAAAAACTCGCTCAATGTTCTGGAAAGGAAGAGCTGTCAGCCCTAGCTGTAGCTGTGTTGGCCTCCAGCTGCTTGATGCTGTAGTGAATTGTCAGTAGTTGTAGTTGTAGTAAAAGCTCGGATTGGCTAAATACACATTTTGGAACAAAAAATATTTATAAATTTAGTAGAAAAAAAGATTTATAATTTAGTAGAAAATTAATCCTAAGAAAAAAAAGAATTACCTCGCTTTTTGCTTCCACCATAGACACTGATCTTTGCAGCTTAATTTCACTAATCGCTGTCAAGTCTGACACTGATGCAGATTTCTTCTCTAAATTTAAATCAATAGCCTTCTGAAATAAAACATACAAAGGGTCAGAAAAAGGAGCATATCGTCAGTCGGGTATCAAAAGGACGTATCTCCATAATTGTAAATTTTCAGAACCTCACAGCTTTTTTATTTTCCCTCCGATAACCGTGAAACAAAAACAGATCGATATGTAAATCTACAATTATCAATCCCTTTTTTGTTTTACGGTTATCAGAGGGGAAATAAAAGAGCTATGAGGTTTTTTACTCTTCTGAAAATTTACAATTATGGAGATACGTCTTTTTGATACCCGACTGACGATATAGTGTAGCAGAGATTCACTACCATTTCAAAAGTCCAGAGCAGTTATAGCCTTTCGAATTCAGCCTATTCTCTTCGGGGCATTTTGCTGGGCATATAATACAGCAGAAATTCATTGCCCTCTCATAAGGCCAGAGCAGTTGCAGCCTTTCAAATCCGACCTATTTACGTCGGCGCATTTTACTGGGACCTAGGGGCTTATTTAAACTCTTATAAATAGCTTTAAAATTCAGCTTTAGGTAACACTAGGTCGTGTTGATTATCATTCTCAGAAACGAACTTGATTTTGTTTCCTTATCATTTTCTCATTCTTTTTATAATCAACGAATACAGACAGCAACGAAAACTGAAACTGGTGCTTTTCAGTCATATTCAAGGCAAGCTATTTAGATACTGGAGTTCTATGGGCGAAGGAGGAGCGGGATTTATTCTCTTAAAGCCCACCTCCCTTTGTTAGACATTTGAAATATAGAAGGATGTTTTTTTCATAGCAATACCCATAAAGGACGTTATTTTGCAATGTCCGGTCCTTAATACAAAACTAGAAAATTGCCTACAAATAGTTTTTAAATTTTCTTTTGAACATTTATGGATATTTCGTGTTTAATTCCCTGCAGGTTAAATGCTCTTCATAGAGAGAACCTTGCTACATTAAAAAAAAAGAGACTATAGATTGACTGTAGTAATCAAACAAAGACGACTACTATGGTCCAACCGTGCCTTCCCCACACCTTCGTTAATTTGACCCTGAGACGCACCCCCCTTTTGGACTGGAGTTCCCACTAGGACTAGGACTTCCCACTCTAGGACTGGAAAAATTGACAAGAAGGGCAGAAGAAAACTTGGCCCGTGTTTGCCAAGACTAAAGCCCATTCAATGACTCCAATAAACATGGAGAAAGTGGGTGCAATAACATGCTCAAATTGATAGAGTCGTTCCCGAACGACAAGAACTCTTGGCTGATTGAACCTCAGAGATCTAAGATACTTTAGTTCTGATATATCTACAAGCAGTGACGTCAATTGTAAGAGTAAGGGCCCCCTAGATTTCCTCCTAGATTTACATAAATACCGTTTTTTAGGTATTTTCATTGAAAAGTGATCTTTTTTGGTATTTTCATAAAAAAATAGATATTTGCCCTCATGCTAATTATTGAAAAATATACCCCCTCCTCCCAAAAAATCGTAAACTGACGCGACTGGATACGACTAAGCAGGGAAGTTAAAAAATATAAAGCGATAATCCGGAGCCAGTGCTGTCATAACATTATAAGGTGGTTATATCTGTTATAACGTGACATGGCGGGCAATTTCTAAAGGATTTTAAACAATGCTATATACGAGATGCGAACCTTATAACAGGCGTTCTGAGTTGAATTAAAATTGTTATCTTCTCTTGCTCAATTCTGACGAAAGTCACTAAATTAAACGAAATCTACTCATACAACAATTACATATTAGATATATCAATGGATTGCATACCATATGGAGGGGAAGGAGAAAGCTTACGTTGTATCCTGAAAAAAGAACAAGAAAAGGATTATCTTCGTTTCTTTGGATTTCAATTCTAAATCTCCCCAGGATATTATAACACGGTACTTAGAGTTAGACCGCACAATCAGACAAATTTCATAGACCGCAATGCCTTTCCCCTTATAACTAAAATGAATTACATTGATATTCAAATGACAGGTAAAATTTTTAGCTAAGAAGAGAAAAAAGTAACTAAAAAATGCCCGAATACTGCAGCTTCCCGTCTGGAAGCTTTTATCAATTGAAAAAAAGAAGAAGAAAAGAAGAAGAAAAGAAAAGAAGAGAAGAAGATAAGAAGAGAGGAAAAAAAGAGGAAGAGAAGAAAAACTTTCCAATTAACTGTTTTGTCCATTTAAATTAATTCCAATTTAGTTTTTAGATGTTATTTTCCTGTTCTCCTATCATCTTCATATATCAACGAAAAAAGACAATTTTAATATCATTCCAAAGCTGACATTTAGCTATATCCATCTGCCGAATTATATTTTTGGAATTTGGTGTAAATATTTTGTTAGATTGATAATACGTTGAAAATTGGTTGAAAAAAGGACAATTTCCCTATTTTTTAAGCAAGTTTGGAATCGTCCCTTAGAAAACGTCTAAGCAACATCACTATTCTGGCTCAGTGAATGGATAGATCATGGTTGAAAATTGGCTAAAAATCGTTGAAAAATGACCGTTTTCTTACAGTTTATAATCTTCCCTTAAAAAAAATCTAAGCAACATCATAATTCTGGCTCAGTTAATGGATAGATCATGGTTAAAAACTGGAAGAAAATCGTTGAAAAAAGGACAGTTTTTCTATTTTTTAAGTAAGTTTAGAACCTTCCCTTAGAAAAAGTCTAAGCAACATCATAATTCTGGCTCAGTGAATGGATTGACATTGGTTAAAAATTGCTAGAAAATCGCTGAACCAACAATCGTTCAACATCATAATTCTGGCTCAGTGAATGGATAGACACTGGTTAAAAATTGGTTGAAAATCGCTGAACCAACAATCGTTCAACATCATAATTCTGGCTCAGTGAATGGATAAATCCAGTGATATAAGTATTTTGTCCTTATTGTGCAGGTTAGAGCTGCATAATTGTCGTAGAATTGCTTGTTTCTGTGCGAAAATACAGCTTAAGTTTAAGTCACTAAAAAGCATTTTTGAAATATTATTCAAATTTTGAATATAATCAAATATTCAACTTTGAATTAAAATCAAATAATTAAAAAAAAATTTTAATCAAATAAAATCAACTTGGTAGACTGTAATGAAAAAGTTGAGAGCCATGGCTAATTGGAAAAAAGAACCCAAGATAGACAGTCTGAGAGGCAAAGCCTTTTTCAGAATTGTATAAAAATGATGTCATTTCACTTGTTGACAGATAGTCAATCATCCACCCATCCTAGGGTAGAACTAAGGTCGATAGACATGGAGAAAGGATAATTCAAATAGTCTGTCAGTTTTATGAGCCATTTGAAGGCAGTTGGAGACCCCAAAAAAAATTTATGACTGACCATGTCCACAGGACTTGCTAGCAATTTTGCCACTGAAATTGTTCATATTATATGAGTTTTGCCTACGGGGACAGCCCCCTGGAGTTGCAGTGGGGATGACCTAAATTTTTGGGTTGACTCATGACAAAGAATGTCCGCTGGACTTGTATGCAAAACGGAGGACTGAATTCGCTTGGACTCAAAGGCGATCAAGCGGGTTTACATTAGATTAAATATAATTTGCACAAACTTAGTAATTCATAAAAAAAAAAAAATCATCAAGCCACTCGTTCTGGACTGGGAACAGAGTAGTTGTTATAACTACCAGTTCTTGGATTTCAAGTGAATTTGAAGTAACGTGGGCTCGTTACTGTATCACTTACAAAAACATGGGGGGGGGGGGGGAAACAACCGAGACAGTCGTTCTAGGTTCTGAAACAGCAAAGCTACCAATAACGTCGCTATTTAGATTTCAAGTCTAAATCGCCCCAGATCATCGTAACAGACAATTCAAATTTCGAATCTAATTTTCTTCTGATTAAATGTGATTTACAGGGTTAGTGTAAATGATGTACATCCATATATATTAAAAAAAATTACCATCGGGCCTCCCGTTCTGGGTTCTGGAACAGCAAAGCTGTCAACATCGTTGCTTTCTTGGAGTTCAAGCTTAAATCGCTCCAAAATTTTCGCATGAGGAGAAGTCTGAGCTAAAACTCGAGGATATGAAAAACTCCCGACGCTGAGGCGTCTGACCTGAAAAAATAAACATTGTAATTCAAACTGGGCAGGACGGTAGCTCTTAGAATTTTATTTCTTCAGAGATAAATTTTGAATTTGGTTTCAAAATGTGTTATCTGAACGTTGATTTAAAACTTCCTCAAAGGGTAGTCTAAATAATACATCACGAATCAATTATTGTATTTTAATCCGAAACTCGATAAGGAATCCTGCAGTGGCGATTGATTTTAGCTTGGTAATACAGGACCCAGAATTCGAACCCCGCTGTAGCAGCACACTGCAGGGCCGACGCAAGGATCTTAGCTGTCAAGAAGCGTTGTTACTCCTATACTGCTACTACTGCTACTAATTTTCGATAATAATTAAATGCAAGATATATTGCACGTATATAACTAATGATTTGAATAAGACTCAACGAAACTGATTTAAAATACTAAGGACATTAAAATAACACATTTGTAGCGTTTTATTTGTTGTCATTATTCATTGCATGTGTCTTGTTATAACCGTTGTGTCTATTCATACCTGAAAAATGCGATTTTCTAAGCCTGTTCTTTTGGTTGTTTCAAAATTATGAGGTATTTAGAACACTACCATATTTTGATCAGTGTTGCCACGTTGAAAAGTAAAAATAGATATGCAAAACGATTCTTTGAACTGCTGACACTTTTGTTTCTAAAAATTCAAACATTAACAATCTACACCTTCAAAGGAATGATATTCCAACATTACATTTCTTTATCAATTTCAAGAATCCCAAGTTATGGCCTTTAGGGCACTACCATATCTTGATCGGTGTTGCCACGTTGAAATTTTAAAATAAATGCGCAAATCTAGTTCTTTTACTCGGTTAGAACACTTTTAGTCAGTAAAAACTAACGTTAATAATCTATTGATTACCAAAGACAGCTACGCCTTCAAAGGAATGCTGCATCTTCTTAAGGTGTTTGGTGGCATGTGTCTTTAGTTCATTTTTTTTCGCGGATTTTCCACCCACGTTTTTCGCTTTTAAGTTTGGCACCCGCTAAAACGAAAAAAAAAGCATAATTGCATATGTAAGTCTCATTCATTAAAAATCGAATTCCCGATTTATGTTCATTTTTAAAATATAAGGTTATGTAATTTATAACTTACCCTTTTCAAATAATGAGATTTCATTTTCACTTTCCTTGGTATTTTAAAAGCTAATTAACAAGAGAAAGATATTCAGATAATATACAGCTTTAGAACTCGCAGTTTTCTACGGCAAAAAAGAGCTATTTGATATGTAATCACCGCAGCAAAATTTAGCTTTGCAAAGCTCAACGGAATTCAGCTTAATTAAATCTCAACCCAGCAAAACTCGACCCGCAAAACCAGCCCCACCAAAATTAAACCCATGTAAAACTCAACCGGGTAAAGGTCGAGCGGTACAGCATTAGGCTCAAGTTATTATTATTTTTTTTTTTTTTTTTTGTGTTTGGTTTATGGATAGAGAAGGACAAGGTCAAACATGTTGAATGTTGAGAATTGATGAGTTGCTATTGAGTAGGGGTGGTATAGTCGCTTATTAGTGATTTTTATATGATAGTTCTTTTTTGTTGTTTTTAGGCCTAGTCGGGGCAGTGATCTCCTGTACAAGCTTAGCTTCTGGATTTTGTTATTTTTTGGTTGATGAATAAACCCTAATTTAACTTCAAAACTTCATGCAAAATAGAACCCAAGTATTGGTTAACTTAATTAAATTCCAGGTGACAATTCGTATGAAGATTGAAGGAGGTAGAGCCGAGAGGATGGAAAGATTATTGCAGAAGAAAGCTTTGTAGAGGCATCTTGGACATGTTTAAATGATGAAAATGATGCCTATGGCAATGCCAGTGATAACAATGGTGGTCATAATGACCAATATATGGCAAAAACGATGGCAATTCAAAACTATCATCATAATCAGCAAAATTATGCTCTACGTAGTTGTAAACATTGCTGACGTCATCAAACAAACACAACTTAAAAACAATAGGGAAATTTTTTCCAAGACAGTGCAATTTAAATCGGTGAATATTTCGGCCCTATGTCCATGGGCCGTCTTCAGCACAACATTAAAGAAAAATTAAAAACTTACATTAAAATACGAAGTTTAAAACTAAAATGTTCTTAAAAACTTTTAAAATAGCCCCAGCATCCTTACTTCAACGAAGTTCAACTAGGACTGGTTGAACTTCGTTGAAGTAAGGATGCTGGGCTGTTTTAAAAGTTTTTAAGAGCATTTTTAGTTTTAAACTTCGTATTTTAACGTAACTTTTTAATTTTTCTTTAATGTTGTGCTGAAGAATATTTCGGCCCATGGACATAGGGCCGAAATATTCACGAATTTAAATTGCACTGTCTTGGAAAAAATTTCCCTATTGTTTTTAAGTTGTGTTTGTTTGATATGGAAAGGCAGTGTGGTCTTCGTCAATATTTCCTGACGTCATCGTAATACCATTACTGCCATCATCATCTAATCCCTTCTAAAGACTACTCGACGACGCCCTCTCCCTCTTTCCGGCACTTCCTTTATTAGCCCTTCACGACAGATTATTTCCAAAACAAGAGGTCCCATGGCATGTTGTTCCCATAGCGAGTTCCCCAGCAATCGAATGTCACACAAGCTCATTTTGGAGTTGAATTTTGCATGGTTGCAGTCTGTTAAGTCCGAATTTGAACAGACAGAATTTTCTACTGGTTGAGCTTTGTCAAGGTTGAGTTTTACCTATTAATATTAAATTATTTAATTAAAATTATAAAATTACCAATTAAATTCTTTTCATGAGATGAACAAATAGTTGATTCCACTTTGCCGGATTGATTTTTTTGTTTTTTTTTTGGTAATACTTTCATAGAATCAATTTATTGAACCTATGAAAATATAGGTTCAATTATTGAACCTACGAAAATATAGGCTCAATTCATAGGCTCAATTTATTTCGTCGTACTAGTTTTCTTTGGGTTAAATATTCTCGGATAGAATGTCCGTGGGTTCAGTTAATGGCAAGTCCATGGTTCTAAACTTAAATTTAATAAACATTGAATACTTCATCCAATATCAATACACAATGGGCGATAAGGATAGATAGAATGGGTAACGATCCTTCAGGGGCACTGCTGGCGCATAGGGCATCGAATTGACGTTTCAGGGTAACATCAAAAAAAAATTCGACAAAAATGAAGAAAACAGACAAAAAAGACGAAGAAAATGGACAAAAAACTTAAGAAAACAGATGGAAAAAAGAAGGAAAAATGAGGATACAAACCAAACGAGAAACTGGGATTCACGGGCTGAAAATTAACCTCGATTGTTTTGTTTTTTTGTTTGCTTGTTTTTTTTTCGCAAGGTTTCAGAAAGTATTCAAGACGAGTAAAAATAAAAAAAAAATGAGGAAAGAGAGCAAAATACCAGAGAGCACATCATGGACAAGCTCGACAGTTAAGAACTTTTCTAATTCCAGTTTTTCTTCTTTTTTGCGGGGGGGGGGGGAGGGGAGGTTAATGCTTCCTTGGGTTTAATATATAGTTGATTCCGCATCGCCAGGCCAATTCTAGGGGAGGGGGAGGGGGTAATATACCTCGGTGGAATTTCTGAGGGTTGAGTTAGTAGGTAGTCCATGTTTCTCAATATAAAAAAATGTGTTGGATGCGGCATCCAATTTTCAGTACATGAAGGGCTGGTAGGATGGGTACCAAACAGACGAAAATGTCGGTACCAATGAAGAAATACAGACGAAAAAGACAAAATAAACGAAGTAAAAAGACAAAAAAAGAGAAAATGAGAATAAAAACTAAACGAAAAATAAGAATTCACAGTCTTGAGTTTATTCCACTTCACAGGGCTAGTTTTTTCGGAATTTAATATTACCCGGTGGAATTTCCGCAGGTTGAGTCAATAGAGAGCCCATGTTTCTCCACCGAAGTTTAATGTTTATTGGCTACATTATCCAATTTCAATACACGGTGGGCAAATAAGACAAGTAAAAAAAAAAAAAAAAATTGAGGAAAGAGAGCAAATACCAGTGGACGGGACACTACGGGCAAGTTCCTCAGTTAACAATTTTTTCCACTTCCGCGGAATTTATTTTTTTATAATTTTCCACCAGGCTTATTCATTCCACTTCGCAAGCTAATTTTTTAGGGGTTTAGTATTACCCAGTGGAGGCAACGTCCTCAGTTAAGAATTTTACCACTTCCACTTAATTGTTTCTTTTTTTTGTAATTTTTCCACCGGGCTTATTTATTCCAATTCACAAGCTAACTTTTTGGGGGTTTTGTATTACCCGGTGGAATTTCGGCAGGTTGATGATACAGGATTTTTGCAACTTCGACTTAATTGTTGTTGTTTTTTTTTGTTTTTTTTTTTGTAATTTTTCCACCGGGATTATTTATTCCAATTCGCAAGCTAACTTTTTAGGGGTTTTGTATTACCCGGTGGAATTTCGGCAGGTTGAGTCAATAGATAGTCCATGTTCTTCAACCTATGTTGATTTTTGGGATACTCGATCCAATTTCAATACACAATGGGCTATTAGGACGTGTAAATAACAAAATTTGAGGAAATAGAGCAAAATACCAGTAGGCACATCATGGGCAAGTTTCTCAGTTAAGAATTTTGCCACTTTTTTTTTCGATCGGGCTTATTTATTCCACTGCGCAAGCTAACTTTTTAGGGGTTTTGTATTACCCGGTGGAATTTCGGCAGGTTGAGTCAATAGATAGTCCATGTTCTTCAACCTATGTTGATTTTTGGGATACTCGATCCAATTTCAATACACAATGGGCTATTAGGACGTGTAAATAACAAAATTTGAGGAAATAGAGCAAAATACCAGTAGGCACATCATGGGCAAGTTTCTCAGTTAAGAATTTTGCCACTTTTTTTTTCGATCGGGCTTATTTATTCCACTGCGCAAGCTAACTTTTTAGGGGTTTTGTATTACCGGTGGAATTTCGGCAGGTTGAGTCAATAGATAGTCCATGTTCTTCAACCTATGTTGATTTTTGGGATACTCGATCCAATTTCAATACACAATGGGCTATTAGGACGTGTAAATAACAAAATTTGAGGAAATAGAGCAAAATACCAGTAGGCACATCATGGGCAAGTTTCTCAGTTAAGAATTTTGCCACTTTTTTTTTCGATCAGGCTTATTTATTCCACTGCGCAAGCTAACTTTTTAGGGGTTTTGTATTACCCGGTGGAATTTCGGCAGGTTGAGTCAATAGATAGTCCATGTTCTTCAACCTATGTTGATTTTTCGGATACTCGATCCAATTTCAATACACAATGGGCTATTAGGACGTGTAAATAACAAAATTTGAGGAAATAGAGCAAAATACCAGTAGGCACATCATGGGCAAGTTTCTCAGTTAAGAATTTTGCCACTTTTTTTTTCGATCGGGCTTATTTATTCCACTGCGCAAGCTAACTTTTTAGGGGTTTTGTATTACCCGGTGGAATTTCGGCAGGTTGAGTCAATAGATAGTCCATGTTCTTCAACCTATGTTGATTTTTGGGATACTCGATCCAATTTCAATACACAATGGGCTATTAGGACGTGTAAATAAATAAAATTTGAGGAAATAGAGCAAAATACCAGTAGGCACATCATGGGCAAGTTTCTCAGTTAAGAATTTTGCCACTTTTTTTTCGATCGGGCTTATTTATTCCACTGCGCAAGCTAACTTTTTAGGGGTTTTGTATTACCCGGTGGAATTTCGGCAGGTTGAGTCAATAGATAGTCCATGTTCTTCAACCTATGTTGATTTTTCGGATACTCGATCCAATTTCAATACACAATGGGCTATTAGGACGTGTAAATAACAAAATTTGAGGAAATAGAGCAAAATACCAGTAGGCACATCATGGGCAAGTTTCTCAGTTAAGAATTTTGCCACTTTTTTTTTCGATCGGGCTTATTTATTCCACTGCGCAAGCTAACTTTTTAGGGGTTTTGTATTACCCGGTGGAATTTCGGCAGGTTCAGTCAATAGATAGTCCATGTTCTTCAACCTATGTTGATTTTTGGGATACTCGATCCAATTTCAATACACAATGGGCTATTAGGACGTGTAAATAACAAAATTTGAGGAAATAGAGCAAAATACCAGTAGGCACATCATGGGCAAGTTTCTCAGTTAAGAATTTTGCCACTTTTTTTTTCGATCGGGCTTATTTATTCCACTGCGCAAGCTAACTTTTTAGGGGTTTTGTATTACCCGGTGGAATTTCGGCAGGTTGAGTCAATAGATAGTCCATGTTCTTCAACCTATGTTGATTTTTCGGATACTCGATCCAATTTCAATACACAATGGGCTATTAGGACGTGTAAATAACAAAATTTGAGGAAATAGAGCAAAATACCAGTAGGCACATCATGGGCAAGTTTCTCAGTTAAGAATTTTGCCACTTTTTTTTTGATCGGGCTTATTTATTCCACTGCGCAAGCTAACTTTTTAGGGGTTTTGTATTACCCGGTGGAATTTCGGCAGGTTGAGTCAATAGATAGTCCATGTTCTTCAACCTATGTTGATTTTTGGGATACTCGATCCAATTTCAATACACAATGGGCTATTAGGACGTGTAAATAACAAAATTTGAGGAAATAGAGCAAAATACCAGTAGGCACATCATGGGCAAGTTTCTCAGTTAAGAATTTTGCCACTTTTTTTTCGATCGGGCTTATTTATTCCACTGCGCAAGCTAACTTTTTAGGGGTTTTGTATTACCCGGTGGAATTTCGGCAGGTTGAGTCAATAGATAGTCCATGTTCTTCAACCTATGTTGATTTTTCGGATACTCGATCCAATTTCAATACACAATGGGCTATTAGGACGTGTAAATAACAAAATTTGAGGAAATAGAGCAAAATACCAGTAGGCACATCATGGGCAAGTTTCTCAGTTAAGAATTTTGCCACTTTTTTTTTCGATCGGGCTTATTTATTCCACTGCGCAAGCTAACTTTTTAGGGGTTTTGTATTACCCGGTGGAATTTCGGCAGGTTGAGTCAATAGATAGTCCATGTTCTTCAACCTATGTTGATTTTTCGGATACTCGATCCAATTTCAATACACAATGGGCTATTAGGACGTGTAAATAACAAAATTTGAGGAAATAGAGCAAAATACCAGTAGGCACATCATGGGCAAGTTTCTCAGTTAAGAATTTTGCCACTTTTTTTTCGATCGGGCTTATTTATTCCACTGCGCAAGCTAACTTTTTAGGGGTTTTGTATTACCCGGTGGAATTTCGGCAGGTTGAGTCAATAGATAGTCCATGTTCTTCAACCTATGTTGATTTTTCGGATACTCGATCCAATTTCAATACACAATGGGCTATTAGGACGTGTAAATAACAAAATTTGAGGAAATAGAGCAAAATACCAGTAGGCACATCATGGGCAAGTTTCTCAGTTAAGAATTTTGCCACTTTTTTTCGATCGGGCTTATTTATTCCACTGCGCAGACTAATTTTTTAGGGGGTTTAATATTACCCGGGGGAATTTCCGCAGGTTGAGTCAATAGAGAGTCCATGTTTTTTAACCGAAATTTTTTTTGGGGGATATTCCATCCAATTTCAATACACGATGGGCTATTAGGACGGGTAAAGGGACAAAATTTGAGGAAAGAGAGCATAATACCAGTGGGCATATCCCGGGCAAATTCCTCAGTTAAGGATTTTTGCAACTTCGACTTAATCATTGTTGGTTTTTTGTAATTTTCCCACCGGGCTTATTTATTCCACTTCGCAAGCTCGTTTTTAGGGGTTTAATATTACCCGGTGGTATTTTAGCAGGTTGACTCAATAGAGAGTCCACGTTTTTTTATCTAAATTTATTTTTAAATGTTCCATCCAATTTCAATACACGATGGGCTATTAGGACGAGTAAAAAAAAAAAAAAAAAAATTAAGGAAAGAGAGCAAAATACCAGTGGGCACATCCCGGGCAAGCTCCTCAGTTAAGAATTTTTCCACTTCTTCCTTTCTTGAGCGGAATGCAACATTCACAAATTGGGTTAGGCCATTCAATGAGGAACACTGACGTTCAAGTTCTTCTTGACGTTCCCGAACAAATCCACTAAAATCTGAGCTCTGCTCTTCAATAAGGCTTTCGTGATTTTGTCTTACACTATGCAAGGAGTTGGACTGAGCCTGAAAAAAAAAGGGAACAAATGTTTAAGGTGATAAAAAATACACTGTTTGCTAATAAATATTTTTGATAAAATATATTAGAGCAAAGATGTATTTTCAGCAACAACCTCTATGGAAAACTTGAGAGGAATAGAAAATTCGTTCTAGACGAGTTTGTCACTCCTATCATGTTATTAGATTAAGAGCCCCCCTCCCACCCCATTTTTGTCAGCATCATCAGAAATTACAAATGCTTCTGAAATAATTTTACACTTCCCAGAAAACAATGAAAAAAATTGTTTTTTTCTGAAGTTCAATAAGAATAATTGTATTTTATACAGTTATAAAAAACAGTTTAATAGAACATTATTAGGAATTAAACGCAATACTTCAGAATCGATTTAAAGATTGTTTTAGACGTAATATGCGTTTTTGATCACATAAAATAACTATAGAACTTATACAACTATAGTAGTAACTAAACAATATAAGTTGTAATCACTGTGACACAGTGACTTTGACACTAGCGTAGCACACCTGTGCCTGTTGCCTTGAAACGCACTAGTGAGCATACGGCTGATGTATTCATTTGGAATCAACTGATTTGGCCAATGTAACAACGTTGTCAGTATATGTTTTGATGCTTCAGCATCTAATACAGGGTTTTGGACAAACATTGTTGTTGTGGCTTTATTGTCGTGATGCGATTTAACAATAAGCGAAAGTGGGACTAATGCGATGGGGGAAGAAATTTGGGATCAATGGGGTAGATTATAGAACATACATTTTTTTTTTTTTTTTTTTTTTTCATTGACTAATATGTTATCTTAGTACGTGGTAGCTTAATGGTCGTTTTGTGATTTAGCAGTACGGAAAGGGGGACTAATGTAATAAGGTCAGTTTTTTTTGGGGGGGGGGGGGGGGCATTTGCCCTTCTTCTCCCCGAAAGATTATCTATTTTCCTTGGAAAGATTGAAAAAGACGACAGGATTTTGAATTTGAAATCCGCCCTTGGATTTTGAAAAAAATACACTTCTGCCCCCCCCCCATATTTACGCGAATTGACACCACTGGACTAATAGGAGTTAATCTACAGGGCGGCACTGTCCTGTAATTCAATAAAAAACTGGCGTATCACCGTCATTGATAGTGCTGAAAGATGTTTTAGTAAGGAGTCATTGATCACAGCGTGTCAATAAGTCAATACAACAGAAATGTTTCAACGGCCGATACAGTTTAATAGAAGAGCATCGAAAAAGAATGATAAAATTAGAAGATGAGCTTACAACGGTTTCAAGTGTTAACGAATAAAAGGTGAAGGTAGCTGCAAATTGTAAATGTAAGTAATTGTATATTATATATTTTATGTTAGTTTATTTTAGTTTTATATTTTTTAGTTTTAGTTTCTAGTTTTTTTTTCGTGTATGCTGTAGACGCCTTGTTGTATACGAGCGAAATGTTCGTTTGATTTTTGTTGTTTCTCTTCTTTTTCATTTACTGGCCATAGACTCGTTTGTCGTCTTTATATTCATTTCTTTGTTTAAGCGTTAACGAGCATAATACAATCAGTCCCAGTGAGTTTAAAAATCCTAGAGTAGTTACAAAGTTTTACAACGTTTTACAAAGTAGTTACAAAGTTTACATGATCAAAGTTGTCTATGCGTCATGTTTGTCCTAGTGCCTGGAATACTTTAACAAAGAATACTGTACAGGATTCATACCCGAGTGAGTTCCAAAGTTTGCTGAAAGACCATTGTTTTTGGGTGTGTGCGAAGGATGGGTGAAGAGTTCTCTACTTTTCTTTATTTGTTAAATTAATCAAATTGTTGAATTTTTTGGTTTGATGTATTGATGAACGGAGGTGCTGAATTTTTTTTATTTAATTTTTTGTCATTTCTTGTTTGTTTTTAGTGGTTAATTGTCGTCAACTTTCACAAGTTGATTTATATTTTGGCCTAGGTGGGTGATTATTTACCTAAAAAAGCCTTGCTTTGGGTTTCGTTATTTTTATTGGGTATTCTACTACTCACTACTACTCAGGAAAATGTGTTAGCTACAATTATTCTGCATATTATGAAGTAAGAATTGTTTTCCGACTTCACATTCTCCAAATACTTTACCCACCCACCCCTCCCACCCTCTCCCTCACTCCCCTAATGTACAAATATATAGCCTAAACTATATATTTCCCATCTATTCTGTCACTTTTTTATGTCTTTTCTCACGCTAAAGTGAAAGAACCTGGCGAAAGAAACCGGTTTACAGTGCATCAATGCATGAATAACTTGAGTGGTAGTGGGTATATCATATACTTACCTTTTATTGTTAATGAATAAACACTTTCTTCAAAGAAAGAAAGAAAAAATTACAGCGTGGGAGATACATAAATCCCATGCAAGGGGTAGAGCAGAGGGAAACTGCCTCTTGGGATTGGTCTTAACGACCCCCCCTCCTCCCTCAAATCTTATAGTCTTATTTCTGTTTAGCGAGAGCAGTGACGAGCTGCTACTGAACGCATAAGCGTCTCTCTTAATGTGTTGCATAGTTGCGTCCGAAAACGTCATACAAATAGTCATAAGCTTGTTACTAAACTTGAATTTCAGAAAATGCATTAATTGTGTCAGTCATAAGTATTTAACCGTTTGTTACGGTGTAGAAATCAACATGCCAAAATGACCAACAATAATTCGATCATTACATAACAAGTAATTTATTTAGAAGACAATTAGAAAACCCTACATAAATACATGAAAGCACAAAAGGCTCTAAAAATTTTCAAAATTTTCAAAACAAAAATTTTCCAGAAATTTTAAAAATATAATCAAAACCATCAAGTCTCCACTAGGGTGTAAAATTGCTTCCCAGACAAAATTTCCATAATATTAAAAAAAAAATCGTTGAACTAAGTGAATAAAAATTGGATACTTTCAGGAATAGCTGATCCTGCTCTGAGCTGATCCCTGAAAATTTGCTTTGCCTGGATGAAGTATTTCCTTTAAATATCAACAAAAAAAAAATTTCCAGAAAGTTTGATTATTTACCCTGATCATCTAACAGAATTTAACAATTTGGCAAGTGAGCGGCTCTTATGATAACACTTGATAACAGTGACCATAATACGTAATAAGAGGTAATTACTTGAGCATTATTTAGACATGTGGCATAGAAACCGTTCTGCTCATCTCCGTACTTCCTCAGTTCATTTTCTTCCGCTTCAAAGATGGCGTTCCAATTCGTTTCATGAGTTGTCAAATGGGACTTCACATCGAGCTCAAGTTGTGCCGTAATCTCACCCATGCGCCGTACCTCTGTTCCCACCTATCAAATTAAAATAGACAAATAATGCGTGTCACACATATTGCTGAGAAGACACAAAAAAGAATGATTATTGGATGGTGATGAATATGAGGTAATATTCTAGATAATATTAAACGTTATCAATAAAAACTCTCCACTATAAAACAATACAATTTATGTTCTATGCCATAAAAGGAAAAACGTTAAAAGTAGATTAAAATAAAAAATTTACCAAGTCAAACTTAAAAAAAGACGTTAAAATAAAAATGAGAGATCATTTATTTAAAAATTGCCCTGCAAATTCAATAAGACTTTCCTTACATCATTTGACAGCAACTGAACAAGAGTAGGCTAAGCTAAAACTGAGGGGGGGGGCTGACACGTTATACCTGGCCCGTGAAAGGTAGAGAATATTCAACCGTCTATGTTTACCGTCTGTATTCAACCGTCTATCGAAACCAAATGTTTTTTTCCAAACATGAAGCGTAATTTGTAAAGTTATGTAAAGTAATTATGTAAAGTTATTGTAAAGCATGTAAAGTTATGCAAACGAGGATGCAGAGGAATTTTCTTTGGATGTAATGACAAACATGTGTACGCTCCTCTCTTTTTGCTAAAAACAGAAAAATTTTCAAAATCCTCCTAAATTTCTTCTCAAATATAAAATACTAATTTTTGGAAAAAAAAAGTTCCAATTAAAAACGGGCCACCGAGGGTAGTTCAAAGTTTTTCTCACACAAAGCCAAAAGAAACAAAACAAAGCCCTCAAAGCATTTCTTATTACGTGATTTCGTCAGTTACACCATTTAAAGGCCCATTCATAATGAGATTTTACCAAGAGCTAGCTGAGATTCTCCAATTGAGATTCAGCCAATCAGAAAACTACTGAGATTTAGCTAGCACTAACTTGAGCCAATCAAATTTTTCATAGAATTTTCTAATTGGCTGAAAAATTCAATGAGAAATTCTGATTGTCTCAAACTAGCGCTAGCTAAAATCCGGTATAAGTAAAATCCCATTGTGAACTGACCCTAATTAAAACTACCAAAGCTCTAGCTTTTGCATCCGTTACATGTCATCGAAATTTCCCATTTCGCCACTGTAAATATTCCAGATGCATTCAAGTAAACTTTAGTCTACAATGAGTTGCACTCCCCCTCCGGCCCATTCCCAATTTTTCAATCGCTTCTATCACTCCTTCACGCCCAAACAAAATCTTACCGCCGGCAAAAGGTTATAATATCTTTGCCGTTCTAGAAGTCTAATCCTCAGGCTTAAAAACAAATAAATTATCATCAGATAAAACTCTTTCCCTTCATCTGCAATCGTTTCTCTTGGACTTTCCATAAGAATTCCTAGCTTCACATCCCTCTATAGTAACCCCTTCTGCTTTCATTCTCTATTCTACCTCTGTTAAATCATCTTCGAATCTTACTATTAACAAACAATTTATGTGCAAAACAGAATTTTCCAACAATTTTTGGAACTATAGCCGAAATTCCCGATTTTGACAAGCTAAATGAAAAAGCTAACTTCAATTGTACTTGCTCTTGACATCACTGACTTAACAGAATTCTAACACAATTTTTCTCTCTACTTGATTTAAATATATATAGCCTGATAATCACCCTCTTGGGAAAACAAGTAATATTCGTTTCTTTTTTTTCGGAACATTCTTTAAACTAAGTTAATGAATATACATAACTTAACTAACATTCATGAAATTTTTAGATTAGTATAAAACAGCCTTTTTTTCTAGGTTTAGGGAAGGAAAAATTGCAAGAATAGACCATATTTTTGAATTAATGAACTAAATTTATATCTAGAAAATAAATAGAAAAATATCGATGAATTAATGAGCTATTTTAAATACCGCTATTTTTACATGGGATCGTGGCAATTGGCAATTGCACTATTTGCATGGCTTTTTTTGTCGTATGTAAGACAATGCTTGAAAAATTGCGCAGCTGCCAGATAAGAACTGATTTTTTTCAGTTCGATATATTGATTGACAAAATTACTTAAGTCAGCAACTAAACTGAAAAAGCAAATATCGCTTATGTGTGAACATCAGCGGGAGCCAAGAATAGGCCAAAGCTTATTGTCACAAACTTTTAATGTGCGTACTTTTTATTCTCCCTAAACCAAACGCCTTTTTTGAAATTTTAAAAAGGTACCTATACCTACTACAATGAAAGTATCCCAATGCAGAAGTTCTTCTAATACAGGATAAGAAACATGTGAAAATGGATTCAATATGTTGTGATTTTATTTTTAAATATAAGTTTAATTTTCCAACAACGAGGTGCCTCTTCCGATACTTCCCACCCTAAACGGGAACTGACGTTTCTCTTAAAATATCATATCTGATTATAAGGTCAATCCTTGCTCTAAACTATCTAAGAATTGTTTTTGACAAATCAAAAATCTTAAATTTAGGGACTAGAGTAATGGAAACGTGGAACCACAGGAAGACATTATTTGGGAACACTGTTCGGCACTTTAAAAGCAGAAAATATTGATGCAAAAGTATTAATTCCCCCGAATTGTTTTTGAATTTTTTTTTCCGTTTTTACATTTTCAACGCCAATTTATATTTCAGCACTTGTAGAAATTTTCATCAAAATAATCTAATCTTTTCTAAACCTTGAACTTGGATTAGAGTATTAAGCTAATCCAAGATGAGCTTGGAATAAAACATTGAATTAAATTTAAATATCACTAAGGTGAATCCTTGTTTTAAATTATCGAAGACCAATTTTTGACCAATAAAGGATAAAGTCTCCTTCAAGTTGGAGACGAGAGAAATGGCAACGCAGAGCGACAGAACAACAGTATTGGAAACGTTGCATGACCTTCTAAAAATAGAAAACATTAACTTAAAAGAATAAAATTCTAGAACTCTTTTTTGCCTTTTTTCTATTTTTACCATTTTGACGTCAAATCATATTTCGGCAATTGCTGACAGTTTTACGAAAATAATTTGATCTTTTCTAAACTGTGAGTTCAATGCATTATATATACTTATCAGCCAGCTAAACCGATTGGCAAATTCACAGGAACCCCTAGACGTCTTTTTATTTACATTCAATCAAAATCAAGCGTGTTTGATTTTTTCCCACATAACAATGTAACTTCAAAAACAATTGTTTTTTATTTGGTATCTTCTACAGATAATTTGTTTTGAACTTGGAATACCTAATTGTCTGGCAAATAACAATTGATTAGCAAAACTAATGCCTACAATGATATTTTAGTAATGTTATGATTTATCTAGGACTAATTTAATCCAATCAGAATGATACAAAGAATTTTTCAGCCGATCAGATAATTCCACGGAAAATTTAATCTGCTCAAATTACTATTACTCCTCCTCCATCCCAGTCTACTCAAAGCCTTCCTCTTTAAACCATCCAAAGAAGTTCTATTTCCCTTAAATCTTTTCTTACGACCTCTTCCCACTCCACTTCGGGACGACCCGCTTTTCGTTTCGTCCTAGATGTTTGACCAACAAGGACTCCCTTTGGTGATCTGTCATCCTTCATCCAAAAAACGCGCCCTAGCCATCTCAACCTGTCTCTCATTATAGCCCTGTAAAGCGGGATTGAACCAAATTTTTCGTAAAGCTTACCGTTTGGGATACAATCTGTCAATTGGGTACCCAAAACAACCCCTAGCCAATTTCTCTGGAAAACATCTGATAAATCTCCCTCCGTCTTTCATATCACCCATGCTTTAGAAACATACGTGACCACTGTTATCACTATTGCTTCCAATATTCTAACCTAGGTACAAAGACTTATCTTCCTAGTTTTCCAAACATTTTTTTTTCAATTGTGAAAAAACTCATAAGCTTTGGCAATTCTACTTTTAATGTATGTATTCACTCCACCCTCCGTCTTTACTAATAATACTATCTAGGTAAGTCAAGCTGTCCACTCGGTCGATCTTATCGTTACATATCATCACCTCTTCCCTAGCACTTCTTAAAATTAATTTCCAAACCTATTCTTGCACCCTGAACCCTCAAAACCTCCAAAAATTCATTTATACCGAAAAGAACAATCTTCGGCAATCTGTCATCCTTCATCCGCACAACGTGCCATAGCCACCTCAACCTTTCTTTCATTATAGCCCTTGAGAGCGGTATTGAACCACATTTTTCGTATAGCCTACTGTTTGAAATACGGTCAGTCAGCCGGGTACCCAGAACCATCCATAAGCAATTTCTCTTGAAAACATCTAACAAATCTTCATCTCCTTTTTGGAGCGCCCATGCTTCTGAGCCATATTTGACTACTGTCATCACTGCAGCTTCTAATATTCGAATCTTGGTTTGCAGATTTATCTTCCTATTCTTCCAAACTTTTTTCAACTGTGAAAAAACACCCTGAGCCTTGGCTATTCTACTTTAACATCTTCACTGCTCCCACCATTTTTACTAATAATACTAACCAAGGTAAGTGAAGCTGCCCACTTGATCAATCTTTTCATTACCCAACGTCATCTTTTCATCTTCACTTATTCCTAGCCTTAGTGACTTAGTCTTCCTAACATTAATTTTCAAACCAATTCTAGCACCCTGAACTCGCAAAACCTCTAAAAGTTCATTCACGATTAAGATTAAGATTAAGACATAATCAAGATTAAGTATAAGGTATCAACTTGCTCTCATTGTAAATAACACAAGTTATTCACAATGATCAGTAGGTGAATCACCGTCGTTGTTGACGAGTATAACGTAAAAAAGATTTCAGCTTTTAATAGCGGGCTATCTTAATACTTCATAAATTATTCGGTGATTCCCACCCCTATTAGAGGTGATTCTGTCCTTTTTTGCTCACACTTTCATCTAAAATGCATAAATCATCAGCATAATCTAAGTCTAGGAGAACTTTATTTCCCTAATTGAATCTGTGTTCTCCCATCGCTTTTGCTATGCTCCTTAGGACAAAGGCCATCAAAATACAAATGGGGATAGAACGCAGCCCTGCCTAACTTCTCATTTAATACGAAAACGGCTACTAACCTCATTTCCTACCTTAAACGCAGCAATGTTATTCTCGTACATAGTATTAATCACTTTATTGTGCTTACCATACAAGGATCCTTTTCGCTTCCTAAAACCACACTGGCCCAAATTAGTGTTAGGTAAATATCAGTATTAGTAACATTTCATTGTGAATGGACCTTATGGCCTTAAGTGCTATATATTTTCTTCCTTTAAGATAGAAAAGCAGACAGCAAATTCAATGGGGGGAGGGAAAGGGGGACCAAGCCCTTCCTTAGTGGTCAAAAAATAAATTTCAAGCTCCACAAAGGGCTGCAAAATAGGATACAGAACTTTTCGCTTTGCAGAGGCAACAAAACTTTTCACTATAAGCGCCTCGAAAAAAGAAGATCAAGAAAAAAAATATCAAGTAAAGCTTAGTAGATAACAGAAATACTCTAAGGACACTAATTATATTCTGGGAGTAGATTTTACATATGGTATTTTATTTCCTTTTAAATCAAGAACTAAGCAAAAAACTAGTTGCTAGAATATAACAAAAAGAATGTAAAATTATGGATAGCACTAAAAATAAAATATAAACTCACCCTATCGACAATAGCATGGTTAATTTCAAAGTTTTCTTTTTTCAGCTTCGTAATTTTTGTGCCAAAATCCTTTTCTCGATTCGATGCGTCGACTAACAAAGTATTCATATCGCTTCCAAATCTGCTAGCATCCTGTTTTGCACCATCAGTGAATGCACTAACTTCTTCCGTTGAATTAGAAACCCGCTCTTTTACGGTTACAAAATCTTTTTTCTTTATATTTTCTAACAACGAAATAACATCATCTAGCTTGTCTTCTGATGTCTAAAAAATAATAGTTACACTTTTAAAGGAGAGTGCTAATAATAATAATTGAAGATTAAAAACAATTAATAAGCAATCATAGGCAGCGCCCTAGCGCTGCCTAAGTAAGGAACGATGTGGGTACAATGTGTTGTTTTTTTTTGTTTTTTTCTCCATACCCGGGCACTTCGTATCGAAGAAGTCGTCGCAGAAACTTCGAAAAGGGCTCATTCGATTGGAAATTTCAAGGGCTAGTGCCTTTTTTAATAGTTGAAAGTGATTGAATAGCGACTAACGCTCCTCTCACGCCCACCATTTTCCCAAACACATCGAATTAAAATTTTGAGATATCCATTTTGTTCAACGTAGTTGAAAGTTCGGGAAATTTTGTCTATTACGATGATAACCTCCTCAGAGCCCTCAGTGCAAGGGTTGTAAGTTATGCCCTGGGGGCATATAAAGTTTTTATTGAAAGCGTTGCCGTAGAAACTTCAAAAGGGCTCATTCGATTGGAAATTCAAAGAGCTAGTACCCTTTTTAATAGTCAAAAGTGATTGGAGGGCAACTAGCCCCCCCCACGCCCATCATTCCCCCAGACACATCCAATCAAAATTTTGAGATAGCCATTTTGTTCAGCGTAGTTGATTTCCAGATAGAAAATATGTTTTTGAGGAGGACACTCCCCCACAACCCTCAGGGCAAGGCTTTTATGTTATGCCCTGACGGCATATAAGGTTTTTATAGAAGGCGTTGTCGTAGAAACTTCGAAAAGGGCTCATTCGATTGGAAATTGGAGTGGCTAGTGCCCTTTTTAATAGTCGAAAGTGATTGGAGGGCAACTAGCCCCCCCCCCACGCCCATCATTCCCCCAAACACATGCAATCAAAATTTTGAGATAGCCATTTTGTTCAGCGTAGTTGTTTTCCAGATAGAAAATATGTTTTTGAGGAGGAGACTCCCTCACAACCCTCAGGGCAAGGGTTGTAAGTTATGCCCTGGCGGCATATAAAGTTTTTATTGAAAGCGTTGTCGTAGAAACTTCAAAAGGGCTCATTCAATTGGAAATTGAAAGGGCTAGTGCCTTTTTTAATAGTTGAAAGTGATTGGATAGCGACTAACGCCCCTCTCACGCCCACCATTTTCCCAAACACATCGAATTAAAATTTTGAGACATCCATTTTGTTCAACGTAGTTGAAAGTTCTGGAAATTTTGTCTTTTAGGATGATAACCCCCTCAGAGCCCTCAGTGCAAGGGTTGTAAGTTGTGCCCTGGGGGCATATAAAGTTTTTATTGAAAGCGTTGTCGTAGAAACTTCAAAAGGGCTCATTCAATTGGAAATTGAAAGGGCTAGTGCCCTTTTAAATAGTCGAAAGTGATTGGAGGGCAACTATCCCCCCACGCCCATCATTCCCCCAAACACATCCAATTAATATTTTGAGATAGCCATTTTGTTCAGCGTAGTTGATTTCCAGATAGAAAATATGTTTTTGAGGAGGTTTTTATACAAACCTCCTCCCTCCAATTTGCCCATTATGTTTCAAAACTAAATGTTGCCTTCAAGATTAAATCAAAATGCACTGTGATAATGCTAATTCCCAATAAGGCATCTCAGCAGTATCCCAAGAACGACTGAGGGTATTATGTTCAAACTTTCGAGGCTACTTCTGCTCTTAAAATTTAACCAAATCAAAATAGTGTAAGTGTATCCAAGCTATCAAAGAGAGTAAACAGATTTTTTTGCCAATGGTATCAAGTTTTCCATTTCAGGTCAACTAGAGGAGGTATGAAACTAAGTTAAAGAGTACTATTTGTGTCCAGATTTTTAAAATGGTGTATGTTGTTAAAAATTGCTGAAAATTTTTCTCCAGCATACAAATAGCAGGCCAAACTATAAAGTCTAAAAAAACGAAAAGATTTAAAGTGTTATTTTCTTTTTCCCTGAAAAGACTATGTCAATATAAAACGAACAGAAATTAATTAAAAAAAAACTTTTTCCACAAAATAAGTTTTTCAAAGAAAAGTAAAGAACTCCGTTAAACAAAAAATGAGCAAAAATAAAATCAAATAATCTGTCAAGCTCGAATCTACCACAAATCAGCACCGATTAATAAATGAAACCCAACACAAACAGAAATTCCAAAAAATAACCGAGTCAAACTCAAAACGAGCAGAAATTAACATAGCTTGGGCGCAAAACCCCTATGCCTTCCTAAGGCCAGAACAAAATTTGCACTTTACTGAAAAAATACAAATGAATGTGCATTGTCAGTTTAATATACATATACTGATATTTAGTAATCAAAATGTTAATATTATTTGATTTATTAAAGTTATAAAAGTAAAAACATTTATATTTTGGACTCGATTCGATGCTCTATCTGGTAGGAGATAATTTTACTATTTGCATCTTAGTTAATTTCTCTATACACCACTTTCGTGGTCTGCCTCGAGGAAGAAGTCCATGCAAGATGTGGCTTCCACTAACTTGTGTTGCATAACATGACGCCTTCTGAGTCACCACAACTGACTTATCACAGCCTGGCATAAGGATGTGTGTGCTTTTATAATAAAACGTCGACACCTGTACGTCATGGAAGGTTCTTTGAGCTCTTTATCATCTTGATAACCAAGTGCAAAATGCAAACTATTCACAATTTCCAAAATGTGAAACATTTATGTTTTGCAAAATAACACCATTCGAATTCTTTCAGGCGATATATTTGATTTTGTTTATAATTTGTATAATTTCTAAGCCAGGGCTGCGAACGTTGTCCAGAAGTCTCATTTACACAATAGCCTAGTATCACTATTTTGGACCAGTACGCTTAAGCATTGTCAATGCGCATGAGTGGTGGGTATTAGAGACTGTGCCAGAAGTTTCAAATTCAAACCAGAAAACTACTACTAGCACACTGCAGCACAAAGCCAACTGAGACCAACACACCTACGCACGATCCTCCTCCTTCCCAATCTATTCAACGCCTTCTTCCTTACACCCTCACAAGAAGTTCCCATTTCCCTTAGACCTTTCCTTTCCGAAATCCTGCCACCCCATTCGGGAACGACCCGCTTTTCGTTTGGCCCTAGATGTTTGACCAACAAGGACGATCTTTGGAAATCTGTCACCCTTCATCCGAAAAACGTGTGCTAGCCATCTCAACCTTTCTGTCATTATAGTCCTAGAAAGCAGGACTGAACCACATATTTGGTACAGCTTACTGTTTGGGATATGGTATGTCAGTCGGGAACCCAGAACAATTTGTAGAATATTTCTCTGGAAAACTTCTAGAAAATTCTCCTCTGACTTTTGAAGTGCAAACGTTTCAGATTGACCACTGTCATCACTTTAGCTTCAAATATTATAATCCTGATTCGCAGGTTTATCTTCCTATTCTTCTAATTTTTATTCAACTGTTAAAAACACCCAGAAAACACTATTCTACTTTTAACACATCCACAACGACTTTACTGATAGCCCTACCTAGGTAAGAGGAGCTATCCACTTAATCGATCTTCTCGTTACCCAGCATCACCTTTTCACCTTCACTTATTCCTAGCCTAATTGCGACTTAGTCTTTTTATCATTAATTTTCAAATCTATTCTTGCACCCTAAATTCTTAAAACATCCAAATATTCATTCATTTGCAAACTTTTTCATCTAGGATGCTTAAATTCAACATAATCTAAGTCTAAGAGAGTTTTACTTCCCCAATTGATTTTATGGCATCATATTGCCTTTGTTGTTCTCCTTAGGACAAAGTCCATCAAATGATCCATATAAATGGGGATAAAACGTAACCCAGCTTATCTCCTGATTTAGTGCAAAAGCAGACACTAACATCATTTCCTACCTTAACCGTAGCAATGTTATCAAACAGTTCGTGGTAACGAGCTGTAAGTAAGGAGCGACCCGGCTCAATAGTAACCGAAACTCTAAAAACCGGAATTTTGATACCACTAGATACATAAAAAAAATCAGATTGTTATGCTGATTTCAAATATATAAGTTTTATTAAGTTTAGTCTTACCCATCAAAAGTTATTTGCCTAAGAAAATTTGCCTTATTTTCGACAAAAGGGGAAACACCCCCTAAAAGTAAAAGAACCTTGATGAAAATAATACCATCAGATTCAGCGTTTCATAGAACCCTACTGTAGAGGTTTCAAACTCCTATCTGCAAATATGTGGAATTTTGTATTTTTTGCCAGAAGAAAGATCACGGATGCGTGTTTGTTTGTTTGTTTGTTTTTTTTTTTTCAGGGGTGATGAGGCTCATTCAAACGGAAATTCAAATTTCTAGTGCCCTTTTAAGTGACCGAAAAAAATTGACGGCAACTAGGCCCCCTCTCACGCTCTTTTTTCCCAAAGTCACCCGATCAAAACTTTGAGATAGCCATTTTGTTCAGCATGGTCGAAAAATATAATAACTATGTCTTTGAGGATGACTTAATCCCCACAGTCCCCGGGGGAAGGGCTGCAAGTTATGAACTTTGCCCAATGTTTGCATATGGTATTGGTTATTGGGAAGTATACAGACGTTTTCAAGAAGGATTTTTTCTGGTAGTGTGTGGGGGGGGAGGTTATGTGGGAGGATGTTTCCACGGAGGAAGTTTTCATGGGGGAAATGACATTGCTATGAAGGGGGCACCAGATTTCCCAGCATTATTTAAAAAAAAAACGATCAGAAATTAAATAAAAAAAAAACAAGTTTCAACTGAAAAACTTTTCAACTGAAAACTTTTCAACATCAAAACTTAAAACGAATAGAAACTAATACGTATATGATTGGGTTCGTTGCTAGTCAATATCTCGCTCTTTAAGCTAAAGTTTTTTTAGTACTTTCGTAAGAGCTATTTATTCTAATTAACGGCCTTTGAGATCAAGGGGTCATTCTTAAAGAATTGGAAAAAAATTCGAACTTTAGCGTAAAGAGCGAGGTATCGAATAGGGGTCGAACCTCCTAATATATATAATAAAAATATACGAATATAGAAGTTCGTTACATAAAGTTAATTCGTAAGTTACGTGTATTTATTACTAATAAAAAAGTTCGTAAATAAAATTAAACAACTTTCGAGAAAGCCATTTAGCCCAAAAAAGTAAAATAAATATGCAAATTCCGTTTTAATTATTCATGTACGGTGAGCCAAAATCAAAACCTGCATTAATTCAAAAACGTTCAGAAAATAAATAAAAAAGTTTTTTTTTTAACTGAAAGTAAGGAGCGACATTAAAACTTAAAACGAACAGAAATTATTCCGTATATGAAAGGGGCTGTCCCCTACTCAACGCCACGCTCTTTACGCTAAAGTTTGACTCTCTCTCACAACTCTATTTTTTTTTAAATAAAAAACTTTAGCGTAAAGAGCGAGGCATTGAGAAGGGGACAACCCTTTTCACATGCGGAATAATTTCTGTTCGTTTTAAGTTTTAATGTCGCTCCTTACTTTCAGTTAAAAAAACTCATTTTTTTATTTAGTTCTCGTACATAGCACTAATCACTTTAAGGTATTTGTCTGCTGTACCATACAAGAATAAGCTCCATTTAATACAAAACCAACTTTAATACAAAACCAGCTGCTAACCTCATTTCCTACCTTAACTGCAGCAGTGTTATTCTCGTACATAGCACTAATCACTTTAATGTATTTGTCTGGTATACCATACAAGGATAAAAACTTTGCTAAGGCTCTTCTATCAACAGAATTGAATGTTTGCTCATAATCTATAAAACTGAGGACCAAAGGAGCTTGACCACTCAGGCACTTCTCAATTATTAGCCTAAGAGTGAAAATTTGGTCGACACATCCTCTACCTTTTCTAAACCGCACTGTTCTTTTCTTAAAACTTTATCTACACCATCTCTCAGTCTAAAGAGTATCATATTACTAACTAATTTGCTACCTACAGAGACCAGACTAATGCCTCGATAATTACCACACTCACTCTTATCACCTTTCTTATACAGTAGTTTAATTAGGGTTTTCCTAAAATCACTAGGTACTTCCGCTTATTGCAGTAGCTAATTCTATGTTGAGTGCACTACATGTACTCTCAGACAATGTCTAGATGTCTCAGGCACTTCTCAATTATTAGCCTAAGAGTGAAAATTTGGTCGACACATCCTCTACCTTTTCTAAACCGCACTGTTCTTTTCTTAAAACTTTATCTACGGTGTCTCTAAGTAAAAAAGTACCATCATACTAAGTAATTTTTTCCTTAAAAAGAAAACAGGGCTAATGTCTCTAAATTGCCTTACTCACTTTTATCACCTTTCTTATAGAGGGGTTTAATTTAAGTTTTCTCAAGTTGCAAGGTATTTCTCCTTTTTCAAACATCATATTCATAAGCCTCAGTAATTCATCTTTAACTTAATAACCACTATATTAAAAAAAAACTCATTTACGACAGTATCAAGACCTGGATCATATTGGTTTTTAATCCTTTTAGTCTTCCTCAATAATTCTTCCTCACAAAATAAATCTTTTTTCACATTCAGTGTCATATACTTTATCATTCTTTTCTATATCTTTTCCTGTAATTCTATCGCGGTTTACCACATTCTCACAATGTTCTGCCCATTTCTCTTTAACTACTTACTTATCAATAATTGTGGCCCCGTTCCTATCTTTAACTTGGACAATTCCCCATTGACTATAATCTCTTCATTTATAAGCATTCCAGTAAACATTTTACTATTTTATTACACTGTCTAGCTGCATCTTCCAGACCTGCAGCAATTTTATCCATGACCTTTACTTCAAACCTTCTTAGTTCATATTTTAACGTTTTCTTCACTTATTCCTAGCCGCGTTTCTGACTTTTCGAACCAGAAGGATCGTAAAATTCTGTTATTACTTGACAATAAGCGGTTTTCATTGGATGTGAATGACAGTTTGACTAAAGGCATAAAATACTACTTTACCCCTCAATAGCTTTTAACGGGGGGAAATTACCTTAACGGGTGAAAAAGTGCCCCGATTAGTTGAAAACCAATAAAAGGCCATTTGGCAATCCTTCTGGCTCAAGTTTGATATTTCTGGTCAGTTCCTAACACCCGCCATATATGCGTATCCGCATTGACAGTCTTCAAGCACACTGGTCCAAAACAGCGATTCTTGTGTGTTCCATTTTTGACATGAACGAGATACTTTTGGACCATGCTCGACACCCTGAAGCAATCAGATAAATCTTTTCAATTAAGATGTAAAGTGAACTGAATTTATCCAATGTTTACAAAAAAAAAATTAATTTTTTTTGCAAAAAAATTAATTTTTGATCTCAAGAAGAGTAGTCTATAATTCTGTACATTTTTGCTGGCAGTGTCTTCGCATTTTACCAGAAGTCTTTAATACCAATAAATAAGAGTACCTGAACTTGCTGGAGAAGTTCCATTTCTCTAGCTTTAGACCTTTCCTTTATACGTTCATATCCTGTCATCTGGGTGTTGACAAAGTGTTCATTCGCTGTCCGAATTCGATCTAACAGCTCTCGTTGTTCAGTCGAAAAAGTTGAAACTATTTCATTCATTCTGTCCGTCTGAAAAAGACAAGTGGGTTACATCGGATATAAACGACTAATAGAGCCGTAATTCTATGAGCTGAAAAGTTTCCGGTTGGCCAGTGGCTCCCAAACTTATTTGACCTACGAACCCTATTCCAGAAAAAAATATTACTCACCAGCCCTTGGAAATTAATTTTTTTTTCAGATTTTAACATCCATTAAACGGAATTATCTATGTACTAATATCCCTCCCTTTTTCATAGCCTTAGACATTAAATCCGTGATTCCCAAAGTAGGGCAAGGACCCCACCGGAGGGGCAATGAACTATTTTGGTTGGTCACGGACAGGACATACACCCTTCGGCTGACCATACTTTAGAGCCTTAATTTCGAAAAAAAACCTTTCATGTGAATGAGGTCACATTCATAGGCATTTAAAGGGCAAAAAAAATACATGATAATGTTCCACGCATTGTATAAAAGGTGTTTTATATAGACAATATTTTTCACTAGCATAAAGGACGTAAATGTCAAAAAGATGACCTAAAAAAATATATCTAGTTAATGGCCTTTTCAGCTCCCTTATGGTGAATAGATGTAAAATTTTGAACAACGAATTTTAAAAATCACAAGGGGGGCCATCAGGATTTTAGAAATGCCTAGGTGGGCATGGCCTGAAATCGGTTGGGAACTACAGCCTTTAGCCTCCTGTGCTTCCAGAGGCGCTTAAGGCATTGACAAGAACTCTCCAGTCTTCAAGATATTTTGCTGCCACCAGATCATCTTTCCCATCTTCCCATCTTTTTCGTAGCATATAGTAAAGAGAGGTTTAAACTGAAAACATTGATATTTAATGAACCCAAAGAAGAAGGGTAATACAAAAAAAAGTCCAAAGATTCGATCGAAAAGATAGAAGCTGGTGTTCCGCAAACAATTTAGTAATCCTTGACTCTATTTTCGTCAGTAGTTATCTTAAACAACTACGATTCACTATGAACGTACTATTTGTGACCATTATGATGCACGTGTGCCCATTCCCCCCCCCCCCGGATCACTCTAGCACCCAACGGGGGTGATTGTACCTACTGTGGGAATAACTGCGGTAGACTAAATTTGAAGTTTAAATTTAAGATGTCGCTCTGCGAATTCCAGCTGGTATCAGTGGTACAGACTCAGGAGGGGTGGATCCCCCCCCTCCCACACACAAATTTTCGTGAATTTGCGCCACTGGCTTGTATGTCAAATTGAAAGCTAATACTGGTTTTCATGAAAAATGTATCAACCTCTATAAATAAAAAAAAAAAAACTATTGAGCATAAAGTACCAATAGTATATTTTACCAACAAATAACAAGAAGAGCTCAATCATTACAAAAACTGTTTTCCAACCTGATTTTTTTTCAAGCGAACCGAATATTCGTCTATATGACACAGAACGACGCGAAACCCGGCTACCAAAGAGAAATGTCCAGTTTCAGTCATCTTCATCCCCCAAGTCAACCTCCCATTAAATTAGGGGCAAATTAAGGACTCACTTCTTAGGATGATAATGCTGACATATCTATTTCATATAGTAACGTCGCATTTTTTAACATGTTACTAATAGCAACCTAGAAACGTTCTATTTTTTATAGAAATAACATTTCAGTTCTAATGATGTTTTTAGTAATCATTCCTTACGTAAAATAATAGTTGTAATAACAACTGTACCTTTATCTAACGGTCTCTCACATTTTATCTTGTTCATCTTTATGGCTTGGTGCTTTTTCCTCCATAATTTATGTCTCTTAAATACTGGAAAACAGCTGCATGGACAAATCAAATAATCGGACATTATTATAATGACCGGACAATTTAAACAGTGTCTAATCGAATTTGACAAAATGACAATTTATAAAAAAAAAATACTACAATGGCCGGGAATTATGAGTAACGCTAGAAATCAAGTGGGTAATTTGAGAAAATTTTCATACATATTACTCTCCATTAATATTTCTCTATATACCACTCTATACTACTTATACTTCTCTGCAATTAATGTTTCTCATATTTCTCAGTATCTTATCATAGTCTTTCATTCAGTTTCGATCACCATGCCCAAATGCAATATGTGAGTTATGTTAAAGTTGAGATATGTCTCTATAGGAAACTATTTGCGAAGAGGAACTCAATAAAGTTGAGTTCCTCTATAGGAAACTATCAGCTTTTTCCTCCTCTCCAATAGTTATAGCGCCAAAACAGCATACACGCTGATAACCCTCTATGACCGGGCAATGTATTAAATCATCCTAAATTGTTGTAAATAAATACAAAATTACTAGATTACCTCGTTTCATCGATCATTATTCACAATGACCAAGCATTATGAAAAACTCCCTTGATAAATGAAACTGATCGTAATAGTTTGATGTTATGTTTAGTAATCTCGTAAATCTTTTAATGACGAATTTTTTGTCATTTGTATTAGTTTTAATTTAAGTTCTTTAAAATTAAAATATAAATTTATATATGCTACTTTTATAATATACTAACTATATTACTACTATATATGCTAACTATATTACATAGAGTGCTGATTATTGGGAAGTATACAGACATTTTCAGGAGGGATTTTTATGGTGGGGGGGGGGTCGGAGGAGGGGATTCCCGATTGAGCTATGAAATAACCCAGTGAGTGTATTACACCCTGATTGCAGCAATACTAGTCACCTACATTATCTTGCATTTGAAATAGTCGCTTCCTAACAGATGCAAATATCCTCGTTATTTACTTACCATTCATTACTATGAAGATTTTTTTTCTTCTTCTTCTTTTTTTTGCTCCAACCAAATCATATAGAAAATATTTTGGAGGAGAACTTGTTAGGGGTCACTCAGTCACAAATTAGAACTTATATTTTTCCTTATTAGGGGTCAAAATCTATTGGCCGGCAGCAACAAACATTTTTTCCATGGTTTTTCCCTATTCTGCTTTTTTTCCTTTGGTTTCCTTATAATTACTATATAGTTCCAAATTTACAGGTGGGGGCCATGACCCCCCGCCCCCCCCCCCCTGCCGATGCCCATGGACTCGTTAAGGCAAAAATGAATAGAAATAAATTCAAATAATTTTCCAAGCGTAAAACTACCACAAATTACCATAAATAAATGAACTGAACCCAAAACGAACAGAAATAACAATAAATAACCTATTCAAACTCAAAATAGCAACAATTAGCATGAGTAGGGCAGACAACCCCCACACCTCCCCAAGACCAGAAAGTAATTTGCACTTTCCTGAAAACAAAATACATTTTAAATGTTTTCCCTTTTTTGACTTCAACAAACAAAGAAGTATTAAGACTATAAGGAATAGATATCACAATATGTATATCAAACTGACAATACACGTTTTTTTTTAAGTAAAGTGCAAATTATTTTCTGGTCTGAAGAAGACATGGGTGTTGTCAGCCATACTCCTTTTACTTTTTGCTCGTTTTGAGTTTGACTAGGCTATCTATAATAATTTCTTTTAGTTTTGGGTTTCATTTATTTGTTAATGGTGATTTGTGGTAGTTTTACACTTGGAAGATAAAAAAAAACTCGTAGAATTTGACAACGCTTTAGTTCGTAAAAAAATTAGAATGTGTTGGTTCCCGAAGCCAACTATATTTTCAAAGGTTAGCCAAACCTTCTTAAACTTTTTGGTGGCATATGTTTTAGCATAATATTGATGATTGTTTGCCTAAATTGTTTTTCTTCTTCATTTATTTCTTTTTAATTTGGCACCCGCTACTGCCAAAAATTGCAGAAAATCATATGAAAGCCTTTTTCAACACAAATCGATTTGTGTTTTTTTTTCTAAGTTTTTAAGACACTTCTGGTGTGTAGATATCATAATATGTATATCAAACTGACAATACACGTTTTTTTTAAGTAAAGTGCAAATTATTTTCTGGTCTGAAGAAGACATGGGTGTTGTCAGCCATACTCCTTTTACTTTTTGCTCGTTTTGAGTTTGACTAGTCTATCTATTATAATTTCTGTTAGTTTTGGGTTTCATTTATTTGTTAATGGTGATTTGTGGTAGTTTCACACTTGGAAGATAAAAAAAAAACTCGTAGAATTTGACAACGCTTTAGTCCGTAAAAAATTTAGAATGTGTTGGTTCCCGAAGCCAACTATATTTTCAAAGGTTAGCCAAACCTTCTTAAACTTTTTGGTGCCATATGTTTTAGCATAATATTGATGATTGTTTGCCTAAATTGTTTTTCTTCTTCATTTATTTCTTCTGCCCTTTTCGAATCGTCAAGCCTGCCATGACAGCCAGGTAAAGCGGAGTTAGCAAAAGCAATTTGGAAATTAGCAAAGGCAGAACCTGTGAACGTCCTATCAAAAGAGCCGGAAAAACACATGATCGATGGCGGATGGCAACTCCAGCATATTCCATGGAAAACAGGAAACACTTTCGAACAGATTTGCAACAGTTACGTTTCCTTGGTGACACAGGAGTATTCAAATGCTTCTGTCGTCTTTGATGGTTACGCTTTAGGTCTGTCTACCAAAGATGTCACCCAAGTTAGACGAACGAAAGGTATCCATTTTTTGGCAAATGATAGCCGGTGCCTTTATCTAGGATTACTACTAGAAATGACTTAGACAAAAAAAGGCATTCAATATTCTCTGATTTTGGCCCGTTTTTTAATTATTTTCTACTGGTCAATAATAATAGTGCAGTAAATCTACGAAACTCTGGGACAAAATTGCAATATAAAAGATTTTTACACCGACTTGCAGAGAAAAAAATTCTGTACAACATATCAAAAGTCCCCAAAAATCTCCTGGGCGAAACAGGGTAAAAAACAGGGGAAAAGGGGAAAAAAAGGGGAAATTGTAAAAACGCAGAGGCAGATTTATTGTGCGCTCGAATTTCACACCTGCTCTTTTTCTGCGTGGAGAAATCGAAAAAAGAAAGTTATGTTGTTTTATCGCTGGACTTGGTTCGATTTCCCCCTTTAGCGGGGGAGGGGGGAAACAGTATCCTCGAGAGTTGTGCGATATGGCTGGTCAAAACGTTGCCCCCAAGGTTTTTTGACTCGATGATTTCAAAAAACATGGTATTAGATTTGTATCTTGCTTTTCTGCAGTGTTTTCACCGTAAGGGAGACAATGCATCGGGTCTTCAGAGTACGTGGGCAGATTTACTTCGACTATACAATAGAAACATAAGACAAAACTAAATGTAAGAAATGAAACAAATCAGGGAACTTCGATAATCACAGCAAAAGATAATTACAGGTTATATTAAACTAAAAAGGATAAGATCAAGCATTTATGCTAAACATCGTCTTCTTCATCGTTATCAACAAAAACATCTTTATTGGAACACGCAATCCCTTGGCAGTCTTTGCAAGCAAGTGTGCAAGGCAATCCATTTTTTCGGCAACTACGGCGTGAACTGTCACAGTTGGAACGCGTGCAGCTGCAACGAATCACGTTTAGCAGATGAGGCGGAGCAGGTCCGATGTCTGTCATGATCGGAGTGAGGCGTCCGTCACGTAATCGCCAACTCCAGTGTTTAGGGTCGAGTTCTGACGCAGTATTACGCCACTCCATTATCAGATAGAAGACTCTATAAGAATGAAATTTCGCAGCCGATGGAGTTGGTGGAAGTCTCTCTGGGTTTACAAAAGTTGATGTCTTTGGGCTGTTCAGTTTCTCAACAAATTACCCTGTACCTAACTTTGCTGAGACCCTCCCCTTTCTTAGTCTTGTAGAAACACAGCAAAAAATTTTCACCGACTAGCTGGACTTCTTCCTTCCTAGATCGCGGATTAAGGAACACTTCACAGTTATTCCTAAATTCTTCATGACTTTTTAGGAATGGCAGGACAGCCTGATTTCCCATCCCAAACAAAAGAGACTTCGTGCCGCAACCCAGAAGAGCGTGGCCAACGGGAATATAGTGACACATCTGCCCCAGCGATCTTTTGATAAAGTTGATGAGCCAGTATTTAGTTGACAGCGCTCTTGATTTGGTACTGGTTTCGAAGTAGAGATCCCTGGCTTCCGGAGGCAGGTTATGGAGGAGAAGGATCACTAAATCAGTGTCGTTTCCGACTAAACTGGTTACCCCATCCTTGTCGGCATCAACACCTGTCAATGCAATCAGAACGTCCTCATCTCTCTCTGCATGAAGGACAGTGAGGCCAGCTTGGACAAGCTTCTTACCAATAGCTCGAATAATTTAGTGCTTATTGTTGGGATTCCGCAAGAAGTCCTCCTTCTTCCTTTGCAGTTTCATACTCAGTGTGAAATCGACGGTCGGACACTGGATACCTTTCGTTCGTCTAACTTGGGTGACATCTTTGGTAGACAGACCTAAAGCGTAACCATCAAAGACGACAGAAGCATTTGAATACTCCTGTGTCACGAAGGAAACGTAACTGTTGCAAATCTGTTCGAAAGTGTTTCCTGTTTTCCATGGAATATGCTGGAGCAGCCATCCGCCATCGATCATGTGTTTTTCCGGCTCTTTTGATAGGACGTTCACAGGTTCTGCCTTTGCTAATTTCCAAATAGCTTTTGCTAACTCCGCTTTATCTGGCAGTCATGGCAGGCTTGACGATTCGAAAAGGGCAGTAGGATAGATGGAGAGTTCGAATCTGAGAGTTTCTTCCACATCCCCTCCAGCTCTAGTTGCCGCTGCTGCAAGACGTTGGATAGAAGACTTGCGTCAATTTGTGTGTCTTCACCGTCAGCTTCGGAAATGTTGCCTTGATAGGCCATCGTAATCGCTTTGCTCTTACATTTGAAAATGTAGCGATCGGCATCGGCGTCGTCTATTGACTTCAGAATTCATTTTTCTATCGCCTTTGCTTCATCCGCGTTGACATCCCTTGCTGCTGTCATACCATTCTATATTTTTCGCAATTGAGTGCAGCTGTCTTACGGACAGGACTGCGCAAAAAAGCTACTGAAGCTTTTATGTCCTTTCTATCTCTTTCTATTCGAGCCGGTCCTGCGGAAACGTGCTGGCCAGATTACACGTACTCAACGCCGGTGAGTGACTGCATAAGCTCATTAATTTCAGCTTGTACTGGCATTGACACAGTCCAGATCAACCTTTGCGTCTAACTCGTTCCATTTCCTCTCGTGAGTCCCCCGCTTGTTTCCACCAACCTCATTAGTACTTGCTCAATTACTAAGTTGTGAGAGAGCCCAGCCCAAAATTTATCGCTTCTTCGAATG
Source organism: Artemia sinica (assembly GCA_027921565.1). Classification (NCBI taxonomy): domain Eukaryota; kingdom Metazoa; phylum Arthropoda; class Branchiopoda; order Anostraca; family Artemiidae; genus Artemia; species Artemia sinica. The sequence continues at coordinate 57,760,190 of CM051258.1, read as the reverse complement.
ACAGACATCCCATCCGTGATGTCTTTATACAGCTTCTGGTTACTTTCTTTCAGCTCTTCCATTCGCTGAAGAAATATTTTTACCGACTTCGTTTACAGTTTGTGGCCTGCAGCTGCAAAGTAAGGGAACATCTCAGAGAGCGCTTGAAGATACTGCACTCAGTTTCCAGTCCGTTTTGCCAGGATGCCTTCTTAAGCACTCCGAACATTTCTGAATACTGAAGCCATATTTTTACAGTCCTTTTGTTCTGAAGCGTGTCTTGAAACTCCCTCATTCGTGTTTGTATTGGACGTACTGTGTCTGTGTTGGATGCGTCTTCGAGAGTTACTTCCTCATTCAGTAGAGCCATATATATATTGCCGGAGCTTCCGCAAAATCTTGATGTCTCGCACGTATGTCATCTGTGCAGTCGAAACCATACGATTTGCAAATGAGAGTGATCTGCAATGCTGAATCTATAAGCTCGTGCACTCTCAAGACTCTTGAAACAGCATTGCCGCTAAGGATATGCTTAATAGTGTTACCGGCATATAGGCATTCAAGCAGTTCTTTTATTCCTGTTTCCGTCATCAAGTACCCGACCGCTCCAAGAAAGCTCATACGGCAATGGAGACCACTGATCATTGGAACTGCCGTGCTGACGTGCTTTATCGGAGATAAAATGTAAGGTCTTGTATACACAAGAAAGATCGGAGGGATTGTAGTCGATAATAGGCAGAAAAACAATCGACGAGGCGCCTTTGTGTGACCCATGGTAAATCGCTTGCATAAATCCACTCCATCCGCTCCGTTTCGTGTCATGTATCCAGCTTGCAAGCCATAGTAGGTCAATGCCATCGATCTTGTCGTGGAAGGTGATGGTCGGTATGGGTTTGTACACAAGACTGTTTCCCTGTTGGCTTCTGTTGCAGAAGAAGAAAGGCACTTGTCCAGCCTGCTGGAGTATTCTCGAAATCGTCATTCTTTCTTTTTACGAGACAAGGTATGGACGTCGGATGGCAGTAGTCTTTTCTGCACTGGTTGTGTACTATTTCACCGTCTTCAACTGTTATCTGTTCACCCCCTTTCACACTGACCTCGTTGATCCAAAGAGCTCCTTTTTTTGTGATTCTGACACTTTCACCACCAGTACGGATGCTGCGGCTGCAGAGCTTGCAACGTTCATGTTCTTCCTCCATGAATAGGGTGTCATATGAAAACTACAACCAAAAACTTATTAGGCAAGAAAGTGGAGCTTTTTGCACGAGCCACATTGTAGTCACACTTGTGGCTAAACCCAAACCTAGGCCCTGTTTCGGACACGAAAACAACCCACAAAGCGAATCTGTCCATAAGATTTGTGAGTTCAACACCTCTAATCAGCCTCAAGTCAGGAGAAGCAGTTAAGAATTTTGACCAATTAAGCGGCTCTCAGACATAGGATGTAAAGCGAGGAAGCAAAGTACCTTAAGTTGTACGTAAGGTTTACCGCTTGTTCACACGTAAAAATAGAATTCAGGAACTGTATAACCAGCGTGACGCGTCGCACTTTCCAAGTAACACAAATTATTTCCTTCTATTTCTGCTCTGCCTCACAAAATAAAACATTTGAAAACAGCCTGAGCTATAAGGAAAGCTCCAAATTTTCACTAAAGTTTGACTTAACTTTACGATCTTAACGACCACTAGCTTTCGGCTAGAGAAAATTTCAAGCACAAAACCGGTGGGAAAATCGGCTCGGTTTTCACAATCCGCTCGGATTTCCACTATGTGTAAATGCACCATTAGTGAATCTCGAGCAAAGTGGAAAAGAGAAACACCAGGCAATATGGTATTGAACTCTCGTCAAAACGGTGTTGTAGGGTTTTAAAACCGAGTTGATAGACCTTTATCTCCTCTCCAAATTTTGTAGTACCGTCTGACTATCTTTTCCTTTTAGAGGATATCTTGATTTATCATTTATATTGCAATTTTGTCCAAGATCGTCGATTTTTTTCCGTAGATTTATTGGACTATAAAGCGGATTTACTGAATTTCTAAGTGAACTCCACAGCTTGATGTTTCTATATCAGTCCCAATCTAGTGTTACAGGAGGCGGTAGCAGAACTGGCGATAACATGGAGCAAAAACCTCCAAAGCTTCGCACTTGATTCGTTGTTCATCATTTTTTACGTGTCTCTTTTCTTCTGCTGCGAATAAATAATCCTAAATCTAATCTAAATGAATTACGTAAGGAAAATTTTCAAGCAGGAGGGGCCTGCCACTCATAAAACATTTTCAAAATCATATGAGGTCTGAACATAGCATTTGAACATATATATTTCTCATCTCAAATGAAGCAAATATTTTTCTTTTTTTCAAAGACATAAAGTAGACATCCACGCCTAAAAAATTTGGCAAATGATCCATTCATTTTTTATCTCTAATTTTGCCACTGACTAATTTAATAGACTTTGAAACAAATTAGGAAGTTTGATATGCCTGTCAGTCTTTTGATGAAGCAAGAGAATAAAAAAAAGAATGTTCCAAGAATTGACCAACAGTGTTTTTTGCTTTTTTGAGGATTTTTTTTGACATATACCCTTGTTTTTTTGTTGTTTTTTTTTATTATTCATTTAGTATGTTCTGATTACTAATTCTGACTTTGCAACTTTACATGTGCTTATATTGTTTTTAAGTATATTTATATAATCCTATATGGAAACAACTATTGGTATTCTCAAATTGAGTTGTTGGTCGCGCACCAGGGGCAAACCTCAAACAAGGTGGAAAGACAGCCTAAAGAAGATTCTTAAATAACCGATGTTAATACTTACGAGCCTCCCCTCATAGTAGCAGAGGAGGAGTCTCTACCCGGAGGAGTAAAATTGCAACGTTCTCTTTATCATGGACCATTTGGCGTTAGTTTTCAGCAAAAGTATGTCAGTGCCAGCGTAGGTAGGTAAATGTAATAAAACAGGCTTCCATCCTAAAGGTATAAGGATACCTTTCCGAATTAATAGTTACCGATTCACTGAAATAAACACGCTTTGTAAAACGTACGACTTCAAAAGCAGTCTTTAGTGGATAAATTCAAGATCAAGTTCAATTAAAATCAAGTTGCCATCAAGCCATGATTTATTGGAGACAGATAGTCTGAGTGAGAGGCAAATCTGGCATAAGCCTTTTTTAGGATTGTATAAGAACTATTTTATTTCACTTGTTGATAAATAGTCTATCATCCATCCATCCATTCTAGGACAGAACTAAGGTAGATAGTCATAAAACTAAGGGATGAATGCTGGGGATGATTTTGTCTAGACTCTTGACGGACAATGTCCTGTAAGTTCCAGTGCGCAATTTGTTTGAACTGCTTAAAACAGGCCAGGTAAAAACATTTCCGACACGAAATGACGAGATTCTCGTTTCGTCCTTGCCCTTATTAAAACAGTCTCTCAGCCAGTTAAGACAGCCACAAACTGACTGGTGTGGTTTTTCTAGTTTGACGGATATACCAGTTTGATCCGGCTAAAACAGGCCACGGGAAAACATTTCCAAAACGAAATGAGTAAGTTCTCATTTCGTCCTTGTTCTTATTAAAACATTTTATCAGTCGGTTGAAACAGTCACGAAAAAATAGTTAAGTATTTCCAGTATGAAGACTAGAACAATATGAGCCACCTAAAATGGCCACGGAAAAACAGTTGAGTTTTTTACAGTTTTATGCTAAAAAAAAGTTCGAGCCGGTTAAAACCGGTCATGGAAAAACATTATCCGACAAAAAATGACGAAATTCCCATTTCTCCCTTATCCTGATTCAAACAGTCTCTCAACCGGTTAAAATGGCCACGAAACAAACAGTTGAGCAAATAAGGAAAAATAGCCACTCTGATGTAACATAAATCTTGGTCAGATTGGTAGTACCTTACGAGCGTAGAGGCTTTACCTGGGGGGGGGGGAGGCCCTGGGTTTGAGCTTGTTACCCGTGAAATGTGAAAACCTATTTACAAATATAAACTGTTCCGTTATTTGTGGCCAAGAATACCTTTCCCATTTATGAACCCATTATGTTCCATTTACGAAATAGCTTAAACTATATAATATGATGTAAAATATAGTTTAAAATACAATTATTAAAATAAAATATAATGAGAGAAGAACAGGGGTCTACATAACCGGAAAAACAGAGTGGAAACACTCTGTTCTCCTACTTGGAGAAAAAAAAAAAAAAAAAAAAAAAAAAAAAAAAAAAAAAAAAAAAAAAAAAAAAAAAAAAAAAAAAAAAAAAAAAAAAAAAAAAATGTTTTTCCAGTCTAAGCAGCTGTTCTTACAGGCTGCGAGACATTCATTAAGCAGTCAAAGCACACCGTACAGTAATTTTAGTTGGTAATTAAGAACATAAAGTCTTCTGTTAAGTACTTAAAACTTTCTAAATTTCGTTTTGTGATTTTATTTTGAAAGAAGGTTACAAATTACCGTTATTCTCCAAGTCTTTTATAGAATGTCTATTGGGTGTTTTTTTTGGGCGACTACGAGGGGGACAGCCTACTTAAAAGTACCAAGGACATCAAAATAAAAAGCAATTCGGCCCCTGGACGTATCTTATGTCTAATCATATCAGAAATATGCGATTTTCTAAGGTTTTTCTTTTAGTTGTTTGAAAATTACGAAGCTTTTAGGGCCCTACACCATTTTTGCCAATGTTCCCGCGATAAACCGTGAAAACAAAAGCAAAACTAATCATTAATAACGCTTTTCATTTGCTAAAGTCTAAACATTAATAATCTCTCGATTTCCAAAGACAACTAGACCTTCAATGGAAATCTACATCTTCTTAAGCTGTATGGTGCCATATGTTACGCATATTTCTTTTTACTGCTACCAAAAATTGCCCACTACTACCCAAAATTTTTTATAAAGGTCTCTATTATTAACAGTGAATTCCAAGTTTTCCTAATTATTTCAGATACATATGGTTACGCAGGTTTCAACTTAACTAATTCCAAAAATTAGATCATTTTCACTGTCCTTGCCACTTCAAATGTCTACTGGTAAGTAAACTGGTGAAACGGTAAACAAAATCGGCTACAGGTAAATAATCTAAAACTGCCCGTGAAATATTTTTTTTTAGAAAAAGTACTTAATACTCCTTTGCCATCAGATTTCATTATCGCTGTCCTTGGTATCCCAATATTTCCCAGAAGCAACCCCAAGGGGTACCAAACTAAAACAAACCTCGACTTTAATGTTCTTTCTAAGGTGTTCAATTTCGGCAGCACAGTTTGACATGTGACGAGCAGTGGATACGATCGCTGGAATGAAGTTTTCTGAAAAGGCTGTACTCTGATGAGCTGATTGGGATCCAAAATGACCCCGCTGTGTATTCCGGAATGCGGATATAAATTCCTGTGTCGATTTAGTCTGCAAAATAAGAACAAAACTATACAAAGTCACGAAAAATTGAACCAAAGCAAAACGATACTTGATTCCCCGTGTCTACCAAGCATTGTTTTTAGACACGATGTGTACCCTGTCTACACCTCTACCAAATACCAAGGTTTATCAGGGTGCCCTTAATCTCATAAAAACTATTTAGCCATTTGTACATTACAATCTTTTTGGAGGAAATGTTGTTTTTTTTTCAGGACGATTTAGGACTTCAGATCCTTGGGGTAAAAACACTGCTCCGAAAGAGTATCATCTGAATCCAAATTTCAAAACATCACTGAATAAAGCTCTACAAACTACTGTTACGTAAAAATCACCTCTACTCGACTTTACTTACCTATACTTACTTACCAACTTTACTTGCCTTTACAAACAAACTTTACACAATTATAACCTAGTGTCAGTCAAAGATTTTTTTATCAGGGTGAAACCGCCCCTATTCAACGGCGAAAACCTCGTATATAATTTTATTTCTTCTGAAATTACTGCTTTACTAGCATGTAAAAACTCAGGCAGAAGGCTGCTCCATGAAACCTGGTTTCCAGCAAGGACTTGTTTTAAAGATTATCGTAACGAAAACAGCGCTGGTAGATAGCAAAAACCATTTGTTCATGTGGCGTTACTTCAAAATTACTTTAATGCAAAAATCTCTAAATATCCGACTTCAAGATATGCGTGTTAGCCGAAGAACTATTTGTTATGAATATCACAGACATAAAATTATTATTCTAAAAAAAGAACCTTGTGTCTTGAACCCTTACATCGAGTTTCGTTCCACTCTCCAGAATAATATTAAAAAACGAATTAAATAATAATAATAAAAATAATGAAAAATTAGATGAGAATTCTTCAGCGTCCATAGGCAATATCTGCAAACCTATTTTTGACATTATTTTTGAAAGCAAGAAACCCTGTAGTCATTATTGACATTATTTTTGACATTATTTTTGACATATTTTTGACATTATTTTTGAAAGCAAGAAACCCTGTAGTCATTAAAATTCAAGTCTCAATACAACCCACACTTTACCTACTTTTTGAGGTAAAAAATTATATTTTTATTGAAAAATTTATTCAATAAATTAGTTGAAGAATTTACTGAAGTAACTTAATACAATATTTATTGAAGCATTATCGACAATGCATATAATTTGCGCTACTTTAAGACAAAAAAAAAAAAAAAATTCGATAAGTGGAACTTTCGGTGTCGATTGGGTTCAGAATTGATTCACCCGACCTTGGAAATTTATAAGAAAAATTGTGCAATGTGAAAATATTGTAAATAAACAAACGGTAAGAAGAACAGCCCCTAGATGATGAATGGTCTTACGGCTTTTGTCAACAAGAAGAACCGTGTCAACAACAGGGTTGCCAACTGGACGCATTTTATGTCAAAATGACACAATCCCATGCGCCCAGACACAATGACATAAAAGGGCAAGAAAGTGACACATTTTAGAAACTAGGAACATAAAAGGGCAAAAAAGGGAGGATACATTTTTTAAATTTATGACATAAAACGAAACCGAAATCGGTCTATAATTTTCTAAATTTGTGCTTCTTGACTTACGATTTAAAATGAGATCGTTTTCGCAGGATAAAGAAGTATTTCTTAATCGTGCGCCATGATTTTGCTGGACATCCCCATACTTCCTCGAGTAAAATTCTCTTTTTGCTATTCATAATAATCTATTCTGAGCGTTACAATAATTATTATACACTCTATCGTTTAGATCAAAATTATGATTGATCTTTATTTTAAAAGGTTGGTCTCGTCTCTTATACGCATCAATTTTAGAGCTCGACCCAGCTATAAATGAGTACCTGATAAAGGGTCGAATGATTTGCCTCCAATCACATATTCCATGCTCAGCCGAAGGGATCGAATCAGGAGATCGGTACCTGCGCAGCGCTGACCACTGGTCAGCATGCAAAAGAGTTTTAAAGTACTTAAGTATTTTTGTTTGACGTACTTGCACTATTTTAAGAACAAAAGTCTATTCTATTCTAAGCATTTCTACGCTTAGCTTACAAAAAAAATACTTAACTATATTTACGATTGTCGATCAGCCAATTCTTCAGAAGCATTTATTTAGAAAAAAGTTGTTCACTAAACTTTTCCTTAAGCTTTACTCTGCTGATGATATTAATACTAAATATGCTTGTATGCAGGAATCTATTTCAGAAGTGGCAAAGAAATAAATCCAAAATTAGCATATGCACATTCTGTTGAAAGTATACAAAATTACAGACTCAATCATAGAACAATGTCATTCATTCCGGAAGGGCACATAGCCCCTTCCGCTACATAAACGTTTGGTAGAAGGGAGGAGAAATCTAGCCAGCTGAAAAAAACTGTAAATAAGATGGTATTTTCTGAGATTCAGTTTCAACAGTTACCAAAGATATTTAACCGTAGTTTCGATTGTCGACGAGGCAATTCTTCAAAAGCATATGTTTAAAAGAATTGTTCTCTAAAAATTTCCTTGAGCTGTACTGCACTGATGGTATTAATACTGAGTAGGGCCGTAGGCAGGAGGAAGAAGGCAAGAGGGAGAGGCATCATAGGGAGTTAAAGGCATACATTTCAAAAATTAACAGGCAAATTCTGAAGAAAAAAAAAAAAACATGAAATTATTGAATCAACCAGAAAAAGATGGGCCCCTCAACTACTTACGCACCTGGTAACGAACAGGAGGGGAATCTAGACAACATTTATAATATAAAATATAAAAAAATATTAAAAAATAACATAATATAAAAATTATTAATATTCCTTATATTAATATAAATTAAAAATTATATTAATAATATAAAAAATACCTGCAGAGTCGCTGTTGTTTTCTGAGATTCAATTTCTACAGTCATCCCGTCAACTAGACGGTCGAGTAAACTTCGCTGGGCGTTTAATTCTCTTACTCGCTTTTCCATTAACTGACCTGAAAACAAAAGAGTTAAGTATATATTATATAAAGAACTACAGATTAATTAATAGGCAACTACAAGTGGTTTATGTATCCGCCACTGACATGATTAATTCGTATCCACCACCAAACTTTCCATAATTAACTGACTGGAAAACAGACTGTTTATTCATAAAAGTGTGATTGTCGTTTTTCTTAATGACGATTTGCCTTCTGTTCAGAGAGCGTTCTCACAGAGTGAAGAACGTACTTTCAGAATACGACTGTTGCAGCAAAGAACGAAAACAACGTCATAAATACACCTGTTTTTGCTGCAAATATTCTCGTTTCCAGAACAACCTGTAAATGTTTGCCTCAGGAAGCTTGTTTCTGGAGGAAAGCTTTTGCAACAGCTGCTGCTTCATCTATAGCATTTATAGCTACAATGTAACGGTGGCGTCAATTCGCGAAAATTAAGTGGAGGAGGTGGAGGCGGGGCAAAATTTATAGGAGGGGATGGAAATTATTCGTTTTTAAGAGAAAATACCGGAAAAGATATTTTCTAATGAAAATAACCCCCCCCCCCATCCGAAAAAACTTGCTTCTGTTTCAGATCAAATTTAAAAATTCTTCATATTTTTTTGACAATATTTGAAAGCCTTTTGTTGATTTACCGGTAAAAAGACTATTCGTTTCTATTTTAGAAAGATAACAAATGAGTTTTTTTTTTAATATTCTGGGCTTATCCCATTCGTAATGCGATTTTACTAATACCGAAATTCAGACAGAACCCATTTGAGCCAATGAGAATTTCCGTAGATTTTTTCAGCCAATCAGAGAATTCGACGAAAAGTCTGATTGCTTCAAATTAGTGCTAGTCAAATCTTAACATTAGTAAAATCTCATTGTGAATGCTTTTAGGAAAAATTTCATTTCAATGCTATATACCCGCGAGAATTTTAATAGCGACGTAACTTGGTCATTTTCACTTGACGAATTTCATGCCCTCTTATTAGTGAATATGGCTTAATTTTTGAGACCAGGATGCAACAGTTTGACAAAATGAATTCACGTAGGCTTAGAAACCACATTGAATGACGAAACCACAATTGAAAATATCATTCCACGCGCAATAAAAATGTGGACTTGAAATAAAAAATTCGAAGTAGACAATTCGAAGACCACACTGCCTTTCAATGACGATAAATATTCCTACTGATTCCATGAGCATTACTACTGATGATACTCACTGCATATGTGACCGAAACATCTAGTATTTTTTGTGCAATTTATCACTGTCCATAAGAATTTATCCATATTTGAACTTTTATTTAATAAAAAGCTCGCAATGAAAGCCAAGCTTCAGTAGTATACTTTCTTACATTGGATCTTTTTGCAATATCAATTTTTGAAAATATTTAATTTTAAGCGGAGGGCTTGACGTAATTCTTGGTAAACCTGGACAAAATAAAATCGTTTATAATCGTCTTGATATAACCTTATACTTACTGAAGGTAGCAGTTTTCCATCATTTTTGGCCATCTCTTCAAAAATAGTCTTTTCAGCAGTGGCGGTTCTGACCTCTCTTGCGCCCGGGGCAAAATCATGATTAGCACCCCTTTGTCTCCCACAGAATTTCTAGGCCCAATTTTAACAGTGTTTGTTTATTAACGAAATTATTTTCAATTTATTAATTACTTAATAATCTTTTTTTTATTTATTATTTTAATTATCACTAATTAATTTAATTGCTTTTATTTAGTTGTTTTCATTTATTAATTGCGCCCTCTACTTTATTAATATAATTAAAGAATAATTGTAACTGTTAGATTATTTGTTTGAAATTTTGCGTCCCTAAAATTTCTATTCCCGGGGCAAGAGCCCATTTGCCCCTCCCCAAAAAATACCTCTGCTTTTCAAAGCTTTTTTCGGTCATCTCTTGAAAACCTAGCTCTCTGTCTGGCCCTCGTTAACTGTATTGCAACACTGATCCATCTAAATAACAACCTGAAGAGGTCCCAATATTGTCTAGTGAATGATTCGAAAGGCGAATTTTACTATACAAAAAGATTTATGTATATGATTCATAAATACCTGTTAAGCTTCCTAGAGCACTTAATTTTTTATGAATTAACCACTAAAATTTTTCTGCAGCAACCCAAAATATGTCGCGGGACATATATGTCGGCTTGGATTTACAGTTTTATAACGGCTGCACTTAAAGCGATTACTTGCCTTTTATCTGGTATTTAATATTCTGTTTGAAAATGTTAATTTCAAACAGAATATATTTCAACAATAAAAAGTATTAGCAGACAATGTTTAACACGCTGTGAAAGAAAAACATATGTTCAAAACTATAGACACTATTAAAAGGTAAACTACAGTTGCAATTGCTATGTCATTTAATCATCATTTCAACCAAATTCTATATATTCTCGTAAGACTAGGTGGGGGGGGGGGTAGATATCCCTCAAAGTAAGCAAGAGCTATCGATTAGTCCAACCCGTTTTCTGGTTCATGAGAGTATCATGACTACCTAAAAGATTCTTGTTTTATAGAACAAACTGGTCTTAATATAATTCGATTGAGGACGTTGATCAATCCAGGATGGGATTCTAGGGAGAGTCGGTATGTTTGAGGGACAAGGACTAGCAGTGCCTCTTGAAAAATCACCAAAAGAAAGTGTAAAGTTAACTTCCGACATAAGAGAGTATATTTGGCCATCGGGAGGATCATCAGGGGAGAGTAAGGGGGGGGGGTATGTTTCCACGTCAATTCACGAAGATTTATGGGGTGAAATGTATTTTTTTTTTTACTAGAGATATTTCAATTAGACAAAAATTTTCGATAATGGTTTCCCATTAGCGAAAAAAAAAATACAATCCACTGGTCTTATGATGGATGGCACTGTAACCAAACCAGAAGTTGTAACATGGTGCTGGTCAGGGGCGGATCCAGGATTTTTTTTTTTTTTAGGGGCGGGGGCGCAAAATGGGTTGATCCGAAAAAAAAATTTGGGGGGGGGGCAAAATAGGCTGATCCGATAAACTTGCGTCAGGAGCAAGTTTAATTAACGCAAACTTGAGTTAATTAAGTAAATTACACTACTTTAGACTACGCTAGGAGAGGGGACGCCCCCTCGCCCCCCCCTCTGGATCCGCCACTGGTGCTGGTGGCTTTTTTCTTCAAGACCAACTTAGGTTTCCAAATCTCGTCTGTTTATATTGTAATTGCTAAAGTGCTTCTTTGAATTTCGTTGAATACTAAAAATTGTCCGTAAGGGTAGAACCAACCATTATTTATATTTTCTTTTAAAGAATATAACTGAATCAAGGTTATTCTACATTAGTTAAAAATTCACAGGGGTTCTGCCCGTTCTCAGATAGACTACTGTTTGAATATCAGCAGGATTACAGAAAACAAGACATTTTACGAGGATGGAGAAGCACATCAATATATTCCAAATGTATTAATAGTGAAACAGATTAATGGGATATAGGACAATATAATTTAAAGATAGAACTGTCGGTAATTGTGTTTTTTTTTTTGCGTTCATTAATGTTGTTGTTATCACGTGTTTTCAGACACTTGTTTTATCACCAGCAGGACAGGGTTGTAAATTGAGGGGGAGGGGATAGCTTGTCCTCCAAAGATTTTGTCCCTCCCTAGATTTGTAGAAATATCTTTTATGGGATCTTTTGATTGACAATGTATTTTTTTTTTTATTTTCATTAAATAATTAAAAATGGCAAATTTACCCCCCTGCTAGATTTTGAAGAATATATCCCCCCACCATAAATAACTAAAACGGCCAAAAACCGTTTACTTATGCACTCGAAAAAGAACTTGGATTGAAAAGCTGCCCTTGTAAAGTATCTCTGCATAGTACTCTTTTGAATACGCGATTTGTATGTAAAACGACATCTGCATGGAAATCAGTTTTACTATAGCTTCTGCTCCCATTACCCACAGGAAATAACAATTTAATTTTTTCAAGTTAACTTTTACAAGAGGGATTTTGCCCCAACTAGATTATATATTTTGGCCATTGAATTTGATTTCGTCAAAGGGATTTCGAGTAAATCAGAACAGCACAAAGGGGTTGAAATCAGGGGGCACCAATTCAAAAAAAAATTAGGGGCTAGGGTTTTCTCTTTATCTTTATGAAGGTGCAAAGAAAAGCTTGTTTTCCAAATCTGGGTAGGGTACTTCTAAAATATAGACCCTGCCCCACATCCCCACCGAATTGGCACCCTTAATTGGGCTCCTACCCCTAAAGTTTCCATATTTTTACAATTTATCCGCCATTTCTTGCATTTTTTATATATTCCACGTGTATTAGCGATTTTTTTTTGTTTAGTTTTTGTTCCCACCCAAAAATAAACTGTTACCTACGTTTTTAGGTTTGCTCGATACAGTGGCATCAATTCACGAAATCGTAGAGGCATTAATTAACATATATTTTTAAAATCTAGGGGGGGTATTTTTTCCAACGAAAACACTACTAAATGTATTTTTTCACAATTTAAGAGGGCCAAAAAATCGAGGTAAGCCATTACGTCCCCCCTTAATTGACGCGCCTGGCCTCATGCATAAATTACCATCAATATACTTTATGCATACAGAGACACGCATCATCGACATTAGATCCACAATTTTGTGCATTTAATGAATTTTAATTTCGGACAGCCAAGACAATAAAATTCTCGTTTCATCCAAAATCTTTTTTAATAACCTCTATGTCTTCTTTCTGAATCAAAGGTATGCAGATGAAAGATCTTAGAGTGTCTCTTAGCGTACTTCTGTGGCATCGTTTAAACCTGATGTTGATTAGATTTCAAGAAGAGAAATAGTTGGCTTTCCCATAGAAACGCCTTAAGCAATAAATCTTTTTTTTCTATTGATTGTAATTTTGGCAAAAGAAACTAGTTCTTATTTTTATAAATCGGTTGACGTCATGTAGCCCTTACGATATGCTCACGTCCACTGTAGGTCAAGGAAGCCAATGAAAACTTTAAAAAAATACTACTAAGTTTGAACTTCTACTTCAAATAGATTACTTGGGTTACCATAGTGGTTAGTAACGTTCTTTAAAATCAGGTCCCTTAAATTTAGTCATTTCCTTTATATTTCTCAAAACCTACTTTTTAGAATTTCCTTTAGGGGATCTCGTCAATCCAGGGAATAATGCTTTTACACAGATCCTTTAAGCTTTCGAATAATAACATCGCAATTCTTAAACAAACAAATTTGCTAATTTTATTTCAAATGAATTCATTATTACTTTAACCTAAATTGTTGTTTGAACTAGAACATTGTTAAAATATAGAGTGTAAATTCTGAGTATGATTGCTTAATGCTTTCAACCTTATCCACTCCAGTAACTAGGCAAAGAAATCCCATCTTTGGTGTCTTATGCCACTCTAAGATGGCGTTGTCAAGACAGTTTTTTTTTTGTAAGCACGCAAATGTAAATAATAGCTTCCAAATGAGGACTTAGGTCTCTATCAGGGGCGAATCTCCAGCATTTTTTATTGGGGGGGGACAAGAGGGGTCCATATCTGGATAGTCAAAGGACACGGGATGTATAATATTTTTTCTCTCCACATTATTAGGGGGGGGGCAACTGCCCCTTGCCACCCCCAAACGACGCCCCTGGTCTCTATAACCTATCAGTGAAAACTAGTTAATAGATAAAACTTAAAAACTTAAAAAAAACGTCAACTCAGTTTTCATTTAGGTTTTTATAATTGAGCTCTTGTTTGAAGAAAGTAATTGTTAAAGTGTTGATAACTCTAAAACCTTGATTAATTAAAGGTAGGTGCGGCGGAATGCTTCCCTAACGTTAAAAATTCTCTCTCTAATAACGATTGGTGGCCTTATGTTACAAACTGCCTCTATATCCTCATGCTTAGATAGCTTGTGTGCCTAGTGGGCCTTACTTAGTCACCATTGTACTTCTGAAGGATTTTATTCCGCCCAATTCTACAATTCAAATGGTTTAGAAGCTAAGTAAGTTGCAAACTAATACGCATGCAACCTATTGCAATTGAGATACTCACTGGGGTCAATGATTTGAGGTACATGGTATTGATATCGACTCTGTTATGTTCATTGGTGACATGGACATTAGCTATGAGAGGAGGGGGGTGATTTGACGCAGAAGCAAGCCAAAAGAGCATTTAAAGGTAGGAGACAAAAACTACCCTGGAAGCCTGCTTGGGAGCCGATATAAAATACTTGGAAGGACTCCACAGAATGCTTAAGGATTTAATTTGGGTTTGATTAAATCTAAAAAACTGAGCCCCCTCTTCTTCCGAAACAAAGAAATAGGTTTGGCGTCCCAATTCAAAGCACAATACTCATATTCAAATCCTTCAGAAATGCGATGATGCTCAACATCATTCCATTTAAACTTGTTTCCTTAAATTAAACTTATTTCCTTATGTCTCAAATCATCAAACAGCGCATGCGATACACTTGTAAATGTAATTGCGTCACCTGCACGATGCTTTGCGAAATTAAATCGCACGCATTGCGATGAAAATTGTCCTTTTTTTCTTTCATTATGCCCTACTTAAAAAACAAAAATCTAGCATGATTCGCAAGCAGTTTTTACGGGATATCATGAGAAAGCACCATCTCGCGAGATTCCGACTGACTCAACTCAATTCCCAACTACATCCTAATTTCTATTCTATGTGGTTTTTCATTCTAATACGTTGTTATTATTAATTAATTCTATTATTTTAATCAATTTTAGTCTGACATTGATAAAGTTAATCAATTTCATTTTAATTAAATAAAAAACAAAAATATTAATTCTATAATACATAATTAATTCAATAACGATATTATCAATTGATTAATGAAATCGAATGATTTTGGGATAATTCAAAACATAGCGAAATATATTGAATTGGAAATGACACATAGAAAAAAAAACTTTTAATAGGGAAAGGGCGAGGGCTATGTATGTAAGTTTTTTATTATTTAGTTTTGAATGCGTTGCTGAATTGTTGTTTTGTTAAAAGTAATATTTTGTGTCTTGCTATTGCACTGTGGCTTTTTTGCAATAAATACATATATATTTACGGCATTGCCGTCATGACCAGACGTCTTACAGAAAGAATAGTTAGATATCGTAACAATTTGGGCCAATTAAGATTCGAAAAGTATACATGCCACATAAATTAACAAGTGATTGTTCAAAACAACTCATATGATGTACATAAAACTTAATTCTATCAAGGAAAGGTATTTGCAAAAACACGTTTTCGCACCTGTATCAAGGATGATCAACTGCTTTGACAGATCAAACCTTAAATGGATGATATTACAAATGCCGATAAATTCAAGAAAGAAATCAAGCTTTATCGGCACCTAAACAGTCGTTGAAAATTTGACATGAGCAAGGAATGAGATTAAATTTAACTAGTCTGGCTCACGTAAAATTTCAATCAAGGCGTTATAATACTAAGTGACCAGGGTTGCCGCTCCTTACGATTTGCCACTATTCCTAGTGATTTTATTGTCTGAATAAAAAAATCACTATTTTATTGAAGAAAATCACTAAATCAACCAATAAATCACTAAAGTCTAGTGACTTTTTTCTCACCTGGTGGCAACTCTGTAAGTAACTTTGTGGATGTGGTACCAGCTGTATTTTCAATTAAAAAAATTGAGCATTTAGTTATTTAAGTTCTCGTAAAAGAAACTTTCCACATTTCTCTGACAGCTCGGATAAATACGAGCAGACAAAGACTGACTATTGCCGATCCTAGACAAAGGGCGTCAACTCACAAAAATTCAAGGGGGAGAGGTCAAGGAATTTTCTTGTCGTTTTTCTTTAAACGAAGATACAAAAAAAAAAAAAAAAATCAATGAAAATAAAGAGAAAGTTGTTTTCCTAATCTAGAAGGGGGTAATTAGATCCCACAGTCCCTCTCCAATTGGCACCACAATGCTAGGCAACTACCTTGTTCCTCTTTGCATGATGTTCTTCTAGTAAAAATGTCACACTCATGGGCCCAATATTTATGTTTTTCGCGGGGATGTCCGGTCATCATATTGGGCTTAATCCGGCTCCTAGGTGGTAAAAGTCAATACACATGCAATCTATAGAACTCTTTTATGCCTTAATATTGGAGCTCATCCCCCAGAGAGCAATTTTGGAGACATCTCTGGCCCTAAGCCCCTAAGATACCTACAACAATGATCAGACTTTAAAAATACCACTATTATATGATGAGAAGTTTTATTTGAAACTGAACCAACCGTGGAGAGCCCTTAAGTGTTGGTTGCAAATACGGGCAAATTCAGTGCCACTGTGTAGGGGACACTGTTAGTCTTATGACGAGGATGGCTTGGGAGGTGGGTGTGCTTGCGCCCTTTGTTGGGAGTATGAGGATAGACTGGAACATTTGCTGGGTAATTGCCAAAGTTTAGTAAATTCAAGGGAAAAAATAGAGGTGTAATCACTGCTTCCAGGTATTTTGGAGACTTATTCTAGAAACCTAATTGTTACAGTAGGAAGTTTTATAGGAAAAGGTATGGCGACGTGGATGACAGTGATTTAAATATGTTGAGCTATTATTTTTGTTGTTCATTTTTGTTTTGTTATTGTGTATGTGACCACTGGCTTTTGAATGCACGGATATTTATTACTTTACTGTTATACCGTACTTTTTATTATATCTTAGTTTATGCACACTTTACATGTTACTTTTTGCAACACATGAAGTATTAAAAAAAAAAAAAAATGACAGCTATCTTAAAACAAAATGCCATATTAAATTCCAAAACAAAATCCTACTCTTATTGGGAGGAAGTCCACGAAAATGCCGATAAAATTATACAATAGTATCCCATATTTCTTTCTATTGAAACAGTTCTGATGGCTTTTAATAATACAAATAAATACACAACTAATTCATATTTATCTGACTATCAGAAAAGTCCTAAAGAATCCTGCAGAAAATAAAAGACCCATTTCCCTGTTCATGATATCAATAAATTTTTATATACAATTTAAATTCTCTCTAACAATAACTCAAGTAAGCTTCGTTTGCTTTACTTCTAACAGAAAAACTTCTAATTTTAATTTATTTTGGTTCTTTTTTTTTTTTAATGCATAGTAAACATAAGAAACATATTTTTGTCTAACTAAAACAATGAAACTAAAAAGTCAACATATGTCTTGGTTTTTAAAATTTTTGATCGATTGGCTATTTCAGAATTTTCACTCATTGGCATTTTGGTCTTGTCTGGCTAAAACTGTTATTTTGTGGCAGAAAATGGCACTGTTGATGGTCCACACTAATATGTCATTTTTCTTGATATTAAAAAATAGTGCTACAAACTTTCTGTTTTGGATTTTAGACCAATTGATTGGCTACCTTAGAATTTGTATTCCTCGGTAATATGTCCATCTTTGGGCAAAAATTTATGTTTTGTGGCACAAAATGATATAAAATGAAACTTTGCTGTGGTGCGATCTCTTTTGTTAGTCAAAAAGGATACTAGATATTATGTTGGTCATTTATATGAGCCTTCTTCCAATATAGTACATCTTTGGTTCGATACGTTTTTAGTTTTGGCGGTTTAGATTTTAGTAATTTTAGAGAGTTTCTGATAGCTTTAGATACACGGTTCTGATCAGTTTAGACAAAAAACGCGCTTTTAAACTTTCAGCTACTATTGACGTGGTTCGATCTTTACAATGTTGCAGCTATTGCTGCACCCACGATTGTTATGCAACACACTAAAAATCAATCTAGTTTTCTCGGAGGTGTGGGTGTAAGACGCAACAGATCTTCTGGGATATGCATGTAACTGATATAGACATATCAAAACAGGTCTGACTTGGATTGCCACCCATAGTGATTATCATTAGTTTTACTGATTTATTTTTCAACCGATTGATATTTTTTCCTGCTGTGATTTCAAGAGATTTTCACACAAAACATTTTATGTAGCCAAATTGAATTTTTACTAATATTATTTTTTTTTCTTTGCTGTTTACGTACACTATTAAGGTTTAAATTTCCGCTAAATTGAGTTAAGTTCCGGTAACTAAATTTCAGTTAAACATTTAATAAACTCTTAAAATCGTTTTTCTGAAGAGCTATAGATCAGTTGTGCGAGTTCGTTGAAAAATGAAGATGCAGGTACAGTGACCGAAACTTACTTCGAAGGTAGGGGGAGGGGGAATTGCGTCAAAATACAAAAATAGGTAATATACATATCACATTGGCTTTTCTATATATATATATATATATATATATATATATATATATATATATATATATATATATATATATATATATATATATATATATATATATATATATATATATATATATATATATATATATATATATGTATATATATATATATATATATATATATATATATATATATATATATATATATATATATATATATATATATATATATATATATATATATATATATATATATATATATACATATATATATATATATATATATATATATATATATATATATATATATATATATATATATATATATATATATATTATATATATATATATATATATATATATATATATATATATATATATATAGATATATATATAGAATTTAGGGAAAATATGTTTAATCTGGGTATCTGGAGGGTTTGCACATGGAACCAACATCTCCGGCCCTGAACGCGTGCCGATGAGGATGCAACTGTTAACTAACGATGAGTAATTAACTTTCTAGCCTGGCAAATATTGAACTATTTGTTCAGTGAGTTTTTTCTTCGGCACCCGTGGCTAGGACGCTGGGTGGAGGGCAAAGGAAGTAGAGAATGAGGCCACACTGCATGTGTTAAGTCTAAATATCCACAACCAACAGTGTGTCATTCCTCAATGTTAGTCTAGTAACTAAAATCAATGAGAAAAAGGGCATGCGTTTTACATAATCTTGAGGTAAAAGTCATCGCTTGTCTTTGGGATTGATAAATCGATTGCGAAATGGTTCCAAGCATGTAAAGACTGAATGAAAAACGAACTTTGTCAACTCTTTTTTGCAGCTTTAACATGTTTGATAAATTGTTTACGAAATGCAATTATAATTTCAGAGCTTATTGTATATATTTAGCAACACACCAACGTTTCGACCTGACTCCTCTTTATCAGTGGCTTACTGGCAGAGGTGTTCTACACATCCCTACCTTCTCCCTACCTATCAGACTCCTCATTACCTTCTAAATGATATAAAACCATCTTCTCTTTATATATGGAATTAAGACAATCCTTAAAAACTGTTTTACACTAAATTGTAAGATAATAAGTCGCAAATTAATTTATACGTATTTAAGGTTCTGTTCTCAGATTTCAATTCGTTTTCTTTTTGTCTCCGTTTCTATAGTTCTACTGTTCTCATTCCCCTAGAGATAGATCTCACGCATATTACTGCTTCTTTTTACCACGCTTTACTTAACTTGCTTTCTCTGTCTGTAGTCAAAATTTGAGATACTTATTTAGACCCCTTCTTCTCGAACTGAAAATTTTTGCAAGTTTGAGTAAGAGTTCACAACATTCAAAATATCCAGATAATTTTGAAGTATGTTTACTAAAAGTATTCTTTAGAACCGACAAATTTATTTTCCCCTTTTTAGTCCTTTTTTAAAACGTAGTTTTTTTAAAGTTTCTTTTATAAAGTATCTTTAAATATATGAGTTGAAACATTTTATCCGTCATTCTAGCCAAGGACGTATATATGGAGCGGTCTTTGGGTCTAGTTACACTCTCCCCCAAATCTAGAGTTTTCTACCTCTTACATTTTCTGTATAAACCACCCAAGTCTTTTGGGTTTGTTTAGTTTTGTACCAGGTCCAAAACAAAATCCTTTGTACGTGCCTAATTCAAGCCAATATGCACTTATCAACATCTTTGATATCCTAATTACACACTGAAAACCTGAGATTTACTACTAAGTGGACATTTTACAACTATGATACGCGTGAAATAGAAATATATTAGCAGACTGCAACAAGTGAGGGATTAAGCTTAAAAAAAAAAAAAAACTTAAGGGAGTCTCAGAAGGCAGGCCTAACTTGTCCACCTCTTCTCGAATTAGCTGCAGCTGCTTCTCTCAGCGAAATTTCTTGAAAACCAATCTCAACCATATAAAATAACTTTTCTTTACAAATTGGTTACGTGTGTGAAGCTGCTTGAGGGTACCATTTTCACTTACAAGTTTATAGAATTCGGAGTTTTTTATTCCAACAACCGCTAAAACTTTTCGGTTAGGATCCAAATGCACAAGAATATAAAGAAATATATAATTGGGACAGTTGTATTGCTGCCACTTTCAAGGTTCAATTAGTGTTCCTCCCGATTTACTTTCCTGCATGTGAGGGTTCAAATTTATTGATGTGGCATTGGTAACGGTTCTCTGAAAACTGTTGTGATGGAAGGTTTTTTGTGTTTTCAACTCACATAACAGTAGCTTTATCACAATATAGTCCAACGAAAGTGTCTGAATTAGCCCTTCGCAATGGTAAAAAGGAAGTATTTAGCATCTTTCTTCAGCTTCGACATGAATGCATGAATCCGTAAACCTTGTGCACTGATGATTTAAATTTTTTTGGGTAAAGGTCTCATAATTTGTGTGTGTTTTTTTTGAAATTATATTGAATAAAAACAGACACGACGAGGCACATCCCATTTTTTTTATAAATAGACGCAAATGTTTGAAATAAACACATATGGTTGGGGCTTATCACATCTTTTTACATTGATGTACATGATTCCATTTCAAAACTTTTATACCATGTCTGAAATAACACATCACAAATGATTTTCGTCAACTTTGTAACGTATTCGTCAACTACGCAACAGCATCCTTTACCTGGTGTATTTTCAAGATACAAGCTATCCGGGAGATCAACCATTGCTTGGCGCCTCCAATCCGTATCAATCTTCGTTGAGTCGCATTCGAGTATGACAAAGTTGTCAAGATAAGGTGGCATGATTCTAAAGCCTAGCTTTCTGTCGAATTTTAGTGCAAACACTTTGATTAGTTTTTTTTAGAAAGGATTTTACATCAATATTTTTGGGCTTAAGTTATTACAAT
>CM051258.1:57708768-57726268 GCA_027921565.1 Artemia sinica | reverse complement strand
AACTCTAAGAAAAAGGAGTTTTGATGATACGTAATATATACATCAAATTTGTTTAACAGTAATTTTAAATTTGTAAGACATATTAAATTTAAAATTACCCTGCAAAAGAAACGAGCCTGAGGAAATTCGCCTAATTCCCGAAAAAGGGGTGAAATACCCCAAAAATGTGACCGATCTCTATTAAAATTATAACATTAAATTCAGCATATAAGAGAGCCATACTGCAGAAGTTTCAAACCCCTGTCTACAAGAAAGTTAAATTTTACATTTTTTCCGTGAACGATGATTACGGATTCGCTTTTTTTTCTTTTCTTTTTTCTTTTTTTTTTTCTGAGGGCGCTCGTACCAAATCAGTGGTCCCAGATTAATGGGAGAGGACTCATTCAAACGGAAACGGACAGTTGCAGTGGGCTTTTTTTCAAGCAACAAAAGAGATTGCACTACAGTAAAGACGTTTTCTGTCATTTTGTTGTGTGCGACAACAATTTCGGCCCAAAGAGGGCCAAAATGCTATTAAAAAAATTCTGAAAGAGTCAATAGACTTAGAAACCATCGAAAGAATATACAGTGAACTTCCCAGTTACAGGGTCATAATGCCGTCCGATGGCATATTCGTTCCTAAAAATGCAAGTAGTCTACTTAAAACAAGCATTTAATATAAAAGATTATTCTAAGGCTTTATTTAACCGAACTGATTCATTTCAGTCTTCATAAAATTATGAAACGTTACTACGGTGTATAATTTGAATCAGCTATTAAGGAGCTAGATATTTCTCTGAGTTTTGTTGTCTGAAGGCTGAAAAAGTACAGTGTTTCATGACCAAGTTTTTAAGTTTTGGTGAACCCTTCAGATAAAGAGAGAATAAGGGAGGTGAGGGGGGAGTCTAGATTGAATTTAATCTCAAATCTATCTCATTCCGAAGAGTATTATTGCCGAAATATTCAGGATAAAGTTTTAAGTGTAATAACTATTTTTAGTTTAACATAAAATATCACATTGACATGATAGAAGTATTTATCATTTTCTTAATTTTGCACTTTTCAAGGTGTGCTTCTTTCCAGGGGCAAGAAGGACCCCCCCCTCATGCCAGCGTCCATGCGGGACTTCCCAATAAAAAAGATTATCTCAAAGAATCCCCTTGAAAGCCATAGGAAATGATTTTTCTAAAATTAACTTCTGACATTTCAGATCCACATCCGCCTGAATGTTAATTTATGGGCAACATCTTTTCACGGATAATCATCATTTACAGCGCATTATTGAACGGAAGGCTCAACTTGAACATAGAAAATGACGGTTGAAAGAGGGAGTGGTAGCCTCCACAACATCGACTAGAGCCTTGGATCAAAACGTTGATAGTAAAAAAAAAGCTGTAAGTAAAAAGCGACCCTTGTCAGTAAGAGCTAAAACTTTAAAAAACAAAGTCTTGATTAGAACTATATAGAACAGCACTATTGCTTACGCTGGTTCTAGTGAATCTTACGGTTGCTCATTAGCAGAGGAGGCTTTTAATAGACGAAAATTGCCACAATTTCAGAAAAAGAGATCAAACTACACCAAAAGGGATGCAATCTCGATGAAAAATTGTTCGATACAATTAGCCAAGCATGAGAAACTTATAACCAGTATCTAGTTTTACCGCTTTTTTCGCTTTCCGCTTTTTTCGCTACTGGTAGGTTTTTCTGAGATTACCTCTACTTCTTCAGCTTAGAAAATTTATCCTTATGCAAAAAATTGACATAGAGTTGAGTAATTATTTTGACATCATCTATATCACTCTTTCTTAGCGCTATTCTCGTATCATCTCTGTGTCTATATGGTAGATGTGAAAAAAGGAATTCAGTCGACGCACTATAATTTACGCACTATTAACAACAGCACTATTATTTACGCTGGTTCTAATGAATCTTACAGTTGCTCATCAAAGCTTTTAGCAGAGGAAAATTGCCACAATTTCAAAAAAAAGATTAAACTACACCAAAAAGGGATGCAATCTCGATGAAAAGTTCTTCGACACAGTTGACCAAGCATGAGAAACTCAAAACCTGTATCTAAAAAAAACATGAAATCTCTTATTTTTCCCAGGAAGGATGGTTCCACAGGCGTTCTTGTTCTTCCACAGGGGTGTTTTCATTGAACCGGTAGCCACAGACTACTGAAAGGGCTTATTCAAAGAAAAATTGGCCCCAAACAGGGCCTAAATGGCCCAAAAACACTGAAGCCTTGAATTTTAGTTCGAACAGGACTGAAATGATACCGGAAAAAAATTCTGAAAACTATTGAAAGGTCATTTATATAGCCCTTAGTGTCAGAGGTCGTAATGGCGTGTGGTATATCATTCATTTAGAGAAAAGATGCAGTCCATAAAAAGTGACATTATTATAGGCCGTTTATCCAATAAAATTAAAGTCTATAAGTTTAACATGGGAGCAAACCCTATATTAGAGCATAGCCAATAAATTCTTTTGAGACAGAGAGGGGGGGAGTACATAAGGCCTCAAAAAGTTATTAAGGCTCACATGTTCAAACTTGCTAAGAGAGGTATTTCAGATGAATTGAATAAACATTCGAATGACTACGGATTTAATCTCTGACCTCTCTTAATTAGAAATAATATATAAATATATATATTTATATATATATATATATATATATATATATATATATATTATATATATATATATATATATATATATATATATATATATATATATATATATATATATATATATATATATATATATATATATATAATATATACATATATATATATATATTTCTGCCAAAATGAAAATTTGATGTAAAGAGAGGAGTTTCAGGGGGCAGTACCATAATCATATTTAGGGCAACCCCAGAATATGGTATTGGAAACGAGCAGAAATTAAATTTAAAAAAGGAAGCCTTTTCAATTGAACGTAAAGAGCGACATTAAAGCCAAAAAGGAAAAGAGAGCCCACCTTTCACAATCCCCACTTTTTCACTAAAGGTGTATAGTGCTTAGACCCCGGCGCCGCGCCGATGAGGGAAGACCGGCGGCGGCGGGGCCAAAAACAGCACGCCTCGCCACGGCCGCCGGCGTGATCATTGTTGACCGCAAACATTAATGTTTTCATCAGTCTTCCTCAAATCACAGCTTAAATTTACAACAGATTCGAGCCTATTCATGAGTTCAAAAATTCACAAGTCGCTGGCTGGAAACTGGTTTTCTTCGTTATTCATCAAGAGAAGTAGAAATGTGGTAGAAACGAAATGGCCGTGGCCTTTTAGAACCCTTGCAAAATACGAGTAGTTGAAGTATCTATTAGTTATGTATTCTTAACATAAATAATTATCAAAATTAGTAGTTTTTTTCATCGAGCATGACTGCATATAAAACTTCAAATACCGTATCACAAAATTCGTCAGTTATCTGGGTAAAAACTTTGAATATAACTTTGAACTTACAAGCTTAATTTTTTCATAATTCCCTTTGTCTATATCTGTTTTGTCACCTTTAAAACAGTTGAAATGGGCGACTTTGATATTGATTGTTTTTTTTTTTTGCTCTTTTGAATTCTTAAAAAGACTTCTTGTATTAAAAACTGGTTTTTAATTACAACTTAAAAAAAACGCATTTTAAATTTTTTTGGCTTCTTTATAGAATATATGTCATGTAGGCTAAGACAGAACTGCTGCTTTTTTATTGCTTTTGGCTGTTCTTTTGGATATTTTTCGTTTTTTCTTTTGGGGATTCATTCCAAATTATAAATTAATAAATACCTAATATCAGTCAAATTATAAACTGCATCTAAAAGGAGTAAATTTATCAAATTGAAAAATACATGATGAATACTTCACATGAGAACACTTCAATTACAATGAAACAAAAAACACTTAATGGTTTATTCGATATGAAGAAAAATTAAATGCCAGCTATTTTCTGGTAAAAAAAAAATGAAAAGCTCATCCGATCTAAATGTAATTAAATGAAATAATATGCAGACTGAAGTAGCTCCAGGAAGATGTTGAGATATTCATCCTAGTTCGTCACTTTTAATCCAAGCAAAATGTTAGGACATTTAGTATCAGATATTGAGTTTAAGCTTTGATTTCCAAATGTTCACAAAAATTACCAAATTTAAGAAAGTCGCAACAATAAGTCACCTGTGGTCAAAATACTCAAAGACTCCACTTAGATTCCCACCCAGGCTCAAAGCTTCTGCTATGGTCATTTCCATGGAAATCTCCAAAGAGTTTCTTTTTAGAATAGCTTTCAAGCTTAGTTAGGGGTATTTAGCCTTTTTTGCTTTTCTTCAAAGCTTTGAAAAAAGTGTTATAATATTCCAAAAGTTACATTTGTGCATATTTTTGGTAATCATTTGTGGGGTGATCGAATTTTTTAAACCACTGTAGATACGTAAGAACGTTGCAACATCTAGTACCCTGAGGTCATACGACTGTCAAAGACTCCTCCTTGAACCTCCCAAATTGAAAGCTTTTATTATGACCTGGCCTTTTAATGTAACTTGGGCACTGGAACAAGGACGCCGTTGTCACTCGAGCGCAACGCTAGGTGGGGATGTCGATATCGCTTTCGTAACACCAATTCGTTTTAGTGTGAATCTGCCTGGTACTTATGAATGAATGTTTTCAAATTAAACCCGTTTCATCAATAAGAAAAAAAAAACGGGTTGGACACATATGTCCCTTTCCCTTTGGACGATAAAACCATGCAAGTGCTGTATCAAGTATAATTCACGAAAATCTTGTTAATTTTTGTCAACTTTTCAACTTTTTGGCATCCCTGCTTTCAATAAAAAAAAAATCAAGGTACTATCAACTAAATATAATAACTCCCTATGCCCCCCCCCCCCTATGGATACTATCTTGATAGGATACCGTCTCTGCCTCCAATAAAAAACTTCGAGATATTATCATTTAAATGTAATACCCCCCTACCCCCCCCCCTCTGGATACCACCTTGATAGGATACCGTCTCAGCTTTCATTGGAAAAATAAGTTACTTCATAATTAACTAGGTCACTATATGGTTCAAACAAACACGCAAAATAACGTTAAACAGCTTAGTGTTCCTTGAAAAATTGAGGGTATGAGTAAATGGGTACAAAGACAACAACAAAAATGTCGAAATTATTCAGATATACCTCAAATTATTGGAAAACTGAGTCATAGATTCGCCGTGGCATTCAGTAAGATCCAAAGAATCTAATTAAAAGGGAGCCCACACAAAAGCCAAATTAGGCCAGTAGCCTATGAGAAATCGCAAAATACCCAAGACAATGAACAAGTCCTAATGGGGGGCCCTGGGTCTATCAAACTATTTCAATGGCTTCCCAGGGAATTTGATATCATTTTCTTCTGTCTCCACTTTAAATGAAAAACAATAATTATCCTTTTGGCATCCCTGCTTTCAATAAAAAAAATAAGGTATTATCACTTAAAAATGATAACCCCCTATCCCCCCCCTATAGGCAATAATTTACAATTTATTTATGAGTCATATTTTTGGGGTAAGTTCCGAACAATTGAGTATTAAACATTCAGGCGTTCAACAATTGAGTATTAAACATTAAGAAAATCTTATCTAAAAACAGCAAAAAAAAAAAAATAATAAATCTGCAAACTTACAATTCAGCTGTAGAAACAATATGTCGGCTGTCAATTTCAAAATCCAACTGAAGGCTGAAGCTGTATAGTAGTGAATGCGTTCTATAATTCTAATCAACTTCAAAATAAAATTCTTGACTACGAACGATGTTAGAAATAGCGATTGGGAAACTACATTCGAAATGATTTAAACTCATTTCATAAAGACGATACTGTTTTTTGTCAACATATGAAGAACTGTGTATATTGCAATATTTGCAATTGCATATTGCATCTGTCTGGTTTTTATGCAAAGTAACAAAAGAGACGAAGATTAATGAAAAAGAGAGTAGTGAAGAATTATGGTATGCAAAGTAATATTTGGCAGGGAAAGTCACTGGTGATAAATCGCTAGGGGTGGCACCGTGATTGCGTGATTTTCGGGGATTCGGGGAACCAAATTTTTTTTCGGGGTAACGCATAGATTTTCGGGGAAATACCCGAAAATTCGGGGATAGTGCAAGCCCTGCTTGATTTTTAATCAGGAAAATCGAAATACTAAATCACACGAGAAGGAAAAGCTCCGACTTTGCGGTTGACGCAATAAAGAATTGCCGCAAAATTAATTTGAAGTCGACCGAACGCCACCGCCTCTGCCGGCGGCGTTACGACACTTCGGCGGCGTTCGACCGGGCCTCTCGTCGGCGGCGTTCGGTCGATCCCCCGGCGCGGAGCCGGGGTCTAATAGTGCTTTACTGGCGGCATTTTCTGAATGCCAAAAAATGAGTTCCGAATGTCTTATTTACCAATTGCCTTTTAAGCACTTGGATAAAACAGTGATCGGCAACTTTTTAGTTAAAAGACCTAAAAAACGTTTTTGTAACTGTAAAAAATATAATGAAGAGCCGCAGTTAGGGCGTAAAGTGTTATCCATAAAAACGTCCGTAATGTTCACTTTGGAACCGAAAATTTCTGTTTAAAAAGATTTAATCAAATCTTACTTTATTCAACGAGCAATAATTGCACATATGTATAATTATCTTTAAATTTTTTCTCGAAAACAGCACTATATTTTCTTTCTGAAAATTGACATACTAATATCTTCCGGTACGAAAAACGATTTAGATAGGTCATGACTTCAAGGAAATTCGTTTTCCCCACCCAATCCCCTCAATATTTCTCAAAAACCGTGTGCTGAGTGAAATTAGAAGCCCTTGAAGGTTGAAAGCCTTGAGCATAAGTAGACAGGGTTTTAAACACAATTTGTTTGTTGACAAATCATTTGGTTCCGATTTTTTAGAGATAGACATTCCCATTTGAGGGCTGTGAAGTGAGTCTCGGATTCTTCATTGCTTTGCGTAAAAGTCTACGAATTGGGGCAGAAAAACTATACAACAATTTGTATACCAGGCGGCCGAGCTTCCTCGGTGATTATTGTTCGTTTAATAAGATTGCTCATAATGAGATTTTTTTTTTTTTTTTTTTTGATGCGAAAAAAGAATTTACAAATGTCATGACTTTTGAAAAATACGTTTTTTAGAGGGGAAAACTAATTCTGGAAAAACATTTTTCATGTGAATGACGCCAAAAACTCCCGGAGCTCCAATACCCTGATAGTTATATTTCCTACAGCGAATAAAATAAAATAATATTAAATCTGTTTTGAGAAAGAGACAAAAACATTTTCTTCCTTCTCACTGAGCGAAGCTCAGTCCTATGACTCATCATAACCTTATTTTTTACATCTAACCGGATCAAACCCTGGTGAGACAAATTTGTCAAGATCATAAACATCTGCGTTCAACAGCTCACAATCTTCTGTAAAACAAAGTTTCAACCGTTCAACACAAATCCACGAATATTCAACTAAACACCAAACCGCCTGCAAACCTTAAGGCTTGATAAATGATTAATAAAATGTATTATTCCACACGTAGGACTACAACACTTGACATTTCAAATCAATTTCTCAAACTTCGTCCTCCAGGTATTTTCTTTCATTTCTTGCCCGGCAAACTTCAGCACAAATTCCCTTATAAGTAGTTTGATAGAACGATAGGGTGTGATTCCTGTGAAAGTAGAGCAGCAAACTTGCTCACAGATCGTATACTCAATTTTCTTGGAAATAAACAAATAACAATACATTGGATAGAAAATGTGTGGAGATCTGCAATTAAAAAAAAAAAATGAAACGAAAAAGGATATGTCTATTAATTTGTATTTCTACTTGAACCGCAAATATTTCTAGCAGTCCACTTTGACAGTCAACAGTAGGGGTTAGTTTGAGCCTTTTCGTAACAAAGGATGAACTGAGGACAAGAATAGGTTTTTAGAGATGGTAGCATATTTCGTCAAGCGGCAACGACCAAGCGACGTCGATACGTGAATTCCAGCTGGTATATCTGACTGAAAGCGAAACCATAAAAAATCAATCTTGAAAGTTTTTCTTTTAAAGGCTCTTCTGAATATTTATTTAAAAGGAATATCGATAGTACATTCTTTCAGTATTATACGTTATAGCTTATCTTTCAAACATGAAGCTTTAGTTTATTTTAAACAAAATTTTACGGAACAGAAAATCAAACTCCAAAAGATGTGAACCAAATATACCAGGGACGTACGCAGGGGGGGGGGGGGCTCCGGGCCCCCCCCCGAAATCTCACGATTTTTTTTCAGTTTACCATAATTTTCTGATTTTTCTCACACAATAACGGGTTTGAAGGATTTGCCCCCCCCCGAAACAAATTCCTGCGTACGTGCCTGAAATATACACACGACTTTTTCATAAGATGTCACGAAATCCGGTTGCCGAAGCGGATAATAACTTATGTCACAACCCAGCTTAAGTCAGAACACCAAACTCAAGTTCGACGACGAATAGTGTAAATTCCAGTATGAACCCAACCTATCTCAATGCGAGAAAGAAAACAAACCTTTGAAGGCAGACGGTTTTCAACTCATCTTCATACTTAGAAATTGTTCCTTTCATCTCTTCAAATATGTTCTGAAATAAAAATGAAAATACAAAGACTTCAATCATGAAACAATGTTATCTGTTCATACATATTCATTGTCATTTAAGAATTCTCTATCCACGTAAAAGCAATCTGCAGTGAAATATAATAGGCTGAAAATATAGAAGAAGGCATTCATATTTTGCATGGTAATGTAAAACGTAAGCAAAAATTTCAGCAAAGTGCGATGAAGGCGATCGTCATTCTCTAAACATAGAAAATCAAACGAAATGTCAAAACTGAAAACTCAAAACAGAAAAAAAAAACTTTCATGTTAAATTTGTATAATTAAAATTGAAAATTTTTTTGCCTTGATAAAGGCATTAGAGCGCATTTTTAAAGTTGATGACAGTTAATCAGAGATAGTGCTGACAAATTTCTCGCAGTCCTCTGTGAATAGTAGGCACAAATAGTGGTGTACTACTGCTAATGCCAGTTACCGTCCACCCTGCAAGGTGTCTGACCAGAAAAAAAGGGTATTTCAAAGAAATATACAGCCAAAATCGGATGGATTGAAGCCAGTAATTGCTGCCAAAAAAAATACCATAGGAGGGGGAAAAAGATTCATTGCAAAGCAATCCGCTCAGGGATGAAGGTAGCCTGCCCAAGCCGGTCTGCAGTTCTTAAGGATAGGGAAAAACAGTGGTTGAAAACCTTGACATCAAGGAGGGCTCTTCTAACAGCGCGGACAAGGAGATATAGGAAAGCGCTATCTTCTCCTTTTTTGGAGGGGTGGGGGGGGGGGGTTGTGTAACGGGTCTTTGTGGCCTGACCTCAACTCAGTTATTTGTCTCCACCCACAGCAATAATAATAATGAGTATTAATCATCATTAACTACTTCCTGCTCACCAAAGAGCCTATCCGATGACAGATATAAAAAAAGAAAAACAATAGAACGTAATTTTTTTGGTGAGGACTGAAGAAAAATCATTTGTCCCTTATCTACAACAGAAGATTCTCAGTCCCCCCCCCCAAAAAAAAAAATCTTGAAGGTTTAAAGGCAATCTCCCGGTAGTGGAAAAAAGAACTGGTATAGGCCTACTTATTTAACCACACATAAAAATTCATAACCTTTTAATGAAACCTACTGACAGTATACAATCTCTATAATGAGAAACACTTGTTTTATCTTCGGGCTTCAGGCATTAAAAAAAAAAAAAAATTAACCCTCCTGTAAGCACCCATAAAACTTACTTAAAAGTACTTCGTAAAAACAATCGCTTTTAGTTACCCATCAGCCCACAATATCATGTGATTTTTCCAAATTAGTAATTGGCTGGGTATTACGGACACTTACAAAATTGTTTTATAATAATAATTATAATAATTTTAATAATTTACAATATAATTTTATATGAAAATGCAAATTCAATTTAAAATGATGAGCTAAAAGACCTTATCTAATAGCTGAAACCAGTAGACCTAAATCAAAGCAAAGTCAAGTGAACTTGTTTTCTGTGAAACAAAATCATAATTTTTCAGTGCACTCTTACGCGTATTAAATAAAAAAAACAAGTATTTTTTTACTGAAAGTAAGGAGCGGCACTTGCGGGCGTTAAAACTTAAAACGAACAGAAATTATTCCGTATATGAAAGGGGATGACCCTCCTCAACGCCTCGCCCTTTACGCTAAAGTTTTTTATTGTTTACAAAATAGAGTTTGTGGGAAAGTCAAACTTTAGCGTAAAGAGCGTTCAATTAAAAAAAACTTGTTTTTTTAATTTAATTTTTTTTGAACATTTTTGAATTAATGCAGGTTTTGATTTTGGCTCACCGTACATGAAAAAACAACACCAAAACTTTGCATATTAATTTTACTTTTATTTGGTTAATGGCTTTCTCGTAGTAATAAATATACGTAACTTACGAATTAACTTACGTAACGAACTTCTATATTCATATATTTTTAATACGTATATTAGGGGTTCACCCCCTAAGTCAATACCTCGGTCTTTACGCTAAAGTTCGAATTTTGTTTGTTCCAATTCTTTAAAAATGACCCCTTAATCACAAAGGCCGTTAATTAGAATAAATAGCTTTTATGAAAATACTAAAAAAATCTTTGGCTTAAAGAGCGAGGTATTGACTAAGGGCGAACCCAATCATATACGTAATAGTTTTCTGTTCGTTTTAAGTTTTGATGTTGCTGCCTTACTTTCAGCTGAAAACTTTTTTTTTTAATTTAATTTCTGATCTTTTTTTTTAAATAATGCTGGGAAATCCGGCGCCCCTTCATAGCAATTTCCCTTCCCACATGAAAACTTATTCCATGTAAAGATCCTCCCACCATAACCCCCGACCCATCCCCCCCCATAATCCCCCCCCCTACTACCGGAAAAAAATCCCCCTGAAAAACGTCTGTATACTTCCCAATAACCAATACTATATGTTAACATTGGGTGAAGTTCATAAATTTCAGCCCGCCCACCGGGGACTTTGGGGGATTAAGTCATCCTAAAAGACATAGCTATCATATTTTTCGACCATGCTAAACAAAAATAGCTATCTCAAAATTTAGATCGGGTGACTTTTGGAAAAAATGAGCGTGGGAGGGGGCCTAGTGCCCTCCATTTTTTTGGTGACTTAAAAAAAAAAAAGCACTAGAACTTTTAGTTTCCGTTCCAATGAGTCCTCCCATGATATTCTAGGACAACTGGGTCGATACGATCACCCCTGAAAAAAAAAAAAAAAAAAAAAAAAAAAAAAAAAAAAAAAAAAAAAAAAAAAAAAAAAAAAAAAAAAAAAACAAAAAACAAAAAAAAAAAAACAAAAAAAAAAAAAATACACGCATCCGTGATCTTTCTTCTGGCAAAAAATACAAAATTCCACATTTTTTCCAAATAGAGCTTGAAACCTGTACATGAAACCTGTACTTGAAACCTCTGATACGCTGAATCTGATGGTGTGATTTTCATTAAGGTTCTATAACTTTTAGGGGATCTTTCCCCCTTTTTTTTTTTGTTTTTTCGAAAATCAGCCACATTTTTTCAGGCGCGTAACTTTTAATAGGTAGGATTAAACTTGATGAAACTTATATATTTGAAATCAACATTAAAATCTGATTCTTTTGATGTATCTATTGGTATCAAAAACACCGCACTCAAAACCCCCTTTTTTTAGAGTTTCGGTTACTATTGACCCGGTTCGCTCCTTACTTAGGAGCGAACTAATATCTTAATTCATAAATGTATCGAACAATTTTGAGTTTCAGCAAGATCATGTTTCGGGGGAGGCCTCAGGTGGGAAGCCCTTGAAATATCAACGACGGTATGTAAAATATACTTCTTGAGTTATTTACTTGCTAAAAAGACCACGAAGTTAATGTTATGCACTTGACCCCCCCCTCCCATCAAATCAATATCTTAGGCGCAGCTCTTGGTTCCAGCTATGCTGGGGAACCAGGATCTTGTAAGTATCAGACCCCATGCTTCATTGACTTAAATACAGAATTTACAAAAAAAAAAAAAAAAAAAAAAAAAAAAAAAAAAAAAAAAAAAAAAAAAAAAAAAAAAAAAAAAAAAAAAAAAAAAAAACAAAAAAAAAACAAAAAAAAAAAAAAAAACCGACGCACACATAATGATCGACGCCATTGAATAATATTGGCCTCATAAATATGTATCTTGTGCTTGTGTAAGAAAAGCTAACAGATTTTCGAGTATGTAAAAGGAATAAGTAATCAAATTTAATACGCTAAAAATGTAAAGGAACGCATTTGGGGCTTAACCTGGCAATGTACAACATAAATTGATATGAAGGAAACTATTGACAAAAAAGTCAAATATGTCAGCGAAAATAAATGCACAACGATAATAAATATACTTCAGTTCAGTGATAAGTTTTTTTGTTAGCTCATAATATGTAAAAACTTTAGGAAAAAGTAAAAAAAAACAGCAAGTAAATGCAACACACAATGAAATTAAATAGGGTAAGATCGTAAAACAAAAAGGGGTGTCAATTTACACAAATACAGAGGGAGGGGGATTTTGCTGTTTTTTTCGATTTTTCGTTATTTCAACGAAAAATACAAAAAACAAGGTATTTTTGACTATGCATATCCTGAAAGGATATTTTTTCAAAGAAGACAAAAAATATACAAAATAACATAAAGTTTAGGTGTACATATAGCTTATATGAACATTAAAAGTTGGTCTGTCTTCTTTCATAAAAAATAATGCTAATATCTTTCATTAGCAATTAGCAATCATATGCATTAGCCTTTGGCAGTGAGATTTAATAGTCTAAAAAACGTCTGTCTTTTTTTTCTTGGTAAAAACGATCGGATGGTGAACATCAGTCATGTACACAAGAACCTTTTTGAGAGGCCCCTGACATTTTTTTTGGAGGGGGCGGGGGAGGTAATATCGAGAAAATGGAAATGGTTGACTTGTATGGAAATTCAGCAAGTTGCAAAAAAAAAAAATCTCACCTTTCAATGAAAGGAAAAAAGAGAGGCAATGAAGGTTTCAATGAAGGATAGAATAAAAAGATTAAAGCTTTATGTGAGTTAACTTATATAAGGATTCAAATTTAATTTAAAACGTACTGAAATTATCGCAAATAAGAGTGGAACTGACCCCCCTCAAACCACCGGGATTTGCGCTTTACCAAAACGAAGCTGCATTTTGAGCAGTGCTTTTTTTGTAGTAGTAAAATTGCTTTTTTTAGAAAAGGGTTTACGTTTTTTTTACTATACGCAAGTTTTTTCTGAACGTTTTTCTCGTTGTATCCACTCTATTTAATGTCTAGAGAATCGACGGCTGGATGAAGCTTTTAGAAACATAAATTGGCAATGTTGGAAACATTGTTATTATTATTAACTATATTAGGTTATTGTTATTAACGTATATTAACTACACATTTTGAATTCTTTTAATTGGCCTTCCGGTTTCTAAAATTTGTATCTATTTCATATTGGATAATATTTCACAAAAAATTACATTCTTTATCTGAAACTTCTCAAAGATACCAAGGTTGATATACTCCATGAATTCTTTATGCGACAAAATTGCAGATTTTTTTTAAACTAAATTTTAAGAAAGATGCAAAGCAAAAACATATATATAATACCATATATTTTTTTTTCGCGAAACTCATATCGACTTCTATAGTTTCGTCACCTAAGTTGGTCAAGATCTTTTAAGCTTTATTGCGTGTATTTTTTAAACCTAAAGAAAGAACAGTAATTGTTCCAATATTGTTCCAAATGCTACCAATTACTTTGCCAGAACTAAGTTTTAAAAGTTTGCCACAATCTTGAAGCCTGAAACGCTTTCAAAAACTTTTTTTTAGCAGCAGTGTGTTTTTATTTGTTTCTTACAACATAAAAAAAAACACCCACAATAACAAGATTACTGAAAAGAAACAATGAAAGTAGACTGAGTGTTTAATATATAATGATATTCATTTCTGCAAAATTTCAGCAATTTTTTCGATTTATTAACGCTATAAAAGAGAAAACGTTTAAAATATATTTTGTTTTCACTAAAGCGCAAATGGCGAGCTGGCCTTTAGAAGCCTTAGGGGGTGTTAGTACTGCTCTTGTTTATGGCCAATTTCTATTCATTTTACGTTTACTTATTCGCTGTAATTTCTGTTCGTTAGGGTCTCATTTATTCATTAGTAGTGATTTTTGTTAGTTTTAAATAGAAATTGTTACTTGCCTTTATTTCTGCTCTGGTTTGGTTTACTACTTTTATAGGTCTCTATTTTTTTTTAGTTTACTAATTATATAGGTCTCGACTTTTCTTTTGAATAACTTTTTTTTGGAAGTTTTTTTTAATTAATTTTGTTTGTCTTAATTGAAGCTTTGGTTTTACTGGCTAATCAAAGGAAAGTTTTTTTTTTGGTTTTTTTCTGCTTAAGAAGTAAGGTTTTGCTTGCTATTTATATTTCGGACAAAATTGTGCCACAATTTTTATTTGTTTTACTATAGATACTTAGGGTGGATAGGTAACTGGAATTATTATTCAAATAAATAGATTGAAAGCCTACATAATTTTTGGCCTTATATAGGACTGAAACTATCCTAACCTTCTTCATGTTACAACCTTGAATATAGGCGAATATTGGTCGACAATTTCTTTTAAGAATCTTATTGAGTTGTATCTTGTTTTCAGTAAGTATTTGTTTCTTTGCATAAATGCGTTTTTATCTCATTTAATAAAGAAAGTTTAAATTTCTTGTCGTAAAAATAAGTTTAAAGAACCAATACAACCAGATTTGTTTCCGTTTGAAGTTTCCTTATTCCCCGAGACTTTAATTGAGGCATCTTTATGACCTGGCATTTTAAGCGGATCAACATAGGAAAAAAAAAAAAAAAATCGCAATAATACAACCATATTTTACTTGTCCTTTAAGCTCCACATATATTTATTGTCCTTGATAAGCTCCTTTTGGTTCCATAAAGTTAAAAACTTAAATCTTCTTGATCTCCCGTATAATATTCCTCAGATATTTTTAGCCGTTAATTTTTATTACCTTTAAGCCGTAAAAGACATATTGCAAATACACTCTCTTGACCACCTGGATGCACGTACCGTTTTTTTTCATTTAGATCAGTATTTCCCTTCAATATTCATTGAAAATTTCAACGCAATACCCATAGCTGTTCTTGGGATATTGAAGACTTGCCCTTTTGAAAGCCTGGATGTGCATATTATCTTTTGATTTAAATCAATCTGCCTCTCAACACTCCCTGATAGTTTCAGCTTGATGACCTTAGCCGTCCCTGAGATATTGCAGGATACGTCCTTTCGACAACCTGGATACTAATAGTTCCTTTGTTTTACTTCAGCCCCCCCCCCTTCTCCACTCAATATTCCACTTGAAAGTTTTCAGCTTAATGCCCTTGGCGTTTCCGACAACCTGGATGCATACAACGTCTTTTTGATTTAATTCAACATTCCTGAAGGGTTCAACTTAATGCACTTAGCCGTTCCAGTGACATTGCAGATATGCTCTTTTGTCAAACTGAATGCAGATAATGTCTTTTGATTTAGTTGAACATCTCCCCCAACGTTCTTTGAAATTTTCTTTTTTGATACCCTTGGCCGTTTCTAAGATATATTGCAGAACAGCCCTTTTTGTCTACCTGGATGCACCTTGTTGTTGGATTTGGTTTCAACATCTCCACCTCCACTCAACATGCCGTGCAGTTTTCTCAACTTAATACCCTTAGCTGTTCCTGAGATATTGCAGGTATATCCTTTTGAAAACCTAGATGCATATAGTGTCTTTTTGATTTAGTTCAAGCATCCTCACAACATCTCCTGAGAGTGCCTTTGCAATACCCTTAGCCCTTCCTGAAACTATTGCAGATGTGCCTTTTTGACAGCCTGGATGCCCTTAGTACCTTTTGATACATTCTCCTCATCATTCCCTAAAAGTTATAACTTAATACCTTTAGTCGTTCTTGAGACACTGCAGATTTGCCCTTTTGACAAACTTGATGCACTTAGTGTCTTGATTTATTTCAAATGCCCTGAAAGTTTCAAATTAATACACTAAGTCATTACTGAGATATTTCAGATCCGCCCTTGTGACAACCTTGAAAACACACACACTGCCTTTTGGTTTAATTCAACATCCCCAACAACATGTTTTGAAGTTTTAACGTAGTACCCTTAGCCGTTCCTTAGATATTGCAGAGACGCTCTTCCGAAAACCTAAATGCGCATAGTGTCTTTTGACACTATATCCTGAAACAGCTTCACCTTATAACCCTTAGTATTTTCGACACACTGGATCAAACATGCCTCATTTTCCAGTAAAACAAAACAACTATATGTAAACAATGAACTAATTTCAAAATATATAGCCTGGCCCCAAGGGCTTTGGGAGCCATTTCGTCCTGTGAGCCACAGTTATTGGACCTTTCAACTGTTGTGTGAACAAAATGGCTGTAGCAAATTCCTGAGCAGATGTCTTTGGATAGAGGGATGGTAACAAAACAGAAACGTTGGGGAGGGGAAGACTGGTTGCCCTCTAATAACTTTTAATTCTTAAAAAGAGCACTGCAAGTTTCAATTTCTAATCCAATTAGCCCCATCGAAGTTTCTACAATCACTCCTACCATACAAGTGGCCTGGGGAAAAAAAAGAAAAAAATAATACATTGAAATCTTATCACTCTTTACTTAGGCAGCGCTATTGTGCTGTGTATGATTAGTCAAATGTGGTGTGCCGCAAGGATATGTGCTGCATCCCCTATTATTTCTAGCATATATTAATGATCTTAATGGATGTATCAAACAGCTATCAACACTAGGGTACAATGGGGCCCAGGTACGGGCAATGCTTCCAAGTTTTGCTAATGATAATCAGTTACCAATGGCCGAGAAAACAGAAGCTGATTTGAAAAAATAGCATGAAACAAGGGATAATGATAACAGAAGATGGATACAAGTGAACAAACTGCTTGTTAATCATTAAGACAACAATGTTCATGTTACATGGGAGAAGTGCAAATTGCTGTTCTTGGGTTGAGAAAATTGGGTTAGAACATGGAAGTATAAAACGAACAAGTATAGTGAAATATCTCGGTGTCATGGCTGATGAGTGCCTTTAGTTTCGAAGATCAACATCACGTTTATAGGTAGAAAAATAGTAAAAAATGTTGGAGTTCTCTGAAAATTGAAGAATTTTTCTCCCCAAACGGTTATAAGAATGTTGTATTTTTGCCTCTTGTTCATCCAAGTTTATTATATTGTGGCAATAGTTTGGTCGTCGACGTTCACTAGACATTTATACCAGCTCCGTTTGCTCTGTAATAAAGCTATAAGAGTTATGAGCAATGATTTGCACTTGAAGTTCGGTAAGATCTTGGTATATCCAAAACAAAATCCTACTGTTTTTTTTTGGTTTGGCTAAAATTTATGTAAATTTGTTTTATGTAGAAATT